>CM032644.1:4318494-4517221 GCA_019097785.1 Fraxinus excelsior
AAAAAAAAAAAAGAGGTTTTCGAAAAAGAGGGAAATAAAATGTAGGCATAAGTTACACAGAGAGAATCTCGACTGGATCACTCAACTTCAATTTGGTGTGATCAAATCATTCGAATTTAATTGAAGTGCAGATGTATGCCTCCTTCTTGGATTAGTTTTCATGTAAAAAAGAAAATAAAAATAAAAACCCTTGTTAGCAATTTGTTTCATCTAGAAATGATGAAGCTAATGAGCATTATCGTTACTAGTGTGGATCGTGCGTTGCACGATACCCGTTATAATTTTTGTAATTTCAGAATTGAATAATAGCAAAAATAACACGAAAGTTAGGCACCTTTAAATTACACCATTTACAATTATATCATCTTATCTTATAGCTTCAATTTTCCTATACATTCACACCATTCTACTTGCACAATATTATTTAATACTACACATCCATTGTGAAGCCAGCTTCATCACTTAGATTGGATTAGTCAATAAACATCGACTCCTGTCCAAGGATAAAGAAGTTAATTATTTTTCAAGGCATCCAAAAAAAAGCATGACTATTGAATAATGAATTCCAAGGAGCAATTTACTCTCAGCATAGACAAGTCACTTCCCACAAGCGGTATAGAACTTTTGCGGCACTATCAAAAACTGCCTCACAAATACCATATTCTTTTCTAAATTACAATCCTAAAAATAGTCAAACCCAAACTATATTAGATGAATGAGTCACAACAACACAATAAGAAACAAATATAGCCAACACGTCACTGTGAAAACCTGGTAACAGCACATCAACAAGATGAAGTCAACTTCGTGGTTCTCAAAGGGCCTTGGGGAATTTTACTCAATACCTTGACATTGAATACCATTTGCTCACATTAGAAAAAGCCAATGATATTTATAATTTCAGAATGAGACTGATAATGAAATAAAAGTTAACGGCTACTTACATATGTATAATAAGGTCAGGAAGTTCCAGTAACTTCCTAGAATTTAAAGTGCCCAGAGGCCAACAATCACCTTAAAACCAGAAATGAAAACATGAAGCATAATTCCTGTAAATCTTATCAATCTTATAAGAACTCAGGTTGGTTTAAAATCCAATTTGCTTCTAAAATTTCATATATTAATATATTTCAAACAAAGGCTAAAGCTACTTCACACTTATTTAACCAGTTTCTTTTCGACCCTCTTAAAGTATGAAGCTTGACTTTTAGACTATCACGTTTAGATAATGTGATTTGTTAATCATTAGTAATTGACCAACCAATTTATTGATAATAAACCCTTTAAATAGTCTAAACACAGCAATACTTTGAAGTTTGAATAAAAATATGAATCTCACATCCATCAAATTGCAGCATATATTTTGCAATATAATGTACCCGACCAAGAATAACAACAGTATCACTGCTTGTCAAATTTGGAGCTAAATTTCTACAGTCTGGATGCCCATTATACCACCAAACAAATTCTCTGGAAGCATTTATTCCACCCAACTCCTTACATAATGTACAAAAGAGAAATGAGAACTGATTCATTAATTATTGAGCTTAAATTACAAGCACTCCACCATTAGGAAGAGCAACATCGTAATCCACTAATCATTAAGGGGAACACATCAAACAGACATGCTAAGTTTATTTTTAAGTACCTCTCCTGGAATGCCAAGAGTTATATCACTTTCAGCACCATATGCAAGTACCTGAAGAGAAATTTCATCTTGAGTTATCATATGTAATGTGGCAGAAGAAAATATCTATCTTGACCAAATGCCTTGTCTAAACCCAGTATCTTAACGCATTATACGTCTCATGTAGCTCAGGCAAAGATACAGAGGAACCAACGGACACATTCCAAAGGAATGAGCAACGATCATGTTGTGCAACTTGAGAGAACTTATTAATCACTATCTGTTGAGAATTTTCCCATAAACTAAGTCCAATTAAGAGAATCTTTACTCAAAGAAAATAAAAATGTGTATAAACAAGTAATATAACAACTGACCCAGATAACCAACCAATATATATATATATACACACACACGCTCCTACATATAATCCCACTTTTTTTTTTGGATACCTTCGTTTCTGGATGATCTGACCGCACTAATCCAAAGGGAGTTGGTAATCTGTCAACTATATCAACTTGACAACTTCTACTCCTCTATGTGCCTTCAAATTCTAGAAAATCCCAAAATAAATAAATAACTAAATAAATAAATGGGACGATAAATATGGTACCGCTTGTTTAACAGCAATAGTACATAAATTTATAAAACATAAATACAAACATATTCAACCGACCTTCAAAAAAATACAGAAAAACATACTTTTTTTGCAGTGTAGAAGCCAGCAGGTCCACTACCAACAACACAAATACGTAAAGGAGTCACAGCAAGCGTCGTAAATCTTCTCGAAATCCATCTTAATTTTCCAAAAAGTGCCATTTTGATGGATCAAAATCTTTTAAGGTTTTGATTTTTAAATGCTCATTATTCAACAACTGAAATCATTTGAAGAATACATGGAATCAAAACAAAATAGATGCCAGATGGACCATGGTTTGGGTTGGCTTGACTTAATTAAAAAAAAAATCTCGAGGCACGGAGACACAGTGTCTCCGTGAGGCATGGAGACACGGGGCGTCCGTGCCTAACGGAGACACGGTGTTTTTTTTTTAAGTCAAACCAGCCCATTTAACCAAAAGGAAAAAAAAAAAATAAAAAATCTATCAAATGAAGCCGGACTCCAAATACACATAAACAACATAAATACACGAAAATTTATAACCTCTAGAATCAAAATCTGCAACCCGTCATCGCAAATGAAATTTCACAAAAACATCTCTATCATTACGCAATTTACATGAATTCTTACTTTTTTGGGAAATTGAAATCTTACCTGTGAACTATCTTTTTGAATTTCTCTTCTGCCTGAAATTGAAGTATTTAAAAAGGAGAAGCTATGTGCTCATATGACATGCTTGTTTCCTTCACTCACCAGACCTGTCAAAATGAGGAAAAGTAATGGAGTAAAAAAAAATCCACATTAATTAAAAAAACTCAAAAAAAAAAATCTTCAATGGAGAGAAGAAAATCACACATAGTCGAAAGTCCCTAACATCATCTTTTTCCTTCTAAATTGAAGTAATAAATGGGATACCAACACAAGAACTTGCGCTTCATGTTGTTAAGAGAAAAAAGTAAAAAAGAGAGAAGAAATGAGAAGTCCTCCAATGGTTCTGTGGGAAAGTGAAGGAAGGAGGAATGGTGGTTGTGTGGGAAAATAAACAACCGGAAGAAAATGGGTGAAAAAAGTTACAGTTTAAAAAAAATTAAAATCATACATATATGAAGTCATCATTCCATCATGATGATGCAATTTAAACAGTAAAAATCCTCCTCTTTTTTATATGTAGAGGAAGTATGATGTCAATTTCAACCCACCGATCTAAAAGCAAGAAAAAAAAAAGTTCATAGAATGTATCGTTTTACAAAAAGGGTGTCACAATCAATTGCCCTATAGGTTTTAGATTACAAACACATGAGCCAAGAGGAAAAAAATTCAAAAATTTACAGTAAGCAGAAAATAAAATGAGTAGCTATGTTTTAAGAATGTTCTAAATACATAATATCAGAATTTGTGTAAGCCGCTTTTGTCCGTTCAGGTATTTTCCATCCATTTAGCCTACATGGAAACTGCTAGGACGGTAGTTTTGATTAATTCAAGTGAAATAAGTTATTGAGTAGCTTAGTTTTAGTTTAAGTTCTCCTTCTACATTTAAGATGGCAGGTGATTGTTTGATTAAAATGGGAGCAAAGAAATGCATCAGTAGGTACCTTTGTACAAAGAAGCAACTACTTTGAGAAAAAAGAAACAAGATCATACCGGGGGGTTAATAGTGATTTGATAAATATGTCCAGCCCCTCCTGATACCAGTAAAGTTATCTTTGAGATGAACCTGACCACCTAAAAGTTCAAATGAGAGAAGGAAGACTAATAATACTGCAATCCTTTCATGATTCTATCCTGACTAAATTTCAAGAAAAACTGGAGGAAATTTTATGGACTATAATCACTCTCCTAACCTCCCATGTTTCGGTATTCAAAGTGTCCAAGCCATGACAAACTGTGTCAGAACCATCATGTACGCAAGCATACGTGTTTATATTAGTAGATAGCATTTTTTTTGTGCAAAACGTGATAGAACCATTGCATTCATACAATTTGAAATTAACATTTTGAATAAACAAGTTAGAAATGATATGATTGAACCTGAGAAGTCAGCAAATCTATAGCAAAATGGTGCTCAAACACAAAAATATTATGATCCTTCCTTACTGCCTCTAAGAGTGCCCTCTCTATTTCCTTGCATGTCATATCCCGCAACATGCACGATTCTATGATGAGAGTGACCCCCTTCCCTTGCCAGGTGCAAATTTCCATCCTCCCCGTGATCAAAAGAAGCACCCATAGCAATCAATTCTCTGATTCTCTCAGGTCCCTCGGTACACACTACCTGTAAAATATTGCCAAGCTTGTGAAAAATGATTAAATCAGAAAAATAAGAATTTTTCAGACAATGTAGCAACTTTCGTATAATTAAGGAATGAGTAGATGAGGAAATGCTACAATATAGAGAGTATATGAAATTTTTAATTTGTGACTGGTCGCAAGGAGAAAAACAAAAACAGAACAAATGCTGTAAAAACACATATTCAAGAATGATCACTTTAACCAACCTTGTGACTGGTCGATGAATGGGAAAGGCAGGATTCTTATTTCCAATAGCATTTCTCAAACCACCTAATGGTCATCAATAAATCCCAAGTATCCTCTTTTCCATGATTAGAGTTCTATCAAAAAGAAATTTACAAATTACAGGCAATCTGAAAACGACTAAAAATCAATTAAGTGCCAATTTTTCAATTTCAAACATTTTAAAACATTTAATACTACCTTGAATGCTTGAAGGCTTAATCACGCCTCGTAAGTTATCATCCGGTCTATCCATCTTGATTGTCTTGCAAAATAGCAAATAAAAAATAAAAAATGAGAAGATCAAAATCAAATCAGACATATTAAAGACAGCAAATGTACAAATCGTAAAAAAACCCCAAAGATCTTCAGTAATCATAAACCCTCATCTATATCGACATAAACTAATTCTTGCTTGCATTTATTTAGCAATAAATTTAGTACCGTACATCACATTTTCTCTGTATTTACCCAATTTCATCACTAAAAAACATAAACTAATTATTGCTTGCATTTAGCAATAAATGTAGTACCTTACATCACATTTTCTCTGTATTTAGCCAATTTCATCACAAAAAAATTCATGGTTCCACAAAATTCCCTCTCAAAAGCAAGTTGCTAGCGCTCAATTTAAGTTTTCATACAGAAAAAAATTGTGAAAACTCTAGAGCTCATAATCCATGAATTTGCAATTACAATAATTTCTAATACCAAACCAATAATCAAAAACCTAAATTTGAAAACTGTACTGAAAAAGGAAAAAAAAATTACTTCTATCAGAAATCCCAAATATTCTTAGCCAGACCATTAATTACACGACCATATGAACACAACTTCATGAGTCAGAGACAAAGAAGAAAAGGAAAAACTGTAGAGGAAAATAGAGGTGTCAAGATAGATAGGGTCTCTCACACGGCACACCCATAGTGACCTAGCTCGTATAAGGCCTGTAATAGGCCCATACTGGCCAATTGGTTGATTTATAATTTGTTTGAAAGGGACCATACATAATTTCTACACATAAGAATTGCATTTGTGCCATTCACAGAATCAAACATTTCAAAATGTCGCGATTGAAGTTTAAATGTATGATTTCTATTAGTTTGATAGTTAGTTGATCAGATACTCAACATTAACAATAATTTTGACTAATTTTAAAATGTTAAAATTATAGCTTTATATTTTTTATAATTAAATAATTAAAATTAAAAACTCATTTATACATTCTCCTTCTCCATCTGCCCCCACACATACCACCCCAACCTCAAATATGGGAAATCTTCAAACCCCAAAGAATTTCACCCGCAAAATTTCAAAGTCAAATTTGTAAGTTCCTTCTAAAATATTTCTCAAATCAAAATTTTACATTATATTAAATCTCCAATTACACAAGAGTAAGAATATTTGAGGTAAGAAAAAGATCAAACTGGCTATTTCAAATTGAACAAGAGTAACCAAATTTGTCCAATGTAAAAATAAAAATCAAATTCCGTCCAAAAAACGATACCGCAAATGTCTCTTTCAAATCCAAATAATAACCAGTCTTCATTGATAACCCAAAATCCATATAGCCTCTACCTTAACTGATTTGTCATCACCCTATATAGATGAATCTTTCAGCATCAATTGGTTTTGGCAGCTCAGACAATCCTGCATAGACACACTTATTTGAGTAGTTGTACTTAAATATATTCACCAATTGTGTATAGGTATTGACATTAAATTTACCTCAAAACAAACCAAAGTGAGAAGTGTACTTTTCTTTACACGCCAATCGTGGTATTTAGTACATTCTTTCTTTATATATATCCCAGATTTTTTACAAAAGTTTCAGCAAAATTTATCATTTTTAGGCTTTTGCTGTTTATTTTATACCTAACAGGATGCAACTTTGTTATTATTTATTACTTATCCTTAGAAGTACTTGCCAAGTGAGTAATGTTAGTTTTGTCTTACTTTAACATTTCTTCTTCTTACACACAATATGGAAATGAGCTCATTAACAGTTTACTTTCCTCTTTTGACAATTGTAACTGCCATTAATTAACCGAATTGTGCAAGAAGCTATATCAATACCAAATGTAAGAGCAAGTCATAAGACAGCTTGAGCTTTAGTCCTTTAAGCTTAGAAGGTATATGAGACATCTCCATGATGTACTCCCTTATGTTCCTTTTGCCTTTATACTTTATAGAAATCAAGCTTTGCAAAATCATGATTGTTTCAACCTTATCGTTTTTCACAAAACGTTTCTCAATTTAGGCAAGAAAATCATTGATATTAGTCACTTCTTCAGATACTGCGCCTCTAAATGCTTCTGGAATGCCGCGCTTAATGATCTTTAGACTCATGCGATTTGAGCGATCCCACTTCTCAAAATTCCCCTTTTTATTAGATGAACGTTTTTTCGTAAGAGGAATATGTTGCTCAATCCGGAGCGCAAGATCTAGATCCTTGCAGCCAAGAATAATTCATATGCTCTCTTTCCAATACTTGAAATTTATTCTATTTAGCATAGGAATAGAGTTGATGTTGACAGATATTGCAAAAGTGGATGGATTAACTGAATAGAGAACTTATTTCCAATTAACATGTTTACATTAGAATCCGTATTAAACAATTAATTAATTCAAATAATGGTAAATCTCATCTCAAGATACCCAACACATCTTTAATATCAAGTCTTTGGACAATAATATTAATTGTAAGTGGTACTCTTGGTGCAGTAATCAAACATTGACAATAACTCCTGTCAAACAATAAACTCATCTTTTGATTGATTTATTATCCACATGAAAACCTTATAATTGTCACACGTTTACTACCACAAGTGTGTATGCAATTCGGCCAAATATTAGCATTTCTTTGGGCCGGATAATATCTGTATGAACGAGCATGTACACGAATTCCTTCTAATATTCTAAGTTATTTAATTTCCACAAGAGAGGTTGCTTTGACAACATATTGCTTCAATCAATTCACTTTCGAATATTATATTCTCAATTGAGTCTTTTATACCAAAATTTGGAATACTTGATTTTATTTATTTTGAAACTTTAAGGGCCTAAGGTTTAATAATTCAAAAATTTCGGGGTCAAAATTAATGAATTCAAAATTTTAGGGATGAATAAATTAATTATTGAAAAATTTTGGAGTCAAAAAATTAATTATGTGAAACTTTAGGGCCCAATTAAACCAATTATGAACATTCAGGGGCTTAATTATAAAATTCAAAATTTAAATGGCCAAAATTAATTAATTTCAAAACTTTAGAGGCTGAATTATTAAACTCAGAACTTTATAAGACCCAATATGATGAATTTTAACTTTAGGGGGGCTTAATAACCAAAACTTTAAACTTCAGAAGTTGAGTTATTAAAACTCATAACCTTAAGGTTCAATTTGAATGAACTTAAAACTTTAGGGGTTGAAACTTAAAATTTTAACCCTAATATTAAATTGCAACCTTTACAACACATGCACCGTCTCCAAAAATTCCAAAACTGAAAATCTTTAATGATGAAGCCCCTTCTTTTCCCCCTTCATCTTCTCTCCCTTGACGGAGCCGTCTGGCTCCGCCAGGATCGGCAAAAGGCTGGGGGCCGCTGCCCCCTGCAAGCTACTGTAACAATAGCGGGTGCTGCCCGGTACTGTAACAACAACGAACCCGCTACTGTTACAGCAGCCCGGTTCGTGGGGCTACTGTAACAGCAGTTGGCGGCTGCATAAATTTAAAAAAAAAAACCGAAACCTTATATTTTATTTTAACAGAAACAGATCTTGAAAAATCCATTCTTTATTAAAATCCGAATTTTTGAAGAAAATCATAGATCCTTATAATTTCATGCTATATCCATATAATAAATTTTTTAAAAAAATATTATAACATGCTCATATCCATAATAACATACTATAATTCTAAATCTTTAACATAATATGTTAGGACTTCATAATATAGTATGAAGATCAAATAACTCATAAAATTCAGAATTTCAACTATGGAGTGGCTCTGATACCACTTGATAGAAAAATAGAAAAGGATTATCACTTCAATCCATATCCTTTATACAAATCATTTTCTCATATAAACTTTAAACATTCATATTCCATATTGAAATTTGAAAACAACAAAACATATCGATATCCATGGTAATCTGAATTTTTGTCTAAATGGATCACGATCTTCCAATTTGATTTGTGATCTTCATTCCAATTTTTGATCTCTATTGATGGGGATGTAGAGAATCTTGAAGAACACAATCAAATGGGGACCATGACCACATATATTAATAAGATAATGACCATTCATTATCTTTTATTTGTTTCAAATCAACCCCTGTCAATTTAAAACAAACTTTCAGTCTCTACACTTTAATTTCATGAAATCTAATACTCATTAGTCAAAATTCATCTTTAACGGATCACTTTAATTGACTAATATACTTTAAATAATAGCACCATACATTTTAATATGTTACGTGTGGTCCCAAATATGTTAGAATTTTTCAACATAAATAGAATAATACTTCTTGTTAAATTTAAAATTTTAAAACTGTATATTTCAACAAGGACAACAACATTATTTTTCAGTAGTTATAATAATTTATAACATAAATGTATTGATCTTACAAAATATGATCACTATCTTCGAGAGCTTTGACAACCACCTTCCCCATTGATCACAAGCCTATATAGGTTTGCACATTGAGCGACTATAAGCAATATCCCATGGAAAACAAGCCCTACATTATGTAATAATGCGATGAAGTATAATATAAAATTCTTAAAGTAATTTCTAGAGTCTCTAAATAAAAAGATATTTTTTAAAACGCTAATATTTAAATTAAGTTTCAAGAGATTCTATTTTAATTTTTTAAAATAAAGAGTAGAGTCGCAGCGTTCGAACCAGGTGCATTGCTGCGTCGCTTCTATGGCAGCAACGACGATGTTGGTGATGTTGCTTACTCATATTTAATGATATGATATTTTTGGATAGTTTGAATGCATTTTATTACTCTGAACATATTAATATTTTATGATGTGTTTGTTCGTGGTTTTTGTGATCTGGTCTGTTGTGGATGGTTTGCAAAGTAGGTAGTTAGTTGGTGGGTGGTTTTTTCATTACATCTCCAAAAAAATGTTTTAAGATTCTGGAGATTTTCAATTAGTGGGGTGTGTGGGTAAGGGTGGTTCTGTGGGAGCAAGTGTAATCTCCAGAAAAAGGTTTTCAATTTTAGGAATTTTTCTAGGGGTGGGATGGGGATATAATATATGTCAATTGTATATATATCTAAATTATATTTATATAGAGAGAAAAATATAATTGATATATATATTAATTGTAAACTATATATTATATATATTATTAATAAGAATTAAACCTGAATTTTGAAATAATTTGATAAGATTGTTAGTTTTGCGATGTGATTGTTGTAGTGTAGTAGTTATGTATTGTTCCCTTTAAGCTACATATCTCAACACTCTATTTTTTAAACTATTTATAACACATTTAAATTGATTGATTGTTGATATATAAAAAATTATGTTAAATAAAATATGATGAGAAATCAATAAATGTTTTTTGAGAAAAGTAAAATGAAGAGTCAAAATAGAAAGTATTGTTGTAATTCACAAAAAAAAAAAAAAAAAAAAAAAAACTATTCTCTAAATTTAACGATGCTCTTTATAATGTATGAAATGCTATTTATAAATAAGAAGTATTTTGAAGACACTCTTACAATTTTGTAGCACTTTATCTCATGAACATGATTATCTCCTCGAAACCTAGGTTAATGTTCAAATGGGTAAATAGCACAAAACGTCCCCACCTTTCAATGTCATTGTGCAAAATGTCTAATTTCCTTTTCATAGAGAGTTTGATGGTCTTGTTGACCGCCTCGACCTGACCATTCGCCTGAGGGTGATGAGGTGAAGAGAAGTGCTTCCTGATTCCGAGCTCATCGCATAATTCCTGGATCTTTCTATTGTCGAACTGTTTTCATTGTCTGAGACCAAGGAATGAGGTATACCGAACCGGCATATGATGTTCTTCCAGAGGAATTTAGAAGTATTTGCTTTAGTAATCTTGAACAGAAGCTCTACTTCTACCCATTGGTGAAATAGTCAATAGCAACGATGGCGAAGGAAGCGTTTGCTTTCCCTTTAGGCAGGAGGCCGATGAAATCCACACCCCATGTAGCGAATGGCTAGGGGCTGGACACAACAGTAAGTTCTTGGGAGGGTTGCCTCTACACATTGGAGAAGCGTTGGCACTTGTCACATTTGCGCACAAATTCATTGGCATCCCTTTTTAGGGTTGACCAATAATACCCTTGCCACAGTATTTTGTGTGCCAAGGCAGGTCCACCAGAGTGATTTCCACAACCACCCTCATGTACTTCCCTTAGGATGTAATTCATTTCTTTTCCCTCTATGCATCTGAGGAGTGGAGAGGAAAAACAACTCTTATACAGAATATCATCCTGTAGGATGAAGTGAGCAGCTCTTCTTCAAAGCTTTCGTGCTTTGGTTTCATCCTCCAAAAAAGTTTGTTCTCTCAAGTAGGACAAGATAGGCAACACCCAAGGTAGAATACTCTCAATCCACATCAGTTCTTCACCCCTCTTGATAGAGGGTTCAATTAGGTGCTCAATTGGCACTACTTTGAATAGCCCCGAATCTTTACTACTGGCCAATTTTGATAGAGCATCCGCATAGGAGTTCTCCGGCATAGTACCTAAATTAGTTCGAACCTTTCAAAGTTAGGTAGGGAATCCATGACCAGCTTCATATAGGTTGCCATATGCTTGTCTCTGGCCACAAAGTTCCCATTTACCTGGTTCACCACCAACTGTGAATCACTACTGATAATCAATCTTTTTACTTGCAACTCCTTGGCTAACTGAAGTCCAGCTAGGAGAGCCTCATATTCAGCCATGTTATTGGAAGCTTTGAATCCAAGTATTACGGCACAATTAAACTTATGCCCCTCTGGGCTCTCCAGCACAATACCAGCCCCGGAGCCTGAGTCTCGCGAGGATCCATCAATTACATGTTCACTTCAATTTCAGGGGCCTTAGCAAACTCTACAACAAAATTAGCTAGGGCTTGACCCTTGATTGCTATCCGGGGTCTATACGTTATGTCAAATTCACCGATCTCTATAGCCCGTTTCAATAGCCTTTTTCGAGGCGTCTGGCTTCTGCAGGACCTGCCTAAGTGGGAAATTCGTCAAAACTTGAATGCTGTGAGCCTGGAAGTATGGCCTCAGCTTTTGAGAAGCGGTGACCAAAGCAAGAGCCAATTTCTCCATGCCTGGGTAACGCGCTTCGACAAGTAGTAAGGCGCTGCTTACATTGTAGATTGGCAATTGGTGCGTTTCTTCTTCTCGCACAGGCACTGAGCTGATTGAGTCATCAGCTACTACCAAGTATAACAACAAAGATTCTTCTTCCTTTGGCTTGCTGAGAAGGGGTGTTCCCAAGTAGTTTTTTAACTCCTGGAACGCCTCCTCACAATCTGGGGTCCAGTGGGACTTTTTGCCCCATTTGAGGATTTTGAAGAATGGTAAGCACTTTTCAGTAGCCATTGAAATGAAACAATTGTGTGCGACTACTCTGCTCGTCAGCCGTTGCACTTTCTTAGGCTTCTGTGGCGACCTCATTTCAATTAGAGCTTTGATTTTATCTAGGTTGGCTTCAATTCCTTCCTGATTCACAATGTAGCCCAAGAATTTGCCAGAAGCCACGCCAATGCACATTTAAGAGGGTTCAGTAGCATATGGTACCTTCTTAGTGTTTGAAAGCTACATACAGGTGTTTAATATGCTCTTTAGCTTGGAGGCTCTTTACAAGCATATCATCAACATAAACCTCTATTTTTTGCCGAGTTGATCAACAAACATCTTGTTGACTAACCTTTGGTAGGTAACCTAGTGTTTTCAGGCCGAAGGGGCTTCACCTTGTAACAATAAAGCCCCTTATCAGTAATGAAAGATGTGTTGTCCTTGTCACCTGGGAACATAGGAATTTTACTGTAGCCTGAATATGTGTCCATGAAACTTAGCAGTTCATGCCCAGTAGTTGAATCCACTAATTAGTTGATTCGTGGGAGTGGAAAGCTATCCTTTGGACAGACCTGATTAAGGTTAGAGAAATCAATGCAGACCCTCTATTTGCCGCTGTACTTTTTCACCAAAACGGGATTTGAAATCCAATTCGGGTAGTTGACTTCACGAACGAAACCATTGTTGATGAGCTTCTCCACTTATACTTTCAAGGCCTCATACCTTTCAGCATTTAACGTCTGACTCTTCTACCTGTGTGGAGTGCAGTTTGGATCGATCTGCAGGTGGTGACAACTGATTTTTGGGTCTATTTCAATCTTGTCTCCGTGCCTCCATGCAAAGACATCCGCATTCTTTCGAAGAAAGTCTTTCAGTGCTTCCTTAGTCTCTTCTTCCAGTTCTTTTCCGACATGTAGGACATTGGATGTGTCATGTGGGTCCACTGGGAAGGTTTCCAGCTCCTCTATTGGGACGGTTTTAGATTCTGATTCAATCACCCTGGGATCCAGCTCTTCTAAGGATACTTCGGGTCTGGCTTCTGCCATGACAATGTCTAGCATCGGAGGTAGCCCTTCTTTAGGGGCCTCTGACATTTCAGCATCCGACGCCATGCTAACTCGCGGTTCAACCTTTCTCAAATAGTTGAGATAGCGCTCAATGGATCCCATCTGATCACCCGGACAGTGGCAATTCCACGTTCTGTAGGGAACTTCATGCAGAGGTGATGGATGTAAGTTATTGCCCATAACTCTTTCAGGGTTGGTCTCTCCAAAACTCCGTGATAAGAAAATCGGCGGTCAACGACTAAAAATTCCATGAAGTGGTGTGCCACATATGGTAGAACCTCCATCTCGACAACCAAAGTAATTTTACCTCTGGGAATGATACTATCTCCAATGAACCTGTAGAGGCATGATGTCATTGGTGTTAGCTCATGATCTACTGCTATTTTGTCAAAAGCCATACCGAATATTATGTTGACTGAACTGCCATTATCCACTAGCATGCGTTTCATCCTGTTGCGGGCAACCACGGCTCTGACTACCAGGGCGTCGCAATGTGGAAAGTGTACACTTGTCGCATATTTCGAGTGAATGTAATGGGCTCCATAGCTCTGCCACATGTAGGTTGGCTCACTATATAGCTCGCCATTGGTAGACTTCTCGCCTCTCTGGTATAATTTCTTTGAGCACTTTTTGATTCACCTCCTACATGGGGTCCTCCAATAATAGTGTCAATTTCTCGGATGGGTTGCTGTTCGTTAGAAGCAGTTGAGTCCCTCCTGGGATGTTGTCTGCTCTGGGCCTCTCCCTATCTTCGTTTCTATTATTACGGGATGAATGTCGCCTCGTCTCGTCTCGCCTCGTCTCGTCTCTTCTTGGAGAGTTCCTTTGTGCGTTACCCTAGTGGTGGTTATCTCTTGTGTTCCGAGGGTTGCTTGCAAACCGGTTTGCATTTCTACATTCGCTTATGTCATGACCATAGTAGCGATAGAAAGCGCAATAAGGCCGCATTTCTTCTTAGGGCCTATCTGTAGGCCTACCACCTTGTCCTTTATTTCTAGAGGTTGAAGGTCGTCCAGTGTTCCTAGCTGAGTTGCCAATGCTGGGTCTAACGTTTTCATAGGCCAAAGTAGGCACTGCATTCAGTGTGGCAGTAGCCAGTGCTTGTCTCGAAGTGGGAGCCACAGCGTGCCTGACCTTAGTCCATTGTTGGCTCACTATTTGGGATGTAGGTCCTCTACTAATTTGTTTCTGAGGTGGAGGGAGTCCCTGGGCGGCTATGTTTCTGTGGTTAATCATTTCCTTATTGACAATCTCAATCTTTATAATTTCTACCAACTCATCATATGTGGAAGAATTCTTGCTTCGGACATCCCTTCAGAACAGGGCGTTCATGTTCAGACCTCATTTCAGAGCTGAAATGGCTTCTTTGTCTATGATTTGTTCACAATAAGTTATTTCGTCAGTGAAGCGAGCAAGGTAGCTTTTCAAGGTTTCCCCTTCTGCTTGCCTCATGTCTCAAGCACTGTATTGGAGCTTCTCCTTCCTTCCTTGAAATGTATTAGTTTAGAAACGCCTTTTCAGGTATGGCCAGCTCCTTATGCTAAGTGGTACCAATATGCTATACCACACTTCGGCAGTTCCGTCAAGAGTTAGATGAAACGTCCTGTATTTCAAAGTTGGCCAGGCATCTCTGAGGCTCATTTGCGTTTTATGCTTGTTTAGATGTTTCTCCGGGTCGCCATTTCCTTTTTATTTGGAAATCTTAGGAGGGACAAAGTTATGAGGCATCGAAAAGGTGCAAAGCTCTCTGGAGAAGGGCAGATTGTCGTCGTCATCATCATCATCATATACCTGCATGCTTCGTCAGAATCGTTCCCATCTGCTGTTGGACGAGGTAGAAGCTAGGCAGTTTCACCTCTGTTTCCCCAATCTTCCATATTTCGCCTCTCTCGCCTATTTCTTGGCGGATGGGGCTGAACTTGGCTTTGTGCACGCTCTTGTTGGCGGGCCGTTTGGTGCATGGACTGGTTCATATTTCTAGGTGCCTGTCTGATCTGATAAAAAACACAAGCAGACCTCTGGGGGCTGCTCTTCATATTTCGGAGGGAAGTTGTCCTCTCCAGCAGGGGCGTTGCCAGATGGAGCGGCTGTGTAGTTGGAAGTGTCCATTCCCACTTCTCTTTTAATAGGAACTTCTCCCTGAGGACTCAAATGGGTTCTCTTGCTAAATTCTGCCTCAGTTTGTCTATAGGTTGATTGTTAAAGACTTTGTGGGGCTTGGAAATTACCTTGGTTCTGCACTTGCATAAGGAGTTTCTACATGGCAGCGTTTTGAGCTGTAATGTTCCTTATGTTCGTAACCTTGCTAGCCACTTCGACAGTTAGTTGGGCAATTATGTTGCCTATGCGATACTGGTGATGAGGTCGCTGATGTGTGACATTTCGAGGAATCTCTTCTTCAGAGATCTCTCTTGTTCTCCTTGGGTTCACCCCTTTGTCACTGGAACTCATGGTTCGATGTGGAGAGACTCTCCTTAGTAGCAGAGTTTGATGTATAACTGATCTTTTTTCAAGGATCGATCCCTTTTTCAAGGGAGAATATCAACTGGATACTCGAACAAGCTTTTTGGTGGGAAGATTCGTGGTTTAAGTAAGTTTTCCACAGACGGCGCCAATCTGTTGACCTCGAAAAATGGTTCTGACACGTGGCCAACAAAATAAGTCTTCAAGTTAGCTATTACCTACACACATAGCACACCGTTAGTCACCCGTGGCCTTTCCCGTAGGGGTTGGGAGCGGTCGCGAGCACTACGATGGTTAAGTCAATTTAAGGTTCAATAGGAAACGGTTCGCCGACGGTAGAACATTCGTCGGGAAGTGGTTGATGTAAAGTGTAACGATAAAGTGCTTGTATTGAAGGGAGATGGTGATATTTAAGTTCGCAATGTAATAGGAAAAAATGGATTCGAATCCTTCATCTGTCATAAGGAGGGTGTATTTATACTAAGAATGTGAAGATGAGAGCCGTTGGATGAGGAGACACGTGTTATCAGATTCTCAGGGTTTGTCCCATCCTAAATGTCAATCCGCCTCTCCATAGGTTGGCTGTCATTGAATGTCTGTGACCAAGGAGGCTGAATTGACCGTTTGGGTCCTACCATACGTCCCATAAATCAATCAGGGATTTGACTTTGGAAAGATCTTTGCTGGGGCAAGGCGAGGCAGGTGCAACGTTGTAGAAGCGGAGTGTGGGCCTTTGTATCTACGGTAGCTTGCGGATGAATTCGGCTTTTCTATTGGGTGTGCGTTCAGTTCCTCCCTCATGTAACCATTTCGACTTATGCAATCAGCTCGACCCATGTGCAATCACCTCGGCCATCACGTGGCGGATGAGGTGACAGATCTGACACAGGCCCGTAACACCTATCAAAAAAAATTTTGTACACAAATTGTAATAATATAAAAGTAAAAAGCAAAGATACAAATAAAAAAATTGTACAAACAAAAATTTCTCAAATTTCAATTGAGTCTAGGAGCTCCACCTCCATCTACCTTTGTAATTGGATGATAGTAAGATAAAAATATCAAGGTAACATATGGAATACGACGACAATATTTCGAATTTTCCCATCTTAAGAAAAGAATCGATTCATCCACCACTAAAAATTTCCCCCCTCTTGAGAAAGAACCGATGCGTCCACCACTAATTATGATAAAACTTAAAAGGGACCTTTCTAAAAAATTCGTCTTCTAACATTACATTATTTCTGTAGTTGTACTCTTCGGTTCGATTAAAGTCGCGTTACCCAAATACAGGCTTTTTCACAAATCGCGCTATAGCTCTGTCTTCTCTAGTATATAAGTAGCTTGAAACAATGTGTTTTCTGACTTTTCTGCACAAGCTTTTGACTCTCGTTAAAAACGCAATGACTGCTGAAATAATCCAAGAAGAACGCCTTGATGTCCTTACAAGAACTGGGGAGAAAACCGGCATCTCTAAACCCAGGTGACCTCAATTCTTGAATGCCAAAAAGCGAAAACAACCCAGAAATAAAAATAAATAAACATGCTGATTTTACCATGCTTATTGTTGTTTTTCAATGTATTCACATTATTTTTCAGTTTATGGGGTTTTTTCTTTAAGCCAGTTCTATTTTAGCGTCGATCATTTCAACGTTTTTCTTATTTTTTGGGAAATTAAACGGAGTTATATTGGTGATTGACTTATTTATTGTCTGCATATTATATAATTAGATAGATGAAATCTGGGTGAAAACAGTAAATGAAAATTGAAATTGTCATGAACATCAGGGAAATTTCTGAAATTTACCCTTTTTCTTATTATGGCAACTATTTATTTTAAAGTAACGTTTAGTAAGTGAAAAAAATTGGAATGCTGTATATTTATAATCTTTCTTATTCTTGATACAAGGAGGACATCCTATTCGTGAACATTTATATTCAACAATTATTACTGGATTGAAGTTTCTTTTTCTATCCTCTCATCCAAAAGAAAGAAAAAAGATTGGAATTGGAATCATGCCCTTATATTAGCAAGGATTCTGTTTTTGGGCCTTCTTGTTGAAACTTCCACTTGTTGTGACTACTTTTGCAAGCTATATGTTATGTTCAAGCTGGTAAATAGTGGCAGATGATAATATATTCTTAACAATTTATTATATGTCTTCCACCAATTATCTTAATGGTCAAAACTGTAAAGAAAAATCTTTTGCCTACTAGTGTAAAGAGTGCAATGTGCTAATTTATTATTGCAGAAATAATGATTTTCAACCAATCACCCTACTTTTTTTTTATTACACTGATAATTTTGTTAATCGTGTTTCTTGTACCCTGCTTTTATACTTTTTATATTTGTTTTGTCAAAATTTTAGGGAATAATCTTGAACCTGTTTCTGAAGTACTTATATGCACATTTATATTGTATTAATTTTACAGGGGAGATATCCATAGAGATGGTGATTACCACAGGGCTGTTCATGTGTGGATATTTTCTGAGGGCACACAAGAAGTACTTCTTCAGCAACGTGCTGAATGCAAAGATTCATGGCCTGGTCTGTGGGATATTTCTAGTGCTGGTCATATTTCTGCTGGAGATTCATCTCTAGTCACAGCCAGGTAAGGCAATCTATTTAGGTTGATTATTAGTATTATTTGAAATGGTTTTGATGTAAATCACCCTGTCTAGAAACTTATGAGCTTTTCATTCTTGGAGGGCACTCACCCCCTTCTTTAATTTGTGATCCTCTGGAGTCAGTCCAAGAGCGACTTTCTCATCACTTCATGAGTCTCCATATTGAAAGCCCTATGAGATTTCTCATCCATTCCTTTTTTTCTGTTCGGATAAAACCATATATTTGCAATACCATAGTACTAGTACAAGCTGATAATGTATTAAGTACTGTCTAATCCGAAAAAAAAATAAAATTAACCTAAAATATTTTCACCGTAATATAAAGGCAATGAATTAAGGTTTGAGAATATTTGTTGAGAAAATGCTTCTACAAGAGGGCACTTTTTCAATTGTACTATGCATAAGAGACAGTCGAGCAGCTTAAAAGAAGGTTGATCATTGTTCTCATTCTTGAGTAAGGCTTTAATAAGCTGCTCCGCAGTATGGACACTTCAACTAGTGTAGCGTATTTGTGTGCGACACGTGTCGATACTGACACTTTGACACTCTACCATAATAATTTTTCCTTTTTACTAGAATATTGTATATTTTTAACTCAAATTTATTAGCAAATAACAAATAAGTATTCATATTTAAAATATTTTAACAGGAAAAATTAATAACAACTATAAAACTAATTTATACTATATAATTTTAAAGAATTTAATTAACGAGCCGTGTCAATACGTTTTTGAAAAATTGTTTGTCAGCATATTCGACACGTATCATGCCAGACACATGTGTCCGTGTCGGTGTACCATAGATAAGCTGAATAACATATTTATAGTATTACTACTTTCTTTTTTCCCTTTTCCATATTATATATAACGAGGATATGTGATCATTGTGCCGATCTCAAGCATTTTGAAATATCTGATATACTTTCCATTAAGAAAAGATTTGATCCCCATCCCCCCCCCCCCCCCCACCACCCACCCACACACACACACACAAACAAGTATTCTGACTGAACATAGTGTTAGTATTCTAATAGGTGGAGGCAAAGAATATTGTTATCTTTTTCTTCACATGATGATTGCTAAATTAATTCACAGATGCTATATATCTGTTTACTAAAGATGGGGAAACTGCATAAGCTTATATTCCATGTTTTCGTTTTCAGTAATAACTAATAGTACTTAAAAAGTTCTCTTTTCATTTCTGTTTCTGGTTACTTGTTGAATGGCTCTTCTACCTCATACATAAATTGTTCATGCTTGCAGGAGGGAGCTTCATGAGGAGCTTGGTATTATACTTCCGAAGGATGCATTTGAACCGATATTTGTTTTTCTTCAAGAGTGGTTAGTCAATAAAATTGCATCAGTTCATCTTTTCAATTTTGCACGATTATTTTGAGGTGAGCTGATATTAATCACTCTTACTGCACTTTTTTCCTTTCTTTTCACTCTTCCTTGCTGATGCCATAGGAACTTATACTATATACTTATAAACTAGTTTCAACGTTGACCAACGTGATTCCTTTCAGTATGGTATTGGTCGTTTTGAATATAGGTTAAGTTTTATGTTCAATCTGAGCACAATATTTACTATATCCCATCTAAGCATACATAGTTCAAATGAAATTACAGCATTTAGTCATACCGAGCTTGTTGAGAACGTTAAAGGAGAGTAAAGAAAATCAAATACATACGAAGTATTTGTTGCAAAGTTTTGAAAATACTAAGAATATATAGAGCCCGTTTAGCTTGTGTTTTAGTTTTTTAGTTTTGAATTTTCATTTTCTTTTAGTTTTTAGTTTTGATGTTCTATTTTAAGATAGCTAAAAATGTGTATGCTTTGTCATTCTGAAAAGCTGATTCTCAAAATAGTAAACTTAAAAACATGCTTGATTTGGAATTTTGAAAAATTGTTTCATGACATTTTATCCCATAAAATTTGATTATTTAGTAAAATAGAACAATTTTATGTTAATATATTATCAAGTAATATATACATTTTAAAGTTGGTAAATCTTACAATATTTTGGTCGTTACAAAAGTAATATAAAAATAAATTATAAATTTAGTTGGCAAAACATCGAATATAAAACACTTAAAAAATTAATAACGTGGAATGAATTTTTTTTTTTATATATTTTTTCATTTAGCACCTTTTTTTTATAGAATTTTTATGTAAATAACCATTAAGAGCTTGAAACTATTTTTATTTTTAATTTTCTAGAAGTTTTTAGAATTTTATATTTTTCAAATTTAATTTTAAATGTTATTTTTTTTTCAAAATTTTCATTTTTAATTTTTTAGAATTTATCAAATTTTTATTGTATTTGTATTTGTATTTTTATATTTTTTTGAAATTTATTTTTTAAAATATTATTTTTTTAGAATTTTAAATATTATTAATTTTTTTATAAATATTATTTTTAGAATTTTAATCTTTAAAGTCTTGCGTTTAAATAAAATTTTATTTTTTCATGTTTGGAGTGTTTTCACTGAAAATACTCAAAATGTCAAAAATGCGCTCTAAGTTTTATGTTGTAAGTTAAACTTGTTTTCGAAAATGCACTTTAAAAAAATATCAGACCAAACAATTTTTGGGTGTGTTGTAAAATTGAAAACTAAAAACTTTTGAAAACAGCAAACTAAACGCACCTCAATGATTTTGTTTAAGTTCTCCAAATAAATGAAAGCCTCTTTAAGATCTGTTAGCTCCTATGGGATGTAAATTCTAGATACTATCCTTTTTATGTGCCTAAAGAACTGTGGTCTTAAGTACATAGGTTAAAGGATCATAAGCCATTTGTGAGAAGAGGAAATATTATACACTTGTCACCCAAATGATATCGAAAGAAATTTGGCCTATAACTTCAATAGATGCCAAGCACAAATTATGCATCTTTTGGAAAAATTATTAGCTCCTTTTAATTTGAAGTCAAAGTTAAATATTAATTTTAACCACACATTTGCAACTACTACCCACTTATTACCCACACATTTCCTAGGACGATGAAGTCATTTATGAAAAGAGGAAATATAATACATTTGTCACCAAAATGATATTTTTTTGATAGATAATCTCATAATTTTATAAATTAGAAACAAAAGATAATACACAAGGAGTGCATTGTCAATTTAAACAAGATAGAAACGAAAAAATGCAGGCAACCCTTCTATTGAGCTAATAGTTGCAGCCTTAAACCAACTATACAAGGTGAAGTGAAAAAGTTCTCTAAGTTGCTCTGTCGTCCGTGTTTGATCTTCAAAACATCGGCCGTTTCGTTCTCTCCAAACACACCAAACGATGCATCCTGGAATGAGCTCCCAAACCAGTTTGCTATTCTTATCTCGAAACTTTCTCTTCCATGCCCACACCACTTCCTTAATACGCATTGGCAACACCCAACTCAAATGTTGTGAAGACAGAATATCATTCCACAACCAGCGCACTCCATCACAATGAGTGAACAAGTGATCGATCGTCTCACCACCCCTCTTACACATATAGCACCACTCCGTAATATAACCCTTTTTTCGAAGATTATCCATCGTTAACACCTGCCCCCTCACAACTGACCAAAGTAAGAAAGCCACCCTTGGAGGTAATTTACTTTGCCAAACCCTTTTCCAGGGGAATGAACTTTCCACCGGTTCCAATAAGGATATGAAGTAAGTGCGAACGGAGAACAACCCACTTCGTGTCACCCTCCACCTGCTACAATCGTCCTCCCCTACCTGAATGTGCTCGCCATACAGGGAGGCCAAAAATAATGCATAATCATCCAACTCCCAATCGTGTAAGCCCCTCCCGAAAGCGATGTTCCAGCTAGGATTCCCATTATGTATAGCCATAACGTCACTCACCATAGTCAAGGGTTCCAAAGCAATGCGATGCAAAGAAGGAAACCGCACTTTTAACGATTGATTTCCACACCAACAATCATCCCAAAATCTGACATTCATACCGTTTCCCACCACAAAAGCCAATCTATTCTGAAATTCGCTCCATCCTTTCCGGATATACCTCCACAAGCTCATTCCATAAGGGCCACGACCCTCACCCGAGCACCACCCCCCATCCATTACACTATATTTCACCCCGATGATTTCTCTCCAGAAGCTCTCTCTCTCCATTCCAAATCGCCACAGCCATTTCCCCAACAAGGCCTTGTTAAATAATACAATGCTCCTCAATCTAAGACCCCCCACCCCAACAGGGGAACAAACGTCACTCCATTTGACCAAATGAAATTTTCTCTCTTTCCCCAACCCAGCCCAAAGAAACTTCCTTTGAATCCTCTCTAATCTATTTGCCACTGCAACTGGAATTGGAAACAATGAAAGAAAATAAGTTGGAAGATTAGAGAGAGTGGATTTGATGAGAGTAAGACGACCTCCTTTTGAAAGATAAATACGCTTCCATCCCACTAACCTCCTCTCCACCCTTTCAAGAATGTCATTCCAAATTTGTTTACTTTTGAACCTCGCTCCTAGAGGAAGCCCAATATAAGACATGGGCAATTGTGCTACTCTACATTCCAATATTGCTGCCAATTCCTCCACATTAGCAACCTCCCCCACTGGAATAGCCTCAGATTTCCCCAAATTTATCTTCAAACCCGAGACCGCTTCAAAGCACAGAAGCAAGCGACGCAAGTTCCGAATTTGCATAGCGTCTGCATCACAAAAAATCAGTGTGTCATCTGCAAATAACAAGTGTGAGACCTGTAAGTGACCAACCACAAAGCTTCTTAAGAAACCCTCTGTCACAGCTTTCTCAATCATTCTACTGAACGCCTCTATCACAATAACAAACAATAAAGGGGACAACAGATCACCTTGCCTCAAACCTCTACTATTCCGAAAGTAACCTTCAGGGTTGCCATTAACTAAAACTGAGAACGAAACTGTAGATATGCAGAACTGAATCCACTGACACCACCTATCCCCGAAGCCGCATCGCCTGAGCATATACATAAGAAATCCCCAATTGACGTGATCATACGCCTTTTGAATATCAAGCTTACACAACATCCCTGGAACCCCATGACTTGTTCTTGAGTCAATGCATTCATTCGCTATAAGAACTGAATCCAGAATCTGGCGCCCCTTCACAAAAGCATTCTGGAACTTAAACACCACTTTCCCCAAAACCTCCTTCAATTTATTCGCCAAAACTTTAGCAATAATCTTATAAACCCCGCCGACTAAGCTAATAGGACGATAATCCTAAATATAAGACATTCCCGGTTTCTTCGGAATAAGCACAATGAACGTGGCATTAAGACTTCTCATAAACCTGCCATGTTCGAAAAAATAAGTGATTGTATCCATAATGTCTGATCTCACCACCTCCCAGCAAGCCTTGTAGAATGAGAACGAGAAGCCGTCCGGTCCAGGGGCCTTATCATCATTCATATTAAAGACCACATCCCTAACTTCATCCTCCTCAAATGGTCTCTCAACCCAACTGGCATCCTCTTCAGTGATAGCGAAGAAGTTTAGCCCTTCCAACTCGGGCCTCCACACATTGCTCTCGATAGAGGTTCTCATAGAATCTCACATGTTAAGTCACAATATCTTGTGGATCCTCATACATAACCCCATCTACCTCCAAGCATGTGATAGAATTATTGAGTCGATTTGAGTTAGCAACCCGATGAAAGAACTTTGTGCATTTATCGCCTTCCTTTAACTACATGACCCTAGATTTCTGTCTCTAAGCAATCTCCTCCATTTCCGCCAACCTCTCAAGCTCTCCCCGTAACCTTCCACGCCTCTCCCTTTCCTCCTCATCCAACCCACGACTCTCCTCCTGTCTATCTAACTCTTCTATGTCTACCAGATACTGATTCTTACGACAGTTTATGTCTCCCACAACCTCCTCATTCCACTTCTTTAAATCCCCCTTCAAAGCTTTCAATTTCTGATGTAGAACATAACTAGGAGACCCCCTGAAATCATAAGAGGCCCACCAAGTCCGAACTCGCTCCCCAAAACCTTCAACTTTAAGCCACATCTTCTCAAACCTAAAAGGTCTTCTGCCACTACCCCTTGTAATCCCAGCTAATGAAATAGGAAAGTGATCTGAGTACACTCTCCCCAATCTCCTCTAGTGCTTGGCCTCCCACTCTTCACTAATCAAAAATCGATCTATTCGAGATTGAAGAGGTTGATTTCGATTGGATGACCAAGTAAACTCACCCCCCATCATAGGTAAATCCACCAACATGTTTTCACTAATAAACTTAGAAAAATCCTCCATAGCCCCTGTAAGTCTCCCACCACTCGACCTCTCAGAAGGAAACTTGACCACATCAAAGTCACCCCCTATGCACGCCGGTAAATTCCACCAAGCCAACATACCAGCCAATTCATCCCACAAACTCCTTCTGTTGTCATCGGAATTTGGCCCATAAACTCCAATAAACATCCACTTAAAACTATCCCCAATATTCCGAAAGAAAGTGATAAGGAGAATATCCCTATACTAACCTCCTCCTTGTCAAAAACTCTATTGTCCCACATGACAAGCACTCCTCCTGATGTCCCTGATGCTCCAAGAAACTGATACCCGACATGCTGTCCCACCTACAATGAACTCACAACAGCCCTAACTTCGTTTCTTGTAAACAGACAAGATCAGCTCGCCATCCCCTTAACATGTTCCGGACACCTAACATTTTCCCAACATCGTTGAGCCCCCTCACATTCCAGCTAATGATTTTTGGGATCATTTAAACTCTTCTTCATCCTTTCCCTGCAACTCTCTCTTTGACTCACCCCCTTTAACCTCATAGTTTATCGAGCATTCAAGCCACCTAAGCTCACGGTCCCCTTTACTTTTAGCTTTTCCTCCAGGTGTACCCATCCCGTGTCCCCTACTATTCTCCAGCTCCTCGAACAGTTGCATAAGTCTATTTTCATAACCATGACAAGACACGCCCACCAACTTGCTGAATTCCCGAATTTTGTGGAGAACCCACTTCGAGGCTGGAGGTCTAATGTCAATCGCCTTAACTTTCCCTATCTCCCCTGCATAACAACACCCAGTAGTCTCAACAATCTGTCCTTTCCCCTCTTCCACCTACAATGTACCCTTGTCCATTGTACCTTTGTTAGCACCATCCATCCACCCACACTACTATCGCTTTTTCATTCCTTACCTCAATTCCGCTACGAGACTTCTGATATCTTCTATTGTAAGTGTTAACAATCGTAGTTGTCGAACCTGTCACCACTTGCTCTTGTGTCAAAACCGGACTAGATTCCATTGCCCTCGCTGTCCCCATCTCATCCACTCTCAACCCACCTCCCTCTGTAGATGCGATCATGTCCGCCTCATTTGCAAATGCAGAACTCTTCTCTGTGTTCTCATACCCTGAGTATTGTCCCTCCGTATCCATCTCCACCCTATCTTTTCCATCGTCATCTCCACTACTCTCTACATCATAACATATCTGATTCTCCCTACCAGGCTCAGTCATAACCTGCTTATCTTTAGTTTGGATCAAGTTCGACTGAAATTCCATAGCTGGGAATTCAGCCACACCAGCCCCGCACTTATGACAGCAATTCATCTTGGAGCCCTCTGGAGCTCCACCTCCCAGTAGCCTCCACAATTCATCCACCTCAGCTTTCAACCCCTGGACACGAGCCCTTATCTCAGCATTATTCACTGAAATGTCCAATGCATTATTTGTCACTGTCTCCTTCAACTTAGGCATCAAGTAACCATCGTTGAAAGGAACAGAGGGACTTGCACACGTATCAATCCCACAAACCTCACTTCCCTTTTGCAACAGCACTGGCTTTTTTGTGTTCTGCTCGACCTGTCAGTTTGCCGTAACTTCAGCATAAGTCCTCCCCTGTTGATTGTTCACTTTAACCGTTTGGCGCTGGACTTTGTCCCTAGTGACGAAAAAGTCAACAACTGCTTGGAACACCCGCATAATCGATGCCCATCCCTCACCGTTCGCACCTTCCGGTACCATCACAACTCCTTTCTTACGCCTCTCCCCGTATTGTGCTATCGTCAAATACCTACCTTGCCTGTTACCACACCGTTATGCCATAAAAGCATTCGAGGACTCGGTAGACGTAGCAACGAACTCCTCTTGTTTGCTTGCCCCCCTCAATTTATCCACCATATTCAATATCCACAAGGCACCAAACCTCCCCATATAGACCGCATTCGATATCCTCGGACCCCATTCTGTCAACCTAACAATGCCGCCTTCGCTAACGGACACTACAAACTCCTTCGCCTCCACTCTAAACAGAGAATTAAAATCCCTCTTTCCAATCATAACTGTGTGCCTCTGATCTTTTGTGTATGACAGGTCTAACGGTAGATCCGGGAGGTGGAAGGACCTGGGCTTACGACGCTGAAACTGCAGGTTCACTGTCGCCGGCGCGTGAGCCGGAGCGTGACGCACACGCGCTGCCGGAGCGCCGCCAGTGCGCCACACAGAGCTCGCCGGGATCGGAAAACCCTGCACAGTCCGCTGGGCAGGCACGTGTGGGTGGATAATCACCGGAACTGGCGGAACTAGAAAACCCTTGTTCGCGCTCACCTCTTTCACCGGATCTGCTTCTCGCCTACTGCTTACATGGGTGCTGTCGTCTTGTACCTCTGAGCTTTCGCCGGCGTGTCCTTCATGTAACTGGGCGGCGGCGCTAGGGTTACCAGGAGCAACCGTCGCGTTTAGGGTTGACGGGCTGGATATTTGTGGCGTGAGGCCGGTGGTAATGGGTATTCTGGGCTGATACAGGTTGTCGGTGCCGGTAGAATAGCCGGTGGGATTGGGTGTTGAATGTGTGTCTTTGGATATGGCGGGGAACATTGCGGCTTCTACAGTTCTAGGTCATTTTCACAAATATGCTGAAGATTACAATGACTTAGTCACCGAAGCTTGAAGAAACAAGATTTGACTTGTATTTGTCACCACCATTGAGAACTAAGATAAGTAATATTAGCCTATTTAAAGCAATTACAAAAGAAATCTTCAAGTTCCCAAAATGATATTGAATGAGATCTAGCCAGTAACTATAATAGATGCCAAGCACAAATTCATGCATCTTTGGGAAAATTGTAATCTCCTTATAGTTCTCTTCCCTGAAAAGTGACTTTATACCAAATGATTGCAGAAATAGGAAGAGATGAAGAAGTTATAACGCATTTGTAATGATGTGGGGCCAGTTGAAAGGGTCCCAAAGGATGATATATTTGTAGGATGTTGTGGGCAAATTGGATGCAGTGTATGGAGTTCATAGTCGTGATGATAATGCAGTGTTTTAGGATTTGCATACGGCTGGATGCAGGAGTGTTTCTATAGTATGGGGAACTGTATGCAGTACAGGAAATTACATTTTCATCAGATTTTGGGTGAAATTACTGAAATTGACTAGGCAAGTTGAGAGTTGTAAACTTCCGATGGTACTGGTGATGGGTTGGCAGTGAAAGGTTGATTAAAAGGATGGGAAGAGAAAGAAAGACTTAACTGTTCCTAGTGAAGTGACCAAGACAAGCTAATGAGGGTTGGGAAGGAGAGGAAATGTTGGCCTACATGAATTTTCTGTTTTCTTTTTTTCCATTTTTTCCCTTTTCTTGGGATGATCTCGCAATTTCTTCAGGAATTTTTGTACTAGATTTGGACGTTTCGTTTCTTGTTAGGCAAGGAACTGAATATACTTGTTTTTGTATGCAATGTTCATACATCCTTTGTAAATTATACTGATTCTTTGTGCTATTGTTCATGTGTCCTGATTCATATTTCTACCTTTGCATGCAAAATTTGTTCCCTTTAATTTTGAGATTCCCAAATGAAATGGTGGTAGTTCTGATGCTCTGGTGCATTGAGGAGTGCTTATTAAATCAATATTTTTTTTTCTTTTTTTAAGCAAGTATATTGATGCCAGAAAACGTTTGCTAATCAATGTTGTTACATGATAAATTCTGCATTTGTTTTGCAGCGTCATAAACGATGGCAATTTCATTAACAATGAATACAATGATGTGTATCTTGTTACGACACTAGATCCAATTCCTTTGGAGGCCTTCACTCTTCAGGTCTGAAAGGTTTATATTTTCCATTAGACAGTTTTCCATTGTTGGCTGTTGTTTATACAATTACTCATTTCTTGTAGATAAATGTTTCTCAGTCATTCAATATTTCTGTTCACGCCTGTCTGAAAGCAGATTCATCAACATAATAGTTTTGTTAGTTTATACCAACATCTCTCGTTATTCTCGATGACCTTATTATGTGTAAAATAGTCATTTCATGAGTTTATATCAAATCTATGACCAACCCATGGAGCTCTCCATCATATGCACATTAGGATTAGGGCACTCAGAATGTCAAGTCTAAGTGATTAAGCAGGTTTTCTGTTTAGTTGATTGAGCTATCCTTGCTTGCCATTTCACAATCAACATTCAATGTTTTATATTCATACATTTCTCATTCTTTAGCTTGTATGTGCAATAAAGTACACGCATTGGCCTCATTATCAAGTCAACAAATATGCACATAATTTTAAGTCTCACATATTAAGCCTATGTTTGACATCCATTTTTTGAGAAAAAATAGTTTTTGAATAGTGATTGATGGAAGAATGTGTGGTTAAAAAGCAAGGAGAATTTTTAGGTTTATGTGTAATATTATTTTATTGATAGAATGTGTGGTTGAAATGAAAAAAAAAGAAAAAGAATGAGAATGAGAATGGAAAAAAATGGGTGTCAAATATAGGCTAAATAGTTTACACATCCGATAAAGTACACATATCAGACTCATATTCAAGCATGGCCCAATATATATATGATCAAGATTATTGTTTGGCTCAAGAGGCACAAAAATTGTTGCTAGCTTTGCTGTAATTTATAGGTTTCTTGATGAATAATGAAATGTTGAGATTTTTATTAGTATCAAATTTCTTATGCAACTTAAAATGGGGCAATCGTTCCATATTCATATATTTGAGTTCATAATGTGATTGAAAAAACTAGTTCACCTCTTGAGTTCTAGTTGATGGAATTTGGGATTTACCTTCTAGTTGGCGATGCTTAGAATGCACGCATGTCATGGTTAAATTTGTAAAAACTATTAACCTTGATTCCTTTTGTTGCGGAAACGGATTGAAATTCTTGAAATAAGAATAAAATTGTAAAACTAAAAAAATTGTAGAGAATAATTTTATTGTATTGAATTGATTGAAATTGATTTGAAAAGTGTACAAAATCTTTGATTATATGTGTAAAATAATTCCATAATCTTACTAATGTAAGGAGACTAAACTAAATTCTAAAAGGAAATAAAATTAAAAACCTAATCTAAAAGAAATAAGAAAATTATATTCTAAATATGAAAAAAAAATCGTATTCTGGATAAGAAAGAAGAAGAAAAAGAGATGAAATCAATCCTATTTAGAATAAAATTGTTCTAAATCATTCTCTTTCACTTGGGAAAAAAATCATCATTAAGTTCGGTTGTATAAAAGAAAATCAATCAATTTGGAGGAAAATAATAAATTTTTTGTTAATATTAATATTGAAGAAATGTCCAGTTCTTGATGTGCTTGATAAACATCGTTATATTCTTCAGTTGTATTATTTGAAGTCAACTTGCTCCTACCTTGTATGTTTTCCTCACGGTCAGTTCCTACGTGACATTTCTTCATAAATGAAGCATTGTTCGATTTCTCATCCTTGAGTCATCACTTGGTAGAGGTCATTGGTGCTATTTCAATTCATGCTTTTCATCTTCTGTTATAATGTCGAGTGACTTTCTTCAATACAAAAGAACTGGTACGGGGGACTCAAATCAACATTGTCCATATTTCCCTTATGCTTATGCAATTCGTTGGCACTGAAATCGTAGAGAAGGTCAACGAAACTTTTATTCTCAAGTTGATAAGGTTCTTCTTTGATTATTTCGTAGTTAGAAAGTTCAATCCCTTTCTTTTGTCGGACTCTTCCGAATTTCAACTTGTTCATCAATGGAGTGCGGCTCGATCTTATGGTCTTCAATTGCAATTTCACCATAGCATTTTTCGTGCTTACACTTATATTCACTATCTATTTTCATGTATAAGGGAATAACATGTATTGAGTTTTCGACTTGCACATGCTTTTCTTCCTCCATTGTAGATCATGGTCGGCAACATCCAAATGACATTTTTATAACCTCATCATCTACCGTATTATCTCTTGCTCTTTGTTTACATTGGTAATCGCAAAGTGCTCATCACGTGACACCACATAATATTCTTATTGTACCACCAAATGCATACTTGTTATTTCGACCTATGTGAGTGGTATCTATATCATAGTACCATGGTTTTCGTCGCCAAAGTATGACAATCATCTATCTCTATCACGTTACACACAATCTCATTTTTTAGTAATTTTCAATAGAAAGAAAAATTTTGTATACTTCCATATTTTGAATTTTTTCGTCCCCTTTAACTTGTGTAACTTGTTAGAAAGATAAATATTTTCAGTTTTCAAATTTAATGCTTTCGCCAATGCTTTGGATACAAAGTTCTCACTATTCTGATGGTCTATTATCACGTTGCATACTTTGGTAAATTTTGTAATGCTTCAAATTGGGCTCCTTTATATCTCTCCAGTAGATCTTCGTAGAGTTCTTGATATCTTGTGGGTATTCAAACACAATTGGGACTTGAGGAAATTCTCTCGTCGCCTATTGCTGTGTTTTGTGCTTGTTGAAGCAACCAATATTCACAGTAGTTGAAGACTGCAAATTTTTGTTAGCTGCATATTCATACATATCCATCATTCATTCCAGGTTCTAGACCACGATTGATTTTGTAATCCTTCGATCATCGTCTCGTGGATGCATGCCACTATCACAATAGGTAGCCATCAGCCAATGGCAAATCTTGCTCTGATACCAATTTTAGCGTGAAAGCGATATTGAAATTCTTGAAACAAGAATAAAGTTGAAAAGCTAGAAAATTTTTAGAGAATAATTTTGTTGTATTGAATTGATTATTTAAAGTGTACAAAGTCTTTGTTTATATAGGCAATTCTCTAATCTTACTAATCTAATATGAGGAGACTAAACTAAAATTCTGAATGGAAAGAAAACTAAAATCCTATTCTAAAAGAAATAAGAAATCATATACTAATAAAAAAGAAAAAAGAAATCTTATTCTAAAAGACTAAAATCCTAATCTAAAAGAAATAAGAAATCATATTCTAAATAAAAAAGAAAAAAGAAATCTTATTCTAAATAAGGAAGTAGAAGAAAAAGAGATAAAATCAATCCTATAAAGAATAAGGTTGCCATACATCATTATTATGAAGAACATACATTACAAACCAGACCTTCAGTTAACCATTCATCTGCCCTTATGTAAGCTTCTTCTTAGTGGCATGCTACTCTACGTGTGTAAATGCCTATGTTTTCATACAATCATATGTTTAATTAAGGAATGGTTGCTGAGTTACTTCTTTGTGGACACATATATGTTTCATAACGAGTAGCTATCAAGTTTATTTGGTTCAACTATGCTTGGTGCCATCATATTATGAATTGTGATCGACGAAGATATATATCTTGGATTAAGCTCATCTTTCGGTTTTATTATTTTATCCCTAATAATCTAATATATACTGTTCTGCTGTTTAAGATTTCTCAATATTTGATATCACTAATTGTTTTTTTGAAGGAATCTGAAGTTTCAGCTGTTAAATATATCTCGTTGGAGGAGTATAGAAGCTTGCTTGCTAAAGAAGATCCTCAATATGTTCCCTATGATGTAAATGATCAATATGGTCAGCTGTTTGAAATAATTTCGAAAAGGTATATAATGCAGAGCTTTTGATATTTGACATGTTCACTTGCCAAGTTCTCTTATTTAAGAGAGCACAATGTACTTTCCATTTTTTGCTGTGAAAACTAGTTGCCACTTTCTTCCAAGTTTTTTTAAGGTTTATTTTTTATTGCCATCTATAGATATTTTTTTTGGAACTTGTATCTTCTTATGTTCGTAAATTCTCCATGAGTGCTTGAAATAAATGAAACTAGTTTTTGAACATATTACACGAGTTCTTCAAATGAATGAAAACTATTGTTTGAACAGCGTTGTCACGTATTTAAAATTTATGTTACTTAATTTCATTTCCTTACAAGTATTACTTATTATGCCCGTAAAGTGAATAATTAAGTTATTTCCTATGAAAACCATGCATGAGCTGGTTGTTATGTTCTTTCCATAAATTTTAAGCATATAGATTTATGCTTACGAGCATGATGTGTATGCTCTCTAGGTACAAACAAAAAGCCGAGGCACGTATCTTGACTCTACAAAAGCAGCTGAATCGTTATGCTCGTATCTCCCTTAAAGCAGAGGTTTTTAACTTTTGATACCTGAGTTTTTAAATTTTGTGATTTTTGAAGGATTGATGGTCATATGAATAAAATGCTAAATACAGTAAATGTGCATGCAGAAAATTATAATAGGGCATAGAATCCTGGACAGTCTCAGGTGTCTTGTGCTAATCTTTACTATCTTATTATGCTTCAATCTGGGTGCTTAATCAGATGTGTACACTTTCTTACCCAACTTATTTCTTCAGTTTGTACTGACTGAGAAGAAAAGTCATGTAGGTCCATGAAGAGGGGAAAAACTGAATATAATGATGATCAGGAGCTTCAATCATATATTGTTTATAAAGTAGAAGAAAAGTAAAAAATTATGGTTCTCTATGGGAGCAGGTGAGAAACATCAGTTGCTATCTGCTCCATTGCTCTCACCACTTGAAGAAAGTTAAATTGAGGAAAAAAAAGGAAAACCGACACAACTATAATTATGTCGAAGACTAACAATAACAAAATAAGTCATATTCCTATTAAATTTGGATTTGGCTACATGAATCCTTCTTTGTCATTCTACTTTCTTTCATTGTTAGATCTAGATTTGAAGCAACTAGATCTTTATAAAAAAAGAGCAAGTCATGTTAATTAAAGTCCATTGCCTCGTTTTTTTAATCCTCTAGCGAGATAGCATCCCTCTTATGAATAGAAGAGTCTTTTAGGCTGATGCATTAAGACCCAACCATCTAAGTCGTCCTTCCCGTAATATATCTTCAATCATTGCTACCTCCACTTGGTGCAAATTCTCATTTCTCATCTTATCCATTTTAGTAAGACCTTACAACTATCTTATTATATATGTTTCTACTACATCAATTTTAGGGACATTCTGTCTCATTATTGCCAAACACTCGAACCAAAATTATAGCTGGTGTAATCACGGTTGTGTAGAACTTGCCTTTTAGCCTCTATATGACAAAAACTATAAACACTTAAATTTCAATTTCAACCACATAATCGAATGGACATACAAGTATTATCCACTTATCCATCATTTATTTCTATCTAATTTATGAATTAAACCGTTTACAAACTCATCCTAACTGGTAGTTTAACCATAATGGAATCTTGTAATCGCATAAATTCATGTAGCCCTTTGATAGGTACCTGAAGAAATGGACAGAGTTGTTGCTGGAATGGAGAAATCGCCTCTTGCTGGTACCTTGCTCAACCTCGGATTGATGCGATCGAATAGATCTGTGGATGGCAGGGAGCTGGAATTACACTAGACAATAGAGAAATTAGAACATTCAATTATCTATCACTGAATATTTGTAGAAGAGATGAACATGAACTCTGTATTGTAATAGTTATTCAATGAAAAAGGAAATGAAGAACAATTTCCCTGGGCAATTCGAGAGACCCAAGAACTCTCCTAACAGACTCCAGTCCTTTCCTAAAAACGTGATATCCCCTCTGACTTCCCCCCATTTACATTTATTTCCCCCCTCCCCTGACAAAATTACCAAACTGACCCTCACAATATCAACTAAAAGACTCAAAATAATGGAAAGACTCAACAATAAGGACAAACAGCAAGGTAATCATCATCACAATTAACTCCCTACTTCTCTGTCGCTTCTCCCTTATTTCTCCTTGTATATGTAAACTTAACAGGGGGTCTATCATTTCCCCCATCCTCAAAAACCACCTTGTCCTCAAGGTGGAACTCTGGAAATTGTAGGTTGATGTCGTCGTAAGGTTCCCAGGTAGCTTCAAATGCAGGGAAATCTTTCCATTTGATCAGAACTTCCAACCTCGACCCGGCCACCGAATTGGGACGAACCTGTAATACAGCTTCTGGTTCCACTATAAACTGCCCATTTTCAGATAACTGGGGTGGCAAATGGTTGATGGCCTGAACTGCGCCAATGGCTCTTCTTAATTGAGACACGTGAAAAACGGGGTGGATGGCAGCTTCCGTTGGTAACTTCAGTTTATAAGCTACTTGACCCACCCTTGCTATCACCTCATATGGCCCGTAGTAGCGAGGAGAAAGTTTTGCAGATGTTCTAGTAACTACAGATTGTTGACGATACGGTTTCAGCTTGAGGTACACCAACTCCCCTATCTCAAACTGTATATCTCGACGTTTCCCATCAGCAACCCGCTTCATTTGTTGCTGAGCTTGTTGAAGGTTTAACTTCAGCTGCTGTAGCACTTCATCCCGGTTAAGTAATGATTGCTCCACCGAAGAAACAGCGGTCACCCCTTTTTCAAATGGCAACACCGGAGGTGGTTCACGCCCGTACACAATCTGAAAAGGAGTGTGTTTGGACGCCGTATGGAAGGACGTGTTGTACCAGAACTCTGCCCAAGGTAGCCAGATGCTCCATGATCGAGGTTTACCGGAGATAAAGCACCGTAAGTATGTCTCCACACACCGATTCACCACTTCGGTTTGGCCATCCGTCTGTGGGTGATAAGCGGAACTCCGCTTCAATACTGTCCCCTGTGCTCTGAATAATTCCTCCCAGAATTTGCTCATGAAAATTCGGTCTCGATCAGAAACAATCGATTGAGGTACTCCGTGTAGGCGAATGATTTCCCGAGTGAACACTCGCGCTACAGTCTGCGCCGTGAAGGGATGTTTAAGGCAGATGAAGTGGCCATACTTGCTTAATCGATCCACCACCACCAATATCGTGTCCCACCCATCTGACTTTGGTAGTCCTTCAACAAAATCCATTGAAATGTCAGCCCACACCAACTCTGGAATCGGTAGAGGCTGTAGTAAACCTTGTGGAGATAAAGCCAAATATTTATTCTGTTGACATACCGCGCAACGAGCCACATAATCTTTGATATCTTTTTTCATACCGTTCCAATACACCTCTCGGGCTACCCTTCGATATGTTTTGAGAAAACCAGAATGTCCTCCGACACTGGAGTCATGATATTCCTTCAGCATGAGCTCTATAAACTGAGAAGATCGTGGTAGTACTAACCTGCCTTTGTAACATAAATTTCCAGCCATCAAAGAATAACCGGATTGAGCCCCCGTACCTGATTTTAGACAGGCTACTAATTTCCCCAGTACCTCATCCTTTGCCACCACCTCCTTAATTTCCTCCAACTGTAACACTCTGTGCGTCGACAAGGTTAATACATGTAAACTCGGTTCCATTCTAGACAAGGCATCTGCCGCTCGATTATCCCTGCCCGCACGGTACTGAATTTCGAAATCAAAACCAAGCAACTTAGTTACCCACTTTTGATGGTCCTCACTAACAAGTCGCTGCTCAAGCAGAAATTTCAGGCTTCGTTGGTCAGTCTTGACCACAAAGTGCCGTCCTAGCAAATAGTGGCGCCATTTTTGTAAGGCGAACACTATGGCCATCAACTCCCGCTCATAAACTGATTTTTGTCGAGCTGTTTTTGGTAACAATTGGCTGAAGTAAGCAATAGGATGATGATTCTGCATCAACACTGCCCCTACCCCATGGCCGGAAGCGTCTGTCTCTACCACAAAAGTCTGGGAGAAATTGGGTAATGTTAACACCGGAACTTCAGTCATTGCCGTTTTCAAGTCACTAAAAGCTACCTCTGCTTTTTCACTCCAGATGAAACCATCTTTCTTCAGAAGCTCCGTCAACGGCCAAGCGATTTTAGCATAACCAGACACGAACCGGCGATAATACCCAGTGAGACCCAAGAAGCCACGTAACTCCTTCAGATTTCGAGGTCTAGGCCATTTACACATGACTTCAATCTTGGACCTATCTGCAGCCACCCCTTGTCCAGATATGATGTGCCCCAGATATTCTATTTGTGGCTGGCCAAATGTGCATTTTTTCTCATTAGCAAACAGATGGTGCGTCTGCAGGCATCCCAACACAACCTCTAGATGGCGATGATGGTCCTCCAATGAGGCACTGTAAATCAATATATCATCAAAAAATACCAGCACAAACTTTCTAAGATATGGCCGAAACACTTCATTCATCAGACTTTGAAACGTAGCCGGCGCGTTAGTTAACCCAAATGGCATAACTAAAAATTCATAATGCCCCTCGTGCGTCCTAAATGCAGTTTTTGGCACATCTTCCGCCCTCATTCTAATTTGATGATACCCCGACTTTAAGTCCAGCTTAGAGAAAATCACAGCCCCAAACAACTCATCCAACAACTCATCAATCACCGGAATCGGAAATCGATCTGGAATTGTGATCTTATTAAGGGCACGGTAATCCACACAAAATCGCCAACTCCCATCCTTCTTTTTCACCAACAAGACTGGGCTCGAAAACGGACTACAACTCGGCTGAATAATGCCCGCTGCCAACATTTCTCGGACCAGGCGTTCAATCTCATTTTTCTTAAAATGTGGATAGCGATATGGCCTGACATTAACCGGTGTCGATCCAGCTTGTAGTACAATCGCATGATCCCGACCTCGCTGGGGGGGTAGTAAGTTTGGCCACTCAAAAACCCCATTGTATCGCCGGAGTAGCTCCCTAATTGACAAAGGAAGCTCAATCCCACTTTGAGTCTCCTCCAATTCTGAATTACTCAGCTCCAGCAAAATCCCTTGATCCCCCTCCTTAAAGGACTTTACCATCGATTTAATAGATACCTGTGTTTTCTGTAGGCTCGAATCCCCGTGCAGACAAATGACATCCTCACCTACTTGAAATTTCATCATTAATCTTCCCCAATTCACTTGCATTTTTCCTAGAGTGCTCAACCACTTCATTCCCAGAATTACATCAGTACAGCCCAATGGGAATGGAAGAAAATCCTCTATTACATCAATCCCAGGCAAGGAGAGGACTACCCCTTTACAAACGCCCTCCCCTTTTTCTGATCTTCCATTACCTATGGTCACCCCATATCCCCATGTAGCTGTGGTAGGTAGGCTCAACTGTTTTGCCACTTCTGCCGCAATAAAATTGTGAGTCGCCCCGCAATCGATCAATACTACCACAGGATGCCCCAATATGGACCCGCTCAATTTCATAGTTTTGGGGGTGCTCAAACCGACTACTGAACTTAGTGACAGCTCCACAACTTCTTCTCCCTTACTTCCTTCATCTTCGTCCAAGGCCTCAGCCACTTCCTCCTCTTCCAGCTCCTGTACTACCATTACTTGGAGTTCCCTATTTTTACAACGGTGCCCCGGTCCAAATTTTTCATCGCAACGGTAACATAAACCTCTCTCCTTCTTCAACTGGAGTTCGGCATCTGTCAGTCGTTTGAACGGAGCCCCCCCCGTGGTGGTTGTCGTCCCTCGCCCCACCGTTGTGGTCCTCGGTGAGTGCGAAATGTAGGAGGGAGTCTGAGAAGGGTGTGGGTTCTGGGACGTCATAATTGAGGAAGACTTAAGTGGGCTAAAATAAGATACCTGTCCAGTAGCATTAGTTCTTCCTCTGATTGGGCCTGAGGGACTTTGGGCCTGTTGGAGAATTTCATTTCTCTCCTCCACCCTTTGGGCCAATTCCATTATATGGCCCAGCCCACGTGGTTTTAGCATCCTTACTTCAGCCCGAATAAGAGTTTTCAGCCCATTGAGGAAATTGCTCTCTAGAACGTCTTCACTGATCGCCACCAACGGAGCGGCCAGCACCTCAAATCGTCGCCGGTATTCGCGAACAGTACCTTCTTGCCGCAACGCTAAAAATTTTTCCAGATTACTTCCCTCCTGAGATGGCCGAAACCGTTCCAACAACAGTGATTTCAGATCCTCCCACCTTCTCAACATCTGTCTACTGTCTTCCCATTGATACCACGCTAATGCCTCCCCTTCGAAACAAACAGCCGCTGCTTCCACCTTCTCCCAATTGGCGAATCGATTCATAGAAAAATACCGTTCCGCCCTAAAAATCCAGCCGTCCGGATTCTCACCATCGAACACGGGCATCTCCAATTTCCTTATCCGATTTTCTGTTCGCGACGGATCGTCACCTCTACTTCCTTCCCCTTGGTTATTGCCTCCTTCACCGCCGTTCGAAGGTGCTTTAGGTAGCTGGTCGGACTCGGGAAGGTCGTCTGTCCTCCCTATCCTTTGTCTCTCCTGTTCCCCCCATTTATTCATCAACACATCCATTTTTTCCATCAACGCACTCATATCACGTTGTAGTTCCTGCTGAACTCCATCTATTTTTCCCTCCAAACTGTCGACTCGTTCTGCCAATTTCATATTCCCAGGTGATTGCTCTGATACCAAATTGATAGGTACCTGAAGAAATGGACAGAGTTGTTGCTGGAATGGAGAAATCGCCTCTTGCTGGTACCTTGCTCAACCTCGGATTGATGCGATCGAATAGATCTGTGGATGGCAGGGAGCTGGAATTACACTAGACAATAGAGAAATTAGAACATTCAATTATCTATCACTGAATATTTGTAGAAGAGATGAACATGAACTCTGTATTGTAATAGTTATTCAATGAAAAAGGAAATGAAGAACAATTTCCCTGGGCAATTCGAGAGACCCAAGAACTCTCCTAACAGACTCCAGTCCTTTCCTAAAAACGTGATATCCCCTCTGACTTCCCCCCATTTACATTTATTTCCCCCCTCCCCTGACAAAATTACCAAACTGACCCTCACAATATCAACTAAAAGACTCAAAATAATGGAAAGACTCAACAATAAGGACAAACAGCAAGGTAATCATCATCACAATTAACTCCCTACTTCTCTGTCGCTTCTCCCTTATTTCTCCTTGTATATGTAAACTTAACAGGGGGTCTATCACCCTTCTTCAATTTCATCCAGCCACTCTAATCCTATGCATTATATTGTCTTCAAACCCTCATTGTTTGTAATCAAAGTTCGATACGCGAAATGATCACTTTTGGAATAACACTTTCGTTTATAGTAACTCCATTAGTGTCCATATTCGTGCTACTACTGAATGAGCATTTGCATATACTGTGTCTTGGTTCTACTTAACCTAAAACTTCTAGATTCTTAAGTGCTCTTCCAAAATTCTATTTTAGGACTTAACTTCTGTAATTGTCTCATTAGCTAAAACTATGTCATCAACAAGCAACATACACTAAGAAACTATAAGATCCCTTTATGTGTAATTAAACTTTCAATTGAAGAATATTGTATTTATATATTTTGTATTGGATAAAATGGAAGGGAATTACACTAAAGTTCTAAGCTTTTGAGAGGCTTAGCTTCTCTCCCAAACCCTCTCTCAATTTATCAATGAAAATAACAGAACCATCCACCCGTTACATTTATTGGTGCTTTGTTTATTACATAACCTTCACAAAGTGCCGCTCCCCCTACTCGAACTAACTGAATGGAAATGTTCATGTTCCACTGGAACCTATCTGAGACTTCGTATGTTGAAGAATTAATTTAAATTTATAAATTTGAAAACATTATAAAAGCTAGTTTGCATTGGGTAGGAGTGTTCAAGACTAAAATATATAAACGTGTCCCCCTTAGCTGATCGTTAACCACTTAATTTTTAAGATGATTTCAATAAGTTCATCTAATAGAACACAGCACATAAGGCCACGTTTTCTATTATCTTCTGACTTATTCTCAATGTTTTAGTTCGATACCAAAATTCAAAGAATCAAGTTAACTGTTTTATTTCATTTCATTAGGTGAAATAAGTGAAAAATGAAATGAAAATGTACAACTACATTTTATTATTGTAGTAACTCTGTTTAAATCCTGCCCAAGAATTAATAGACTGCTCGTTTGCTCCTCTCACACCTTAAGACTCTCTGTGTCCCCCATGTATGAAGAATATATGGAGAAGAAATCGTTTACTTTCAAAAAATTAGCTACCTCCTCAGACATGACTGTTTATAGTTTACTTTTTTCTTTGTTATTGAAACAGTTGAAGGGGCTCAGTGATTCAGACAAGGAAGCTCTAAAGTTGCTTGTTAAAGCTGCTAAAATCATGGATGAGATTTTCTGCCTGCAGGTATTTTGAACCGCATATATGCAGGATATTAGTGTCTTTATTCATATTTTCGTGTGTACAACATATAGTGGAGAATGGGCTGACAAATTGGATGGGTATTTTAGACAAAATTTAATATCTTAGGGTTTATTTGGATTACTTATTTTGTATTTGAATATGTTCCTCCATGATTTTGTTTATTAAGTTATTTCTTTATGTGAAACTAATCATATGGCGTGTAACTCTTTGAGTTTTGACACCTTTTTGATGGGCTGGTATTTGAAATCATAGTAGTTTTTCATTGTTGAGTCTAGTTCTATTTTCATTGTTTTTTAATGCTTCTTCAAGATGACATGCTAGAATGAGTCTCCAAGAGTTCTTTCTTTTTCTTCCTTTTTTGTTTCTTTTAAATTTAATCTATTAATTTGAGTTTTCTTTTGATACTATAAAAGAAGAATAAAGTCTTTCAACATGTGACATGGCTTGGGTTTTATCTTCTGTAGTACGAGAAAAATAAATTACGTCGAATTAAGCTTCCCATTTTCATCATATGTACTTCACTTGTTCTTTGTTCTTGTTTCCAACTTTCTTTTTCCTTTTTGCATTTTTCATATCTCCTTCACTTATTTTCCTTTTGGTAAGTCAAGAATTTTATTAGTGTTAAAGAGTATTTAGGTCATTTATGTAATACCTAGGGTTTCCTAAGGTTTTCCTAATGCTTATTATAAATAGTAAGAGATGCTAACACAATAGTTAAGCCTTCTCATTCTTTTACCAACAACAACATGGTATCAGAGCAAGGTTATGGGAGATTAATTCCGTAAGCTTTGTTCAAACATTCTTTTTCTTTCTGTCTTCAAAAAAAAAAAAAAAAAGTTACTGTTCACCGCGCGCACTGTTCATCGCGGTTACTGTTCACCGCGCGCACTGTTCATCGCGGTTACTGTTCACCGCCGGTACTGTTCATCGCGGTTACTGTTCATCGCTGGTTTTTTGGTCAATGTTCAATCTGTTGATTTCAGATCTGCTTCTGGTTATAGGTTATTGTTCTATGAAAGTACTACAAATGTTCGTAAGTCTGGTTATGACTCATGTTCTTCGTTTAAGCCTTACAGTTGTTTGTATTGTTGGTTTGTTTCCCTTGTGCGAGCTGTTTATTACTTGTTGAATTGGAGGGTACTAATGTCGATGACTACACCTCAACCATTAACAACGCGTAGGTTGAACGGAACTAATTATTTAAATTGGTCTAAAGCTGTGAAAATAGCCCTAACTGGACAAGGAAAACATCGTCACCTTACGGAACCCGCCCCGGCAACAGATGATAAAAAGTATGACGACTGGATTCAGGCTGATGCGCAGATTGTAACATTGTTGTGGAATTCGATGGAGCCTCAGGTGGCTGATCTCTGTACTCATCTAGATACATGCAAAGATATATGGGAGTATCTTCGTGTATTATATTCGAGTAATCTCACCAGGATGTATGATTTATCAGTAGAGTACTTCCAACTTCAGCAAGGCATGCAATCCGTTACAGATTATTTTGCCACATTCAATCGCCTCTATGAGGAGATGAATACTATCCTACCAATGACTATCGATCTGAAAGAAATGCAAAAGCAACGTGAGCAGATGGGTGTCATGAAGTTCTTGGCTGGATTACGTCCAGAATTTGAACCAGTTCGATCTCAGATTCTTTCCAGTGCTATTCTCCCCACCATCACTGAAATGTATTCTCGTGTCTCACGTAGCACTACCAAGGAAAATATTTCTGGCTCGAGTTCGTCTACATCATCTGAGCATTCGGCCCTTGTTACACAGATTCCTACACGAAATCGAGGTGATCAACTTAGTGGTGCTCGTGGTGGTTTCTCCCGTGGTCGCCGTGGTAGTGGCCCTCGGGGTGGCCGTGGTCGTGGCTCCTTTCGTCAGTGCTCCTTTTGTGGATTGGAGAATCATAGTAGAGACACATGTTGGGATTTAGTTGGCCGTCCACCCAAATTTGCCAATGCAGTGACTTCTGATCCAGATATTCCTACACTTCCAGTATCTCAGGCGGTTAAAGACATTTCTGATGAGGAATATGCTCAGATCCTTCAGTATAGGGCATCTCAACAGGCATCTCTTCCTATTGCTTCTTTAGCTCAACGAGGTACTTCTTCTGCTTGTCTTTCCATTAGTCCATCCCCTCCCACACCGTGGGTCATCGACTCTGCTGCCACCGATCACATGTCAGGTACATCCTCTTTATTTACGCATATTCAGTCATCTCCTTCGTTATCTCCTGTTACGGTTGCTGATGGTTCCACTGTCCCTATCTGTGGCATTGGTACAGTGGACCCCTCACCCTCCTTATCTCTCTCATCTGTCTTGTACATTCCATCGTTTTCCTTTAATTTGATGTCAGTTAGCAAACTCACAAAACATCTTAATTGTTCTGTCTCCTTTTTTCCTGATTCTGTCATTCTCCAGGATTTGAGGACACAGAAGACGATTGGTACAGGGCGTGAGAACAATGGCCTTTATTATCTTAATCATGATGGGAGCCCTGCACATCCACCTACTGCATGTCCTGCTGTTGCGTCTGCTCATCAGATCCATTGTCGCCTGGGTCATCCCTGCCTTGGCAACCTCAAGTTACTTTTTCCTAGTTTCAGTCATTTGTCTTCTTTAGAGTGTGAGTCTTGTCAAATGGGTAAGCATCGTCGTGTTTCATTTGCTTCCCCTGCTCATGTTCGAGCATCGAGTCCTTTTAGTTTAGTTCATTCAGATGTTTGGGGTCCTTCTCGTGTTACTTCTACATTTGGTTTTCGTTATTTTGTCACTTTTGTGGATGATTTTTCAAGGGTTACTTGGCTTTATTTAATGAAAGATCGTTCGGAATTATTCTCTATTTTTCGTGCATTTTGTGCTGAAGTTAAAACTCAATTTAATGTACCCGTTCGTATTCTTCGTAGTGATAATGCTCGTGAATATTTTTCTCAGCCTTTTACTTCCTTTATGTCACACTCTGGTATCATGCATCAATCTTCTTGCCCTCACACACCACAGCAAAATGGGGTTGCTGAGCGTAAGAATCGACATCTCCTAGAAGTGGCCCGTACTCTTCTTTTTGAGATGAACGTTCCCAAACATTTCTGGGGCGATGCGGTTCTTACAGCTTGCTTCCTAATCAACCGGATGCCATCTTCTACCCTACGAGGCACAGTTCCCCATTCCACTCTCTTTCCCCGTTCACCCTTGTTTAGTTTACCTCCTCGCATATTTGGGTGTGTCTGTTTTGTTCATCAGTTGACTCCCGGCAGGGACAAGTTAGATCCCCGTGCTTTGAAGTGTGTTTTCCTAGGTTATTCTCGCACGCAAAAAGGTTATCGATGTTATAGTCCATCCTTACGTCGCTCACTTATTTGTGCAGATGTTACATTCTTTGAGTCCACTCCTTACTTTTCTGACCCGTCCTCTCGACTTGATCTGGATGTTACACTTCCTTTGCCAATTGACCCTACCCCCACGCTATCTTCCTCCACTCCAGATCCTATCCCCCCAATCGTTCTTCGGTCCCTTTGCAGGTATACTCTCGTCGCCAGAAGGCTGCCTCCGCTGTTGTACCTATCGACTCTGTGCCCTCAGATTCTTCTCCAGCAGACCTGCCCATGTCTGACATGGACATACCCATTGCCGTCCGGAAAGGTAAGCGCACCTGTACTAATCATCCTATTTCTAACTTTGTCTCGTATGCGCACCTTTCTCCTTCATACTCCTCTTTTGTTGCTTCTCTGTCCTCTGTTTCTATTCCTAAGTCTGTTTCAGAGGCACTTACTAACCCTGGTTGGGCTAAAGCAATGAAGGAAGAAATGACTGCTTTACATCAAAATGGTACTTGGGATCTTGTCTTGCTTCCGCCTGACAAAGCTCCAGTTGGATGTAAATGGGTGTACACTGTTAAAGTTCATCCGGATGGCACCGTTGATCGACTCAAGGCCCGCTTGGTTGCTAAAGGTTATACTCAGATCTATGGTCTTGATTACTATGAGACATTTTCTCCCGTTGCCAAGCTCGCTTCTGTTCGTTTGTTCATCTCTCTGGCTGCCACTTTTCATTGGCCATTACATCAGCTCGATATCAAGAATGCTTTCTTAAATGGCGATCTAACTGAGGAAGTTTATATGGAGCAACCTCCTGGGTTTGTTGCTCAGGGGAAGTCTGATTTGGTATGTCGGTTGAAGAAGTCTATTTATGGCCTCAAGCAGTCTCCTAGAGCATGGTTTGGAAGATTTAGTGAAGTGGTTACTGAATTTGGTCTTCAGCGTTGTGGGGTCGATCATTCTGTCTTCTACAAGCACAGTGAGGTTGGCAGAATCCTATTAATTGTGTATGTGGATGACATCGTGATTACCGGGGATGATCACAGTGGTATTCAAGAACTCAAAAAGTGTTTGCATAGTAAGTTCCAAACCAAAGATTTGGGGCACCTAAAGTATTTCTTGGGGATTGAAGTTGCTCGATCAAGTCAAGGCATTTATCTGTCCCAGAGAAAATATGTCCTCGATCTATTGAGCGAAACAGGAATGCTAGGAGCAAAACCTATTGACTCACCTATGGACCCAAACACCAAATTGTTGCCAGATCAGGGTATACCACTTACAGATTCAGCTCAATATAGACGGTTAGTTGGGAAGTTGAACTACTTGACAGTTACCAGACCAGATATCTCCTTTGCTGTTAGTGTTATCAGTCAGTTCTTGGATCGTCCAATGATTTGTCATTGGGATGCGGTGATTCGTATCCTCCGATATCTGAAAGGTGCTCCGGGTTGTGGATTGCTATATCAAGATTTTGGACATACTCAAATAAAAGGGTACACAGATGCAGACTGGGCCGGATCACCCTTAGATAGGAAATCTACTACTGGGTACTGTGTGTTTGTTGGTGGTAACCTCGTCTCTTGGAAGAGTAAAAAAGCAGACGGTAGTGGCACGATCGAGTGCAGAGTCGGAATACAGGGCAATGGCGCATACCACTTGTGAGTTAACATGGTTGAAACATTTGTTGGAAGAACTTGGATTTGAACACACTTCACCGATGGACCTGATATGTGATAATCAAGCAGCACTTCATATTGCATCCAACCCGGTCTTCCATGAGAGAACGAAGCACATTGAAGTTGACTGTCACTTCATTCGAGAAAAATTGTTGCAGAAGCAGATTGAGACTAAATATGTAAACTCAGCTGATCAGTTAGCTGATATATTTACTAAACCGTTGGGGGGCTCAAGGATAAAGTATATTTGTAACAAGCTTGGAGCACACAATATATATGCTCCATCTTGAGGGGGAGTGTTAAAGGGTATTTAGGTCATTTATGTAATACCTAGGGTTTCCTAAGGTTTTCCTAATGCTTATTATAAATAGTAAGAGAGGCTAACACAATAGTTAAGCCTTCTCATTCTTTTACCAACAACAACAATTAGAAATCACTAGAAGGGGATATTTATTAGAAGTTACCAAAAGGGGGTTTCATCCCATTTACTGGGGTTTTCTTTTCATTTACTAGTCTCCTTAATACTTTTTCCTTAATATTATTTCACAATTACTTGGTAAAAAATTAATATTTGTAAAAGTTATGTCTATATGTGTTAAAGAACTTGTTGTATTATTTAAAATTGAGATTGATGACTGTAGAAAACCGTATATTTATCTTCCATAAATCAAAGATTATGTTTATGATTATTGGAAGGGAAATATTATTTCCATAGTTAGCTTACTTCGTTTTCCTTTTCTTGTAATATCTCGTGGGTTATAAATAGGGTGTGATAGGTCTTTGTAATTATTATTCGATTAATAATACAGAAAATTGTTTCTTCAATGACCTATATAAAAGGTTTAATATGAAAATGAATTTGTATAGATTATCACATGTGATCCCACACTGTCACTATTGACTCTTAAAAGTGATTGCCAAAAATTAGTCATCGAAAAAATCACAAAGCCTTTGTTTATATAGGTAAAACAATCTCCTAATTCTGATAACCCAAGGAGGATAAGTAATTAAAACCTAAAAGAAAAAGTAATAAAAAACCTAAAAGAATAAAATGTCCTAATCTAAATAAGAGATGAAAAAAATCCTATTACCACAAGGAATAATTACGTGTCCTACTCGTAATAAAATTCTCCTACATCAATCTCTCCCTCGTGGAACAAACTCGTCATTAATATTAAGTTTGGTTGAAGAAGAGAATTAATCAATTAGGAGGAAGAATCTCAAAAGTTTTTGTTTCACATTGTGAGAATTTGAACTTCGCTTGGACTCTAGGAAAATCACTAATCACTTGTTGCCTTGTTTTGGGCTCTTTGAAGCGATAAACTTTCATAGCAATCAAAATCTGAAATTTTTTGTCATCAACTGTCACGAGAATGAAATTGGATTGAATACCTTATTGTGAGAGTTTTCTTCTTATTATAAAGACATTGCCTTGCTAACTACTAGGCAAGAATCAAGCAACTACATCACTCGTATCTGTCTAAATAAGGAAGCTTTGACTAATTACAAGGTATGCATACTATAATATATATGTACATCTAAGAATGGTAATACGTATATCTGTTGACATCCCTCCTCAAATTAATGCTGATAGGTCAAGTAACATCAATTGCCCACAAGAAATTGATGACGTTGTTGTGTTATAGCCTATGTAAACACATCAGCTATCGGATATCAGTGGAAATATGAGAAAGGGAGATAATACGAATGTCCAAGACTTCCCGAATGGAATGATAGTTAACCTCAGTATGTCTTGGTACATTCATGGAAAACAGGATTGGCAGCAATATGAATGGTACTAGTATTATCAATGTGGAAAGGGATGGGATCCGACTGAGCACAACCAATATCTGCTAGGAGCCTATGAAGCCAGATAATATCAGAACAAGCAGCAAACATCGCACGGTATTCGGATTCAGTAGAAGATTTAGAGACACGATCCCCTTGTTTACTCTTCCAAGATATTAAAAAGTCACCAAGAAACATGCACCAACTCGTGACAGATTGTCGCGTATCAGGACACCCAGCTGAATTAGTATCACTGTAAGTGACAAGACATAGAGGAGATCCATCACGAAAGAACAAACAATGGCTAGGAGACCTTTAGAGATAGCGCCTGCATAAACTGACTAACCTGCTGAACCGTGAAGGAAATATCGGGTCGAGTAATAGTTAAATAATTCAATCTACCCACTGACTGTCGGAACATAGTAGGATCAGATAGGAGATCACCCTCCTTACGACGATACTTTATGTTTACTTTTAGGGGAGTATCCACAAATGAAGTATCTTGAAGACCAACCGAAGTAATCAAATCCTGAGATTATTTAGCTGGTTCACATGGATGCCGGATGGACCAGTATGGACTTCCAACTCCAAGAAGTACGCAAGGAGACCTTGGTCCTTTCATATGAAACAAGGCCTGAAGATACTGTTGCAAGCAGGTAATTAAGACGGAATTTGTCCCAATAACAAAATCATTGACATAAACTAGAAAACAATACTTGTGGATGTCTTGCAAAGAAATAGAGACGAGTCATATTGACTTTGTTGAAAGGAAAACTGAAGCAAGGTAGATCGAAACTTGTTAAGCCATGCTCTAGGAGCCTGTTTCAGCCCATATAAGGAGCGTTTCAACTTATAGACATCCGAGGAAGAAGGGGACGACAAACCATGTGGCATGGTCGTCATGTATATCTCTTCTTTGAGGTTACCATGAAGAAATACGTTTTTGAAATTGAAATTCCCATGCGGAATACATTTTACCTGTAAATTTCACACCTAAAAAATCTGAAGTACCATTATACATCATAAATTAGCAATAGTAACAAGACCCGACATAAACAATAATAGTAAGATGGTCCAACAGAAATAGTTAGCCCAATATCATAGGCCCAATATCACAAGTCCAACAAAATACCCCAGAAAAGGCCAACCACCAAAATTATTGAAGCCCAATATATTTAGCCCAATAACGCAGCAAGGTTAACAGATCAACCCACTTGTTCAACCCAGCCCAATCCATCCAAAAATTTCATGCGCACCACACAACACAGATTGTCGACTGCATTGCCAGAAGTTCTAGACCACGTCGAAACTCTATAGGTGTTGCCATCGGCCACCAAAGCTTACACAGAACACGCCAACCGCACTAATGGACCCAAAAGTGGATGCCAATGCCACCAAATAAATATCCGATGAGAGACAGGTGGAATCCCGATAGCCTCTAACCACCAAGAGCAAGAACACAAGAATACAATAGTCAGGTAAGTTGAAAATATGAACCAAGAAAGCAAGACCCAATCCCTCAAAAAATCACCGAATAAATTCTGACGTATGGCTCTGATACCATGCCATGAGAATGAAATTGGATTGAATTGTGTGGGTTTTCTTCTCATTATAAAGACATTGCCCAGCTAAGCAATCACATCAATCGAATCTATCTAAATAAGGAAGTTGTGGCTAATTACAAGGCATGCATACTATATTATAAACACATGCCATTTTTGTACATCCAAGAATGGTAATACGTAAATCTGCCGACAACAATACCTTTAAACCTATCCATCCTTCATTTTGGATTGTAAATCGACGTTTATAATTTTGCAATCACCTGATCGTTGTTGCGAGGATGCATGCCACTACCACCATATGTGACTAAGTATTAGCTAGGGGCAAAACCTTGCTTTGATACCAAATTTGGTCCGGTAGTGGAAATTAAACCTTTTAAAAACAAGAAAAAGCTCTAGAATATCTAGAATAATTTGAATATTATGAATATGAATGGTGTTTAGAAACAAGTGTAATTCTCTTATGTAGGCATTGGAAGATGTAATCTACTAATTCTAGTAGACTAAGTAAAAGAAATTAATTTCCGAAAAAATAAGAAAACTAATTACTTACTCCCTAATAGAAGTAGAAACCCTATCGACTAAATAACAAAACTAATACATACCTATAAACACTATGAATCCTAATCACTAATAGTAATTAAATCCTAAACTAATCCTACATCACTATGACTAATTGATTCTACCAACTATAGACTTTTACAAAAATATAGATTTGACATATCCTGCGATTCAGTTTCCATCACATTGTTTTTAGTCTTGTTCTTTCTTCATAAAACAGGTTTGGTACAGCAACCCGTCTTTAAGAGACTGGTTGGAGCAGAATGCTGATGAATCCCAGTTGGACAAATTGAAATGGATGTATTATCTAATCAACAAGAGTCCATGGTACATTTTCTTGTGCAAAATACTATTTCGTCTCTTCTCACCCTCAATTGATTCCCTCCCCTCTCTATCTCTTTCTGTGTGTGTTCTTATAAGTGAAAGCAGTCAGATGTTTTTTTTGGTATATACAAATCCAGCAACTTTTAATATTTCACACACACACACAAACCCAGGAGCTTTTGTAATAGTTGTCAGATATGTTTTTTAGTAACTTGGCAATATTTTTCTTGAAAAGAACTTTTTTAGTCTTTACAGTCTGGAGACTATTTATGCATCTATAGTTTGGTGGAAATTGAAGTTCGTTACTATTCACTTCCTAAATCAATGTTGCTGAAACTACACATACATACGTATGAAGATAATATGTGCTGTGAAAGAGGACTGCTTGAGCCAGAGTTTGGGGGATGGTAATTTGGTACCTCTCTGGGTTAAAGTAATTTTGGTGCTGGCACATTTCCGTAACTGTTAAGTCTTGCATTTTAATGGGGGTTGACTCCATGCCCATCATAATATTGTAAAGAGATATATTATGCATAAGAAACATAATTTATCAATGCTGTAATGACTAAGGGACCTCTGCTTTGTCACTTATTTGTTAGCTGAAAATTCAATTTATTTTCCCTACTCTTTTGGTGGGTCATGGGGTAATAAACTGTAGAGATGGAAGAGAATTGGCACTCAGGTGATCATAACCATTTTGCTTTTTTGTTCCTATTCCCATTGGCAGGTCTTGTTTAGATGAAAATGAGTCATTTTTGACAACTGCAGACTCAGCCGTGAAGTTTCTTTCTGAAGCTACAAAGCCGGTAGCTGGTTGGAAGGGCATCAAGTATAGAACAGCATTTCCTATTCCAAAACCGCCTGGTGCAAATTTCTATCCTCCAGATATGGACAAGATGGTATAGAAGTATCTTATGTCAATAAGAAAAAAATAGCGTGCCTGACATTTAGTTGATTCACTTGCTAGACCTTTCGTTATTCATCATCTCTGATTGTTAGTGTATCTCATGTCATGATACCTATTCTTTCTGTTGTAGGAATTTGAGCATTGGAAAAACAGTCTTCCTGAAGATAAAAGGACAGAAGCTATAGACTTTTTCAATGTTATTAAAAGGAAAAGTGAAGCGATGCTGGATAACTCACTATCCCACTCTACACCATCAAGCACTAGTGACACACATGATCTATACGTTGTCCCTTTCTCTGAAGAATATAGTTCTTTCCTTGTAAGAGCTTCTGATTTACTTCATAAAGCTGGGGACTTGACCAGCTCTTTTAGGTACAGCTTTGGCTTGCTCCTAAATAGTAGTATAGAAACAGCTGAAACAGTATACTGGGATTTAACGAATAGCTCTCTCTTGTCCAGTTTGAAGAAGTTCTTGCACAGCAAGGCCGAGGCCTTCCTATCGAATAAGTACTATGATTCAGATATTGCTTGGATGGAATTGGTTAGTGAATTGTTATTTTGGTTTCTCTCACTGTTTGGTGCAAATGATCAGATCTTGTTGTCATGTTTGTTTATTAAACATGTTTTGTTCATCCGCAAATGATCAGCTGTTAATTCTCTTATAGTGAAGAGTCAAATGAAGTTGCAATGAACTGTTTTTCCTCTAGTCTTGTGATAGTTATTTTTTAATTGTGAATTATAATTTTAGTATACTGGACTTGGTTCCCTTGTGATATATATGTGAACTAACTCAAGATGATCGTTTTTGTCTGCCTAGCTAGGATACTTCACAATGAACTATTAGCCCACTGCAAGAAGGCTGGCACTTGTTTGAATTCTCATAAAATTATTTTCTTTTTCCATTATATTGTGTGCAATCTTACTAAACTAATTTAAAATATTTATTATTTAACTCTATTTTATATTACATCTTAGCCGAGAAGTCAGAGCATTAAGATGTATATATAATTCCTTTCATAGATCCTCCATTCTTGGAGTCTAATCAACTTTTTCTTTATCTGAACAGAGAGGGAGGGAACATAGAGTTTCTATCAAACTTATATGCTAATTGTCTGCTTTTTGCAGTTTTATCTTGATAGATTGGTCATAAACATCATATTGTTCTCCTTGTCTGATGACATTGAAGCCTCAGAACATAAGTTTTCTAGGTGCATTTCACAATCTGAATTTTTCCTGTTCTTTTGTCTTCAAGGATTCTAAGCTTGACATAACTATTGGCCCATATGAGACATATGAAGACACACTTTTTGGATACAAGGTAATGTTGAACGTTAAACTGTCTATACCTGTGCCTTTTTCTCTCTATTACTATATGAGGCAGACTATGATATAAATATAAAGTTTGAACGATGAGATGCATAAGAATGCCTTTAACTTGTATAGCATTTAAGATGACAGTAATCCTGTGAAAGGAGACAAATGCTTCTATGCATTATCACTTGTGAAAGATTACTTTGATACATAAAAAAAACATATACCTGATATTACAATTTTTCCCATAGGCCACTTTTGAGGCATTCATTGGAATCAAGGACGATGAGGCAACTGCTCAACTTAAACTGTTTGGTGATCATCTGCAGGTGCTTCATTCATATATCTTCATTGTCAGTCTACTACTTATTTTGTTATTTTCATTCTTCTCTTTACAAAGGGCATGCTTTTCTAGGTTTTGGAGAAGAATCTTCCAATGGACGATATTTACAAGTCAGAAGATGTGATCGCGGCCCCTATTCGGGTCATCCAGCTTGTTTATAATGCTGGGGTGAGTACTATAATATTCTGGATAATCCTCTCTTGGGTAATCATTCTGGAGAATTATCTTTATATCAAAGCAATACTGATGTTCTACTTTTATGCTGCTGAGTTTCTGAACAAGTTGAGCTTTAATGAGGCATTAATTTATAATTAAAAACTTCTCAACTACTGTTGGAGACTCTTTAATTCAGAATACTGCAACAATGGATCTGCGTAGGCGAACCATACGACAGCTGGAAAGGAAGACAATCACATCTTTGTGTAGAAGTTGATTTGAAGTTAAATTTTGACATGGAAGCTTGATAGGTGTTTATAGTTACCTCCATTTCGAAATGAATATCTTGGTGAAATTAATAAGAATATTTACTCTTACTATGTTAGCCAGAAGACTGAGCCTTGAAAGCACGTTATTCAGCTGGGATTTATTTCCGTTGGATTTATCTTAAAACTGCTTGATGAATTAAATCAGAATATACTTAATTGGAATCCCTATACAGTTTAAATAGTGGACTAAATATGAATCATAATAAAATTGTTTAGTTCATATGTTTCTGTTTCAGCATATTCTTTTACCAAAAGTTTGCATGTTTTATCATTACTCCTGATATCTGGGTCAAGCTTAGAAAATGAGTATTATGGATTCATCCTTGTGACAGGATGTGAAGGGCCCTCAAACTATTGCATTTAATCTTCCAAATGATGAGCGCATAGTCAAAGATAGAGGAACATCTATGGTTATACTCAAGAACGTTTCAGAGGCAAAGTATGTATTGTCTCCTATCTTTTCATTAATTTTTCCTCATGATGTATAATTTTAACTGTACCAGTTAAAAGCTTAAGCTTTTAGATAGGAACATATTTATTTATTCAGATTTAGTCTTCAACACGTCCCTTCACTAGAATGCTAAATTTATTTTTTTATTATTATTAAAGGCACGACTTGAACAATTTTATAAATGGGTGCAGCAAGACTTGGACACACATCTTTTGCTTCCACAATATCATGTTAATTATTTCATCTAAAAGCTATAGTTGTTAGAGAGGATCATATTCATTTATTTAAATTTAATTTTTGATAATAACCTCTAAGATACCTGTCAGAAATATGTTGGCTCTAAAACTAAACATGATCCAGAAGACTAAAGATTTCTTTTTGCACCTTTAACTTCTTAACATATCTGCGGCTTCTCATAAACAGGTTCAAACTTATTCTTCAGCCTATAGCGGATGTATGCATAGCAAAGGAACAACGGGAACTCGTAGACTTTGACTCTTTCTTCACTCACACCATATGTCATGAGTGCTGCCATGGAATTGGACCTCATACTATAACACTTCCAAATGGGCAAAAGTCTACAGTGAGATTGGTCAGTTTTGTAGTTGCACTTTTGCAATCATTACTTCACCTGTTTACCATGTCTCTACAGTATTTAGTTTTGGAACAATAATGGAATTGAACCCAATCTATTTTTCTTGCAAAGCAGAATGGGAGTTTTATATATATGAAATTTTGTTCCAAATTATATCACAAGTCTATTTTCTCTTTGACGAATAAACAGTCTTTCAATATCATCAGGTAACTACTATTCTATGATCTACATCATTCATCTAACTTCTTTCTTGTGTCTAGAATTTAATAAAATCAGCATCCATATTCTTCAGTAAACTCTTAAATTAAAAATTTATTTTTTAATATTTGCTTTTACCGAAAGGGTTGACAAGTGGATCACACTTTCTGTACTTTAAATGAGAGTAAATATGCAAAATCATAAACGAGATGTATGTCATCATCTTTTTTCCATTGTTAAATAGGTAGGTATTTGTACTTCCTATCATTCTTATTATAAGGCTCGTGCTAGTTTAAACTATCTCTTAAGCTTATGTCAAACGGCTTTTAAGGAAAAAAATGAGAAAAAATAAAAATAAAAATGCCAGGCTATATACATCTGCAAATGTATTGAACAAGAAAAATGAGATTACTTTCACCATCTTTCTAAGTATTTAAGACTTAGAATCCTTTATTTGGTTGCTTCTTTCTGTTAATTCCTTTGTTGTCAGCTGGCGATTTTTTGGTTTATGATACAGGAGTTGCAAGAACTTCACTCCGCTTTGGAAGAAGCTAAAGCCGACATTGTTGGCCTCTGGGCCATAAATTTTTTAATTAGCAAGGTATAGTTAACTCTTTAATTATCATTTCTTGTTGCTGGATTTTTCTCATGAAATGGTCAATGGCTGTGCTTTGGCATTGAGATTCCAGCTTTGGTTGGGGTATTTAATTAGTGGCATTGAAGAATTCTAGTTTCCCTATTCTCTTTTGCAATATGCAGTTAGTACATATTCTATAATTCAATCCATTAAAATAATTTTGTGCTAGCTTTTATTAGTACGCCCCAGAGAGTTTTGACACCTGGAAGGAAAGTAAGGTTTTCCTTCATGTTATTGTACACACGATTCAACTTTTTTAGCAGTTATAACTGTGTCGTGTCGCTTTCAAATTCAAATAACATTTGTTTTGTAGTCTTGTAAGGTTTGCTGATATGTGAAGACCAGAATTCAAATTGCATTCTAATAAATTTGGAAGCTTTCCGCCTCTTACTGGTTTTCATCAGGCTTCTTTTCTTATTGGTCTTCCAATCAATAATAATTTTGACAATGCATATGGCTCTGTGGAGATGATTGATTGGGGAGACAGGACCAGAGGAACACTGTTTTGAATAATTGATCTAGATCCTAACTGAAATGGATTATTCTCTTTTTTCAGCTTTATCATTCTGTTATGATGGCCCATTTTTTTTTATTACTTATTTTGTTGGAACCTACAATCTCATATAGAAGCCGCCTTGGAATTGAAGGCTCAAGAAGCAAAGGAAAGAAGCCTCAGTCCGAATTCTGTTGTTGCTGAAATCTGTGGACTGTTATGTTAGTTTGAGGTTGACAGTTTAGACAGTTAGCATGTGAGCTGGAATCTGTTGTACAGCTATAGTTATTAGTTTTAGTTGGTTAGCAGCCATTATGTGTCTATAAATGCTGAACTTTGTGTATCGTATTCTATTCAATTTTTTTTTTTTTTTTTTTTTTATATCAATCATATTGAATTTCTCTCAAGGTTTCTTCTTGGATTTGCTCTCTAAATTCTAGATTAAAGGATTTCACATATTTGCTCTCCAAACCTGAAACGCACTCCTGGTTTCAAATATAATGAAATCTTCTTGAGATTGAAGTCCAAGAAAGATTTTCATACTTTCCTATGATATTTTTTCTTGTCTTGGGACAGGATTTTTTTCCGAAGACATTAATCAAATCCATGTATGTTTCTTTTCTGGCGGGATGTTTCCGCTCAGTACGTTTTGGCTTAGAGGAAGCTCACGGGTACATTTTTTATCTTCCATTACTAATTTACATCCAGAAATACTCCCATTAAGCACCCTTTTTTGTCAATGTGATCAGGAAAGGGCAGGCACTGCAGTTTAACTATTTATTTGACAAAGGTGCCTTCGTCTTACACCCTGATGGAACTTTCTCTGTCGACTTTGATAAGGTATGGTCTGTTCAATATTCCCTTGACTTCATTTGAATTAAACTGATACATGTATCATATTTTCTCTTACTGAAGGTTGAAGGTGTGGTTGAGAACTTGAGTCGGGAGATTCTCACGCTGCAAGCACAAGGTGACAAACCCGCAGCGCACACGCTTCTTTCAAAGTACTGTTCGATGACTCGACCATTGAAATGTGCACTTGAAAAATTGGAAAGGATTCAGGTATGCGCTTTGTTGTTTTGTTAAATATTTATAGAATTTAATTGTTGGAATTAGTTCTTTGCAAAAAAAAAAAAAAAGGGGAAAAGTAAGCATACCGTTTTAACTATTGTCATTCATTTAGGTCCTGTATTTATGTCAAAATGTACCCATGGCATAATCATGAATGAAATAACTAAAGTTTTATCTATAGTCGAAGTAGTCATGTTACAACTAACGAATAATATTGTGTTGTTACGTTGCAATGTATAAATGTTTACTAATCCAGCTAACATTGAACATGGTAAATTGAGATGGTTAAATAGTTGAAAAATGAGGTTATTTGGGAATACACGTTGAACATTGAAATTTGAATATGCGGTAGATCCATAATAAATAAGTGTAATTAATTCGACTAAAGCTCCGAAATTTATGATTGTTTTTTAGCTAGGAATTCCAAATTACCTCAAGGAACTCAACATCTCTTTATTTTTTCCCCACTTTTTCTTCGAAATCAAATATTTCGAACAGAGTAAGCCAGTACAAAAAAAAAAAAAAAAAAATTTGAAAATTTGCTGTTCTCTTTTATTTATCTTCAGACCTCCATTAATCACTTGGCCTGAACTTAACAATCTATTAAATTAACAGAAACGTATTCTTGTATATGTTTCCCTTTGATGAAATTCATGTTTTACCAAAGTCATATAAGTGCTATTCTTCTGTTCAATTTTAGGCATGACATAGTATTTTACTCAACATAGAGCAAGTTACAATCTTTTCTCATTGTGTTGGAGTTCATAATTAAATTTCTTATTTTTTTTCTCACTCCAGGTTCCTGTGGACATTGCTCCTGATTTCCCCATAGCCGACCAAATTCTTCACAATAGTCTCTGAAGGTTAGATCATGCGTGCAACTTAGAAGATGCTCTCATCCAAGTTTGTCTCCCTCTTTCGCTTTAAATATTTTCTGACTCAGATATTTCACCCATAAGCTGAGTGGGTGGGTGGAATAAAATATAGCCAGGGAACACGACATTTGTCAGTGTCGTTATTCATAGCGTTAAGTTCATAGTTTGAAAGAAATTATTCTGAGTCTTGAATTACGAGCACATTATGTGCACATATTATTGTTGGCTTTTACAAGAAATAAATGGCATGTCATAGTTGCTATGTAAATCTATATCCATAGCGCGTTCAATGCCTGGTTTTATAGCTTCTATTTGGTCTTTGAAGGCCTAGTATACGAGTCACCACGGTCAATACAGTGAGATTTGGAGAACTATTCATGCTTTTATTTGTACACCACGAAACATAAGCCAACTGTTGAGCGCACTTTGGCTCAGCACCTAGGGTGCAAGCCACTTGAGAAGCTTGCTTGGTGGTTGGGCTACGTGAGCTTCCAAGCAAGTGAAATTCTGTGATAATTGTCGATTGTCCTTTCCATGTTCATTGCAAAGCTATAACTAACGTGCACGGGATCTTATGGTCTAAAGTTTTTCGTATTCTGCATCTTCACGAAGAATTTATTTTTCATTTGGTTCGTGTCTAAGACAACAAGATGGTCATTACACTAGTCAAGTCGATGCCACTTTCCCTGTTGCTTCTTCCAGTCGCATGCCTATTTACGTGACAATAGTTTTAGAACCAAAAACATGCATTTTAACCTTTTAATTTAGAAACGTTATCATAACCTTCATATTACCATTTTCGTTTGGCTTATTAGCACAAAACATCCATACGTTTGACAGTTAGTGTGCAAAACATCCCAACGTTTCATTTTTTTGCATTTTCGCCCATATTTCAACGTTTCAGTGTGGAAAACGTCATTTTCACTATTTTTTAGTGTAAAATGACCAATTTACCCTCAAATTTAAATAAAACAAAGAAAATGAAATGAAAAATAAAAAAATAAATTGTAATTATACTCCCAAACTTTTTAAAAAATGCAAGTGGGTCCAAAAGTCTTATTAAAAGGCTTAAGCACAAAACGTCCATACGTTTGACACTTAATGCGGAAAACGTCCCTACGTTTCCAACATGTTTGTATTTGCTCAATAGCACAAAATATCCCTACGTTTGACACTTATTGCGTAAAACATCCTTACGTTTCATTTCTTTTTACATTTTCGTCCTTATTTCAATGTTTCATTGCGGAAAAAACGTCATTTTCACTATTTTTCAGTGTAAAATGATCAATATACCCTCATATTTAAATAAAACAAAAAAAGGAAAATAAAAATAAAAATAAATTACGATTGTGCTCCCAAACCTTTTAAAAAGTGCAAATGAGTTCAAAAATCTTATTAAAACATTCAAACCATCAGTCTTCTTCTCTTCCCTTAGCTTTATCCTCCCTCCACCACCTAAACCACCGACCCCACCACCATTCAAACCTTCTCACCTCTCTCTACAATCCTCCACCACCTAAACCACTAGACCCCACCATCATTCAAACCATCTCACCTCCCTCTACAATCCTGGGGCTGATAGTTATGGCCAGCATTAACGGTTTGAATGGTGGGGTCTGGTGGTTTAGGAGGTGGAGGGAGGATAAAATTGAGAGATGAGGAAAAGATTGATGGTTTGAATATTTTAATAAGATTTTTGAACTCATTTGCACTTTTTAAAAAGTTTGAGAGCACAATTGTAATTTTTTTTTTTATTTAAATATGAGGGTATATTGGTCTTTTACACTGAAAATAGTGAAAATGACGTTTTTTCCGCAATGAAACATTGAAATAAGGACGAAAATGTAAAAAAAATGAAACGTAAGGATGTTTTACGCAGTAAGTGTCAAACGTAGGGACATTTTGTGCTATTGAGCAAATACAAACATGTTTGAAACGTAGGGACGTTTTCCGCATTAAGTGTCAAACGTAGGGACGTTTTGTGCTTAAACCTTTTAATAAGACTTTTGGACCCACTTGCACTTTTTAAAAAGTTTGGGAGTATAATTACAATTTATTTTTTTATTTTTCATATCATTTTCTTTGTTTTATTTAAATTTGAGGGTAAATTGGTCATTTTACACTAAAAAATAGTGAAAAGGACGTTTTCCACACTGAAACGTTGAAATAGGGGCGAAAATGCAAAAAAATGAAACGTTGGGATGTTTTGCACACTAACTGTCAAACGTAGGGACGTTTTGTGCTAATAAGCCTTTTCGTTTCTAGGGTATCTATAGTGATTATGTAGAACACCTTTTATAGTATGACCGAAAATCAAGCAATTTCTATCTGTTTGGGAGATGATAAGTGACAAAGGCTATGTTTGAGCCAAATTATTGTAGAATGAGAATGAAAAATATAGCCGTTATTGGAGCTCACACAAGAGATAGAAAATTTGAATTTAAATGTTAATGTGATGGATAACGGTCATATTTTTCATTTTAATGAGATAATAATTTAAATCAAACGGGTGCAAAATTTGAAATTTAACGGCGACTGCGGCAACAACTATTTTTCACTTATCAACTATTCATTTCTTGTAACATAATTTTAAAAACTGAGGAACCCAAACAGAGGCTTACCCTGCTTTCTCATTATTATGGTTATTAGTAAAAGACGTAAAATAAATAAGTTCAAAATACATAGGGAAATTTGTAAAAGGATTAGCATATCATAATCAGAGTCGTTTGCTTATTTCTACTTGGCAGAAAAATCATTTATTTTATTCGTTTGTGAACTCATCACCTGTTTCCGTATTTTGTCGGCGTTTCTTCATTGAGGAATATGATGGTTTGGTAGCAAACATAAACTTCGAACCTTCATTATTTATTTATATTTTTTTTCTTCTCAATTTCATCCTTACCCATTGATGGTATAGCGCAACCTCGGCTCTATTGATAGAGAGAGATCAAAGGCTCGTTGAAAAAACTAATTTATTTATTAAGTAACTTTGAGCCTGTTTGGTTTGTGTTTTAATTTTTCAGTCTTTAGTTTAATTTTTTATTTTATTTTATTTGGATGGGGGAAGATGATGAAGTGGGGTGAGTGACGATTTGAAATTGTGGGTGACACGTATAAAAAAATTTGAGTATAATTTGTGAAAAAAATAATAAGTGTGGATAATTGCAATTATTTCATTTTAATTTTGACTTTTTTTAAACGATTTAACTAACGGATCTTGCTGGCAGAAGTAATTCAAACAAAGGGCTTTTTGCGATTTCCAATAAGTATGGAGTATATACAATTTTGTTGTGCTATTAAACCTTACTTTTCCATTTATAGTCTAAGAACCAACTAGGAAATGTCCTTGCTAAAGCAATAGCCAACGAGGTGTTTAACATCTCTATTATCGGCATGTGTGATATCAACGCACCAACTTGAGGGGGGCATTTGAAGTAAGTCGATGATTTTGTTAATTATGGTAGCCTAATATGAGTAGCGATTTTACTTTTTAGCAATCATAAAGTAAACTTTTTCTTGTAATCAAAGGATATTGTATAAAATTATGAGAAATCCTCTCTAATCACTGTAATACTGGGAAATCCTCTCTAATCACGGTAATAATGGAAGGATTCTTTCTTGTGTATATATATATCTTTCTATATATAAAAAGTGCCTATTTATCGGAATTTGTTGGTTTAACGGAAAAACTAACGGAATTTCTTGATTTAACGGAAAAACTAACGGAATTTCTTGTTTTTGACGGAAAATCATTTTTCACCACCCTCTACTTTCAAAATTATAATTAAATAATAATAATAATAAATTAGCTTTTGATAATTCCTTCCAACTAAAATATCTTGGAGCTAACTTATCCGAATCGACTTTTCTCGAATCTGATTTATGTATCTAATTACGATTTATCCAACGAGACCAATATTCATATATTTACGATAACTCCATCAATATCTAAAAATTTGACACAAATAAAATATAATTTGATAATGTATCATTTAGTCCCTAACTTTCAAAATATTAAAATATAGTATATAAAAATTGAATTATATTTTATGAAAATTTTTGGGGTATTACATTCTCACCCCTTAAAATATTTTCGTCTTCGAAAATTTACCTGTCACTTACCAATACTAAGTCTAACACATGATATACATATATTATCGTAATACATATCATACTTTAGCGATAAAATGAATTGTATTATTATTTAAAAAAGAGTAAAGACTTAAACCATGCAAAAAGTTTAAACCTCCGTTTGTTTCTCATTAAAAACTCATAAAAATGAAAAATATGACCGTTATCCATCACATCAATCTATCAGTTTTGAATTTCTATCTATTGTGTGGGGTCCAATAACGGCTATATTTTTCATTCTCATTCTACATTAATGATAATCAAATGGAGTCTAAGTAAACTCATCTTCTTACCCCTTAACATACCTTGAGTTTTCTGTTTGTGATTTTGAGTTGGAAATGACAGAGAGAAACACTTTATTTAATTATTTATCAATTACATAAATATCACATCATTAATTATTTAATTAACCAAAAAAATTACATCTTTATTAATAACAAATTAATTCTTAAACAAAACTATTAAATATAAATTAAGCAAACGTGCATTGCACGTTGCTTACACCTAGTATATATATATATATATATATATATATATATATATATATATATATATATATTCCACTGTGATATCAATAAAAATCGCCATAATTATTCTTTAAAACACCTTTTGGCATCCTGCCTCATATTCCTAAATCCCCAAAGAATAATTCTATTCGTACATAATCATTTACTGAATTTTTTACCGAATTGACAAATGGCGGCCCCCTTAGGGGGGGGCGCCTGGGATCACATACGCTCCCCAATAGGGGGCCATCACTTGTCAATTTGATAAAAAATTCGGTAAGTGATTATGTATACGTAGCGCGGTTCATCGCCAAATGTTCCAAGAAAGTACTACTCCCATTACAACGTATCCTAACAATTTCAATTGATCATTATCAAAGATCAGCCAGGCCATCGGGATGAGCCTAAGATTACTAATCTGTCCCTTACTGGAGATTGGCCGGGCCATCGGGCATTTCTATTTCTATGTTTCTGTTACTTTGCTTGAAAACAAAGGAAAAAGCGGTCCCACACGATTACTAACTCTACTCATATGGCGTACAAAACGTGCTTGTAGCGAAATATTCTTAAAATCCTAATATTCTTAAGACTGCAAGATGAACATTAATATGTATCATATTTTAAGCAAAGGTTTCTCTAATTTCAAATCTACTAACTCCATTCATTAATTTGGACAGAGATGAGAATGGCAAAGGTTTTGCTGAGTTAAACTCAAGGGAACTGCCCCATGCATGTTCTTTAAAACATAGGTTTTAACTTCTTATTATTGGTTCCTTGACAAATAAGCTTAACTGAATTTGCATATATCCTTCTCCAGCAAAAAGTAGTAGTAATTATAGTGTGTTAATGTTTGAATTCTGAAAATAGTTTCATATGGATAATAATCATGTCTCCAAGAGTATAACTGGACAAGGAATTCTATGGTTTCCTTGTATCCATATTTTTCTAACATTGTCAGGATTGGGGTTAAGGTTGAATGGCAAAACATTGTTCTCTTTACTATTATACAAGAGTTTTTGTTCAATGAGGCTGATGAAATATATCAGGAAATGAGACTTATAAAATGGAAACACGAGATTATTAGGGTGTGATTTAGCTGTGCATTTAAAAGAGTCAATATTTGTTGTGCTGAAAAAAGAAACATTTGAAGAAGAATAGATTAATTGTTTTGTAAACTTTGTTTTAAAATTGTTATATGTTTCGAAATCAGCATTTTAGCATTTGGTAAAGAAAAGAGATTTATTGCTACACATGTATACAATTACTAAAATGGATAGTGATTATAATGAGACTCGGCTCTTGTTCGGTGGCCATATTTTTTTTTTTTTGGAAAAAATATTTTTTTAAAATAGTAATTTTTTAATCAAAACTAGAATAGTCTGTCACAACATTAATTATAAATGTCATCTAGTTAAGAATTTCTGAAAAGCAACGATAAACAATAAAAAAATATCAATCTTGCTACGTGTACACCTCACTTAATGACCCAACTTACTGAATTTACACTTGACGCAATTTCGCACCATCATTCACATTTCACACATTTAATACAACTATTATAAAACTGTCACATCATCCATCTATCAACAAAGTGGTAAAGGAAGATGTACAAATAGCTTTAATTTATCCAAATTGGAGAAGTAAAGTTGACCACCATATAGAGATGTAAACTTCACTCATCTATATATGTAGCAATGGATTGAATAAAGAAGAGAGAGAGAGAAGAGAAATATTTAGTCAAATCTAAAGTTATATCGAATAAAACTTAAAGCGTGTTTGACGCTATTAATAAAAGTTAAACCTAATTTTTATTCACATATTCCGTAGAAGCCACAAATACTATCCACTTGTCAGCCGCTCATTTTATATATTTATAATTTAAACCAATTCTAATCACTTCCCAAACACGCACTTAGATTTGTTGTCGTAGATTAAAGTTCAGAGCCTTCCTACCGCCACTCAAATTAAAAATAAAAAATCGCCAATTGAGGTACGAAGTGTAGGAAATGGTCCTGCAGGGATAGCAAGATTTATATCCAAGATCATTGAAAACTGAAAAATCTCCACTGTCATTTGTATATTTTCATCGCAAAACAAGATAAACAAATTCAATTTTACAAATGCACCAAAATGCACTCACTCCCATGCATGCAATACTATTTTTGAACCGAGAGAACCATTAAAAACTTACAACTCTAATCACACGATTTAGAAAAAGGTTTCTCCTGGAATATCTTATTTCTCCCTCAAGAAAACTAGTAAAAAGTCTCACCAATCTGCAGCATAACAAATTATTTAACTTTATTATACGATACGCATAAAGTTTAAGAATAATGCTACTCATAGTGAAAATTAGTAGTAGTTGTCCTATGTGACATACATAGAGCAGTTTGTTATTTTGATGCATTAATGTGGTAATTTTTTGTTGTCTCGTGCATCAAATAACAAATTAGTCCACATGTACGTCAGGTAAAACGACTACCACTTCACTATGAATAGCATTACCTATAGTTTAATGGACACCAGGGGGTGTGTCATTGCCCATACCTGGGCTGTGTCCTGGAGTCGTCGGCCTGAAAGCTTCGGACTGTATCTTCTTATACCGATTGATAATAGCTCCATGACTCCCTGGAGGTTTCGGGTTGTTCAAACTCGGGACGGGGGCTGGTGGGTGAATATTAGGCCTCCCGGATGCAGAAATTAAGCCAAAATGCTCAGGGCTGTTCAAACTCGGGACTGGGGCTGGTGGGAGAACATTAGGCATCCTGGATGCAGAAATCAAGCAAAAATGCTGATGGAAAAGCATGGAAACGATATAAAGTGACAGCATAAAATTTCTGTTAATATGTGAGGCCATGGATATGAATAGAGACATTTCTTGTGTATGTACCGCACAAAATGTGCTTCAAGAAATGAAATTGTGTGGTGCAATCCCTCATAGTGCATGCTATTTAAGACCACTGTAAAGGTCCCACAGGTTGAAAACAAAGTTTAAATAAATAGATCGCATGGTTTAATACAGTATCAAATGTCGAGAGTTTAAGTCTACTCCAGCCCTGCTGACACCTATTTGAAAATTTTCCACGTATCGCATACACGCGATGTAAAGATGTTGAAGACAGAGTTAAAACAAAAAGATGTGATTTCATAACGGGAAAGTTTAACGTTACACATGGAAATTATGGTTATAAACAAAAAGCTTAGTGAAGAGTGATTCAAATGGTGGTGTTTTCACAATATTAATGTATGAGTAATGCTATTTGCAATCATTCACTATCATAGTCGCCCTATGTGATATACATATGACGATTAGTGATTTGATAAATTAATATGATAATTTTTTTATTGTTTCATACAGCAAAATCATCAACAGTTACATGTATGCTTTGTTGGACAAGTACGATAGTGAAGACTTCAAATAACATTACTCTATATGTAATATAAAAGAAGTGAACATGCGAATATTTCCATGTTTGGTAAGGATAACGTATCTTGATTCATTCCATTTTAGAAGGGATAGCGACAGCCGCTCATTGAAAGTTTAATAGAATTATTAAGACGTGATTAGACATCACAAGGAAAGATTAGCCTTTATAGTTTTCTGTTTTACCTTTTGTTAGTAGCTTGACAAGGACTGAATTTGCTGTCATCGCAATATATGTTTTCTAGCTAGTGGAACTTTCTGAGGAACATGTTTATTCCTATACCATTCTTAGGAATTGATTATCATTATAAATTATATTTCCTACTCAATATTAATCTTTTCTTTAAGGTGGTTCACTTTATTTCTCAACAACGTGACTTAGTTAAGCTTTAGAAAAGGCGGCTTCATCGAAAAATTGAAATTTCCTTGTAGATCACTTAGAATTGTTCTATAGCAAAACTGAAGATTGAGCATGAGAAGCACACAAGTTAGAGTATGAGTTCATTCTGAATCGAGTAAAATAAGCGAAATACAATTTCTAGGTAGTACCTCAGTATTTATAAGTATTTTGTGAATGAATAAAGCTATTTGTACAATGATTGTTGACAATCCACGTGTTTTTAAAATTTGTGTGGTCGATTTAAAAAACAGTTTATAAAATGGATGATATAGATTTTAACAACTCACGGTTGTCGACAAAAGTTGTCAACCATAGTTGTACATGTGTATAATTGCTTATGAATTCTTTTCCTCTCTCATATACACATGAAGATAAGGCTAGCATGTCCATATTCGTTTTGTATCGATTTTTTCAATACATGAATAATTGCCAAATCCCCACTCTACTCTTAGTTTGAGGCATGAAAATCTTGCCGAGGAATATATGAAATATTAAAAAAAAAAAAAAAGAAAAAGAAGCCCCTATATGAAAAGTTTCCAATGTGAGCAAAAAGCTCCCATATTCTTTACTTTTGATGCGCTTTTGGTATCCTCAGCAACACATTAAAAAGTTTCCCATATAAATAAATCCAGTCAAGAACACAGAGTGATACACTTTTTTGTTTAAGGTAACCCTGACCCCAAAATCCTGTCACTTATAATTTATAGTCATTTTTTTACTTAATCTTTTTCCCACTCAAGAAACCCCACTAGCATTTGTAGGCCGTGGGTTTAGTATCTTACCAAATATCTGAAACTGTTTCCTTTAAGTTTCACTATACAACAAGGCATATGATGCTTAATGGGACGAGCATAAAACTAATAATATAATTTGTCGTTTCATTTTATTCGTTTCACTGGCAATTGGCATTTGTATATGTAATACAATAGAAATAGATAGATTAGGTTCCGTTTGATATGCTAAGGTGGACATGAATTCCAATTCCATGTTAGTTGGAAAATAAAAACTCATAAAATCCATAGGAATTCCTTTTTTCATGAAAATAAAGAAAATACAGTTTAAAGTGGTTATATCTTGGAATTCGATTTTCATTTCCACGTTGCAATCAAACGCTCAAAACGATATTCGTTTTCCTTGAATGTGACACTTTTCATGAAAAATGTGGCAATCAAACAGGGACTTAATGTAACTGATTTTTTCTACAAAATATGTCGCATTCCAATCATGAGTTTTGTATTGATGAGAGAAGGAAAAAAAAAAATGAAGTTATATGTTTAAGGTTTAGATCAAGAATAAAATAGCCTAGATGGAAGTAGTAGAGGTTTAGTTAATTTTAGGGCCCGTTTGGCTTATTTTTACTTCATGTAGAAGAGTTTTTGTAGGAAGCTACCTTAATTTTTGTTTGAAAACTTATTTTTAAAATTACTTCCTATTCTAAAAGTAATTTAAAAAAAAAATGTCACATTAGACTAACTTTATCTAAAAGTTCTTTTAATTGGCAAGAACACTTTCATAAAATTAGTTAAACGGGTTCAAAAGCTGCATTTGAACCTCAAACGCTCCTTTAGGCTCTTCAAAAGTCGTGCATAATGGGCTCTTAAACTTTGCAACTTTTTCTATGATAGTCAAGATCGATGTTTAAACATTAATTTTGACACTTTCGAAAGAGATTACAAATGTATACTTAAACCTAAATGCACAATACCACCTTTTACATGGATTATACTATTTAACAATAACAACATGCAATATTGACTAAATCATAACTGCATATTGTAGCCGTGCAAATTTACTATGATCGCATGGGATTAAAATCAACGATGGGAGATGAAAGAACACTTGATGGATTTGGGGAAAACTTGTGATTCTTTTTAGATCTGTTACGATCTAATCCTGCTTATGACATATTGAAGAATTTTTTTTGTTTCATTCTGTTTGAAAAATTCACTCGCGATTGGAGGGCATGTGGTTCGAGGTCTATAACCAGATTTGTACACCATTAGATAGACAAGTGTTACTGTGTACATCCCTTCTTGGGATTTAGAAGCTGAAGAATCTCTGAAATTGGTTACAAATCTTGCATAATATTGACCTTTCTATCTATTGCATCTTATCTGATCTGTTATGACTTATAATTGTTGTTGTGAGTAAATATTCTCTTTTTGAAGTCTTTGATTCAACTAATTTTTGTGTTGTAATCTTGCTGTGTGCATATTGTGAAGGTGATATTTGTATGATTGAGTAGAAAGTGAGTTCCACTAAATTGGAGGTTGATATATTTATCGCCAAATGAGACTTTCGTATGTGGCGTCAAAAGATTAAAGCAATTTTGATGCAATAAAAAGTTGCTAAAGCAATTGATGAATCTTGGGATGCTAATTGGATGGTAAGAAAAAATACTGAAAGGTATGACATTGCTTGGAGTTCTATTTTCTTGCACCTTTGAGATGGTGATTTAAGGAATGTGGCTGAGACTAAACTGATGTCGAGTTTTTGAAAAAGTTAAGAACCACTTTACCTTGTAAAACCATGCCCACAGAAGTGCTAACCCCCTAGATGTCTTAGATGAAAATCTTGATACATTTAGAATGTCATAAAATCCTGCAAAATGTGGGGAAAAATTTAGAGGATGTTCTTTTTGTGTTTCAATTTTGTGTTTTGAGTGTCCATTTTGAGATTGTAGAAAATTTGTTCTTTTTGATATTTTGAAAAATTGTTTTGAAAACACTCAAAATGCATCTTGAGAATTTTGACTTGATTATAACTGAAAATACCCAAAACGACAATTTTTTTTTTTTTGGTTAATTTTTAACTTGTTTTCAAAAACACGTTTTCGAAAATAGGGAAGAGAACTCATTTTCACTGTTTTGAAAAATCGAAAACAGAAAATGGTAAAAAGAACATGCCCTTAATGTTTGATTTACTTTGCCCCTGTTTAGTTAAACTAAAAAGTCGATTAAAATAAACAATTAATTAATCATATATTTCATGGGATTCACAACTTTTCATTCTATCGTTTTAATCAAACTCTAATAAATATTTGATTTTTATCTAAACCAAACATAGACTTAATAAATGATAAATACAAAGATATTAAAAATGCTCTAGATTACAATGGAGTTTAATTAATTGTTGACCTAATTGTGAGTTACTAAAAAGTAGAGATTCTGAGTTAAAATCTAAACGAATCAATCTGCTACTGCTGAAAATATAAGTCACTTGTTTCAAACCAATTAATGGAGGACAAGAGATTATGGACAATGATGTGACTGGTAGGGTTAAGGAATAGGTTCCATTAATATGTATAGAGCTGAAAAATAATGAAATATTGACCCACCTTAAAAGGAAATTAAATACCACGTCCTGTGGATCTCAATGTAGCGACGGCATGTAGAACCTAGAACATTAGATGATGAAAGTCCAGGTACTTATACGTGAAAAGGAAATACTAAGCTAAATAGAGAACATGTTGAGTAAATGGTCTATATACCATTTCTCTGCACAAGTATTAACTGGAATTATTTCAGCTTCTCTGTCTAAATGCATTGATAAAACTGAACTTTGGCATAGAAGGATGGGTCATATGTGTGAAAAAAGTCACAATTCTTGAACAATCAAGGAGTTTCTAGAATTGACTGCATTATTAAACTAAATTTCTGTGAGCATTGCATTTTAAGTAAACAAATTAGATTACCATTCTTGTATGGTTTGCACAAATCTGAATGTATACTTAAATATTTGCATGCTGATTTGAAAGGTACTGAATCCACATCTACACAAGCTAGTTTTAAGTATTTTCTTTTGATTATTGATGATTTTTCTAGGAAGATTCCGATTTTTTGTTGGAAGTATAAATCTCATACTTCTCATAACTTTTAAAACTGGAAACTCTTAGTGGAAAATCAAACAAACAAAAGAAAGTTGTAACAGACAAAATACATGTCTGTAATAGGATATAAAGGAAGAAATTTGACTAAGTTGCTTACTTTCTGAAGTGGACTATTACAATGAAGATAAATATAACATTGGATTCAAATAGTCAAAGTTTCATTTACCTTAGTAAAAATCTAATATTCCATGATAGAACAAAACCTGATGATAAATTTAATTACTATTGTGAAATGAGTAATATATGTCATAGAATGCAATATGAATTTAGATGATTTGAGAAAGTAAATTGTGAAATAACAATTTAGAAATATTTCATTCAAAAAAAATAGTTACAAAATGACAGTTACTAAAATATTAACGACAATGTGCAAATGAAAATTATTGAAAAGTAATAACAACGTGCATTGCACAATGCTAAAAGATTAACGGAATATATAAATGAATGTTTTTGGGAAGTGACAACAACACACAAATGCACGTAACTAAAAATACTACTAACGATGCTATTTCAATATTTAGCAAAGTACATTGTCTGTTGTCATGTTCGTCTACTCAACAACATCGAAAATCACAACGTGCATGTGCACATTGTTAAAGACCTACCGAAACCATTTTGCTGGTTGTAAAATGTCATTTTCTTGTAATGTATCGAGAATATGAAATTGACCATTACTATTGTTAAAAACAGAAACAAAAATCATTCAAAAAATATTAAATAATTTGAAGTTATATGTATGATGTGAATAATTAAAAAATATCATCAAATTGCACAAGTTTGGATTACATAAATGTCATACTAGAAGTTACCAGAAATCAAAAGATGAAAAACACTGTGAAATTATTTTTGATATAAAATAACAATCTAACATGTATATTGATGAATAACAAATTTTAGAAGATATAATTTTATCAAGAATATGAAGAGGACAGTTATCTTGATTGCATGAATTATAATATAAAAAATTTCTAAAACAATGATCAATCTCAATACTATTAAAATAGACTGTTTTTTTTAAGAATAAAATCGATTTTTTATCAAATAAAAGACGTTACAACTTTGAATTTTCATTTATTGGTGGTGGGAGGCGTATCTTCAGCTTTGATAGCGTGTTTGTAGGATTTGTTTTTGGTCAGATATCATTTTTAGTGGTTTGTTACCACCCAAAATTCAATTCACATGTTTTTTTTCATCAATAATGCTACTTGTACAATTTCATTTGACAATTTTGGTTGACAATTCACACCTGACAACATCACATTCATACATTTTAAAAACATTTTTAAAATCAATGGTCCAAATTTTGACAACAGCAAGGCTGTCAACCATAATTGTCAAGTATGATTGTACAAATATGTTAATTCATAATGGAAATTGATTCAAGAATACCTTACCTCAAGAGAATTCACAAGATTATTGTGACTGAAACACCTGCACTTCTTCGAATCAAATCTGTATTTCTGTGCAATCGAATAGTCTAGAACATAGTAATGATGTAAGGAGTTCATTTTCTCACTGCTCAAGCCAGTTTTTGTGAGATTTAATGAGAAAAAAATCGCTAGCCCGTCCAATTTTGGTGCATTTTCATGCACAAATTTTGCTGATTTATTTTTCCCACTCAGTTTATATGCAATTATATATATTTCATTTTACACATTTTCAAAAAGTTACATGTTATGTTAGTCTACATGAACCGCCCATATCTATTTTTTAACATCTCCAACTTACACATGATATGCTTGACTCACAAGCTACGTACACAACTAATATTACATATTTCTCTTGATTGATCATGCAATGTTCATAGAGACATGAATTTTGCAACCAGCAAATACACTTATAATTGTGAAACCATTTCGATCAGTTCTTACAAAATTATAAGTGAAGTATTATCCAAGACCTTACTGTGTAACGAAATTTTGGTTAGGTCAATGTTCCCTTAACTCAATTTGACCATAAAGATCACAAAAATAAAAGCTTCGTGCAATCAGCAATGCAACTTCCGGATTCAGAAAATATAAACTACCCACTAACAATATGCTGGTATTGGATAATATTCTACAATATAGTGAACTACTGGAAAATAAACCAAATTAGTAATAATTAATTGAGTAAGTTGAAGAGTCTCTTGTGTCCATCATTTACTAAACTTTATTTTAGTGTCTACATGTATTCCAATAACTGATGGAGTAAGTTAAAGAGTCAAGAGTCTCCTTGGAAATGTAACACACACATTAATTGATTGAGGAAGCTAAAGAATCGATTGTGTCCTATAAATTAGAATGTATTAAGCAGTAATTTTCCAAGGCAATAAAGTTAAGTATTTTTGATAATATATACTTCCCAAGTTGGCTTGCCTTCAAAGTGGTATCAAAGCTAGAAAACATTAAAAAAAAAAATTGTTCTCAGAATACAACATCAGTAACATCTTGAAAACAATCATGGCAAATTCAAGTAATATGGTGTCTCTTATTCCTCATTTCAATGAAAGTGTTGGTGAAATCTATAAAACTTTGGAATATTGTTGATGAAGGTTTAGAAGAGCCAAAGACAAAAGACGGAATGAATCAAGCACAAAGAAATGTCTTGAATGAAAGGCGAGAAAAAGATAGTAAAACCCTTTTTCAGATTTACCAGGCAATTGAAAGACCAGTGTTTGAACGAATTGCAAAGGCTGAAACTTCAAAGGAAGTTTGGGAAATTTTGCAGACTGCACACCTTGGAGAAGGACGATTTGGAGGTCGAGGAAGAAGCCACCATTCTCGTGGAAGAGGAAAAGGATTTCAAAGCAGTGGAGAGCTCAAAGAAGAAGTAAAGGATGATCACACAAGCAATTTTCGAAGAGGTCGAGGCCGAGGATATCAACAAAGAGGTAGAAAAGAATTACATGAATGTTATTATTGTCATAAGACTAATCATAAAAGTAATGATTGCTGGAATAAGGGGGAAAAATATGTTGAATGGTATCATTGCCACAAACTTGGGCATAAAAGCAATGAGTGCTGGAACAAGAAAAATGAGGATAAAGTGGGAACTAGTTTCATTCATAAATATGATAGTGAAGAGAAGTACACTTCTGAAACTTTGTTATTAGCATGTGAAAATAATCAAAATGATAAAGTTTGGTATCTGGATAGCAGTGCTAGTAAGCATATGACTGGAAATAAAAACTTGTTTTCTAAGCTGATGGAATCAGAATTATGTCAAGTCAAAGTTGGTGATGCTAGAGCCTTCACAATTAAAGGGATTGGAGATATAACAATTGAAAGATGTTTATTATGTTCCTGATTTGTGAAGCAATCTATTAAGTGCAGGCCACCTTTTAAGAAAGGGTTATGAGATCAATTTACATGATAAATTGTGCATTGACTAGAGAAAATCAGATTGTCACAAAGTTCCCATTGGCATCGAATAATCTATTTCCTATTCAGCTAAAAGTTACTAATGTTGCTTCTCATTTCACTAGCACGAATGGAGAAATTTCGAAACTATGGCATGACGGGTATAGTCATTTAAATTACAGAGCTTTGAAATTATTATCAGAAAAGAAAATGGTGGATGGTCTTCTTCAGATTGATCAATTGAATGAAGTTTGTGAGGCCTGTCAACTTGGAAAGCAACATAGAAGTCCATTTCCACACAAGTCATCTTGGAGAGCCAAACAACCACTACAACTTATCCATTCAGACTTATGCGGACCAATTCCAATTTTATCTCTTGGAGGTAGCAGATATTTTATCTCTTTCATTGATAACTTTAGTAGAAAATTTTGGACATGTTTTCTTAAAGAAAAATATGATTGCTTTCAAGCTTTCATAGTTTTTAAAGCTGAAGTTGAGAAATTTTCTGGATTTTCTATTAAGACATTAAGAACTGATCGTGGGACTGAGTATCTTTCCAGGGACTTTGAAAAATTGTGCAAAAATCTCGAAATAAGACATGAAATGACTGTAAGGTATTCGCCACAACAAAATGGAGTATGTAAAAGAAACATTCGAACCATTATGGAAATGGGAAGGTGCGTGCTTAAAAGAAAGCAACTACCACGAGAACTTTGGGCAAGGCAGTTGCTTATGCAGTATATTTGATCAACAGGTCACCCTCAAAAAGCTTGAATAACATGACTCCACATGAAGCTTGGTATGGTTCTAAACCAATAGTTTCACATCTTAAGATCTTCAGTAGTCTTGATTTTTCCCATATACTGGATGCTATAAGGAATAAATTGGATGATAAAACTTAAATGCATTTTTGTTGGATATAGTGAAAGGTCTGAAGGCTATAAATTATACAATCCACCGACGAAGAAAATTGTGATAAGTCGGGATGTAAAGTTCGATGAAAATGCAACCGTTGAAGGTAATGAGAGCAGTCAATCAATAATTTTTCAAGAAGGAGATAACGCCTTAAATGAACAATGTGATAATTCTTCAAGTTGTGAATCCCTTTTACCTCCAAGTTCTTCTAGTGGAGAAGAATCTATTGAAGAGCCACCAAGAACAAAAATAAGAAGATTGCAAGAAATCTATGAGTCTACGGATCCTACTCATGAAGAATGTGCTATTTTGTGTGCATTTTTTGTAGGTGAGGATCCAATTTTATATGATGCAGCAATAAAAGAAGAAAAATGGAGAAAGGCCGTGAAGGAAGAAATTGATACCATTGAAAAGAACAATACATGGGAGCTCACAAATCTTCCACCAAACAAAAAGCCTATCGGAGTAAAGTGGGTGTTCAAAACTAAACTGAATCCTGACAATTCAGTCAACAAACACAAAGCCAGACTTGTAGCAAAAGGGTATGTGCAAAGAAAAGGAGAAGACTACAAAATGAGGTATTCACTCACCCCGGTCTCTAGACTTGACACTATTCGGCTTATAATTTCTCTAGCTGCTCAAAATAACTGGAAGCTCTTGCAAATGAATGTTAAATCTGCGTTTTTAAATGGTTTTATTGAAGAATAGATTTATCTTGAACAACCACCTGGTTTTGTGTAGGAAGGAGAAGAGAATAAGGTTTACAAGTTGAAAAAGACCTTATACGGTTTGAAACAATCGCCAAGGGCTTAGTATAGTAGAATCAATTCATTTTTTGAAAGAAATGATTTTCATAGAAGTCCACATGAACATACTCTCTATACCAAAAATAGTTTGGATGAAGTTTCATTATAGTGAGTCTTTATGTTGATGATCTTGTCTTCACTGGAAATAATCTGGCTATGTTGGATGATTTTAGAGACTTGATGATGAAAGAGTTTGATATGACAGATTTGGGAAAATTACGTCATATTTTGGGTATTGAAGTACATCAATCAGAAAGTGAAATTTTTATTACTCAAGAGCAGTATGCTGGAGAGATTTTAAAAAGATTTAAGATGAAATTTACAAATCCTGTGTCAACTCCATGCATTTTAGGCCAGAAACTCTAAAAATAAGGAGAAGGAAAGCTTGTTAATACCACCATGTTCAAGAGCTTAGTGGGAAATCTGATGTATCTCACAGCCACAAGACCTAATATCATGTTTGTTGTGAGTTTAATAAGTAGGTTCATGGAAGCATCATATTCAGAACATTGGGAAGCTGCTAAAAGAATTTTATGATATGTGAATGGGACAATTGATTATGACATTTTTTATCAAGCAAATGTTTCAATTACACTCTTTGGATACAATGACAGTGATCTTGCAGGAAGTGTTGATGATAGTAAAAGTACATCGGGATATGCCTTTAGCATTGGAAGTGGTGTAATTTGTTGGAGTTCGAAGAAACAACCAATTGTTGCTCTTTCAACAACGAAAGCTGAATATATTGCGACATCTTTTGTCGGCTGCCAAATTGTTACGAAACATTTTGAAGAATCTAAACCACAAGCAGGATGTTCCTATAACTCTTTTGTGTGACTATAATTCAACAATTTCTGTTACAAAGGAACCAGTTCTACATGTGAGCACTAAACATATTCGTATGAGACTATGATATATCACTTCTTGAGAGAGCTTGTTCACGATGAAATAATTCAAGTCAAATACTGCAGAACAGAAGATCAAGTAGCAGATGTGTTTACAAAACCAGTTGGAGGTCAGAACTTCAAGAAACAACTTGCGAAACTTGGATTGAAAAGCAAATTTGGTTTACGGGAGGCAATGTTGGAAAATAAACCAATTTAGTAATAATTAATTAAGTTGAAGAGTCTCTTGTGTCCATCATTTACTAAACTCTATTTTAGTGTCTACATGTATTCCAATAACTGATGGAGCAAGTTAAAGAGTCACGAGTCTCCTTGAAAATGTAGCACACACATTAATTGATTAAGGAAGCTAGAGAGTCGATTGTGTCCTATAAATTAGAATGTATTATGAAGTAATTTTCCAAGGCAATAAAGTTGAGTATTCTGATAATATACTTCCCAAGTTTGCTTGCCTTCATGAACAAAATTTTAATCTCTTATTTCCTTAATAATGCCAGTACTGCTTAATCCAGCATATCCGACATAGCATAAGAGTTTTGTGGTATAAAAATGCAAGACTGATTAACTGGAGATAACTTGATCAGCTGAGATACTCCTAAAATCAGCACAAATATATACATGCCATCGCGATGTGCAGTGTTGTCCAGTGCTAACTGAGATCTCGTCCATTGTGATGCTGCGTACTAACATGCAAGTTACTACCAAAGCTTCATGCAAAAGATTTATCTTCCTTAGTTGAGTTTTGAGAGTAGAAACAGGCAGCCTGAGGAAAGTAACACTGATGCAGAGAAACAAAGCAGATCAAGAGGGGACTGTATAACTGCTTTCTTGCTCTTTTCGAACAAACCAATAAGAAGAAGCATCACAATAACATGGCCAAGTTTCGTTTTCAGCTCGTTGACAGTCTTTATTTCCAACCACCGTGGTCGTTCCTGATTCAGAGAAAATAGGATATTAGGTCAGAATGGCTGATAAAGATACATGAAAAGCAAAAGTTAGAAAAGAACTGTTAACCAAGAAAATCAGCAGCATTTGTGCTAGTGAGATTGGACGAGATAATTGAATTTTTGCTTCTTTTCGGCGCAAGTTGACAAGCAAGATTTATATAATAATGGTAAAATTTGTCTTATGTTGATCCGCTGCTTGTTTTATTTAGTTTATTTACATAAAACTAATTTCAGGTTACATATACAAATGGAAAACTAAAATGCCAGATGAGACAATGCGCATGAATATTATACTACCATAACATCAAATACAAACCTAAAGATAGTCCATCCTTAGAAAGTGATGTTCGGTATTCTTCATCCAATACAGTATCTACTACTCTTATTTGTTATTGGATGATTAACCAATTCCTTAAAATGAAAAGGAAAAAAAAAAAGGACAAAAATCTATTTCTAAAACTCTGGAAAAAGGAATTTTTTAGACCTTGCATGTAATAAAAAGTCTAAAAGAAGGATTATATATGTTGTAGAAAATGTTTGAAAGTTTCGAACAAACCTTTAAAGTGAATAAGCCAAACAAATTAGATCTGTACGTAGCTGGTCCCTCTGAAACGGATTCCGCTTTATCAAGATTGCTGATGAAGAGCTCATAAAGACCCATGCCAAAAACCAGCATCACAGTCCCCAATAGGTAGACATCTAGGTGATTCAAAATAATAAGCAAATAGTAATATTTCATTGATATTAAGAAATTCAAGCAAATATACTCTCAACTTAATGCTTCGTCAGTGAATGCACACATCACGCCGCCGCATAGGCTACAGTACTCGACAAATTTGCAATGCCTTTGTGTGCAGACATATATTTAAATTAGAGACTATTAACTTAAGTTTTCAATTCATTATTTATTCATTTTTAACATGGTGAGTATGATTCTATTGTCGAAATGGTAATCAGAACGGAGGCCATTTATATTAAATCCCCAATCCCTCAGTAGTTTCTTGATTAAATGTTAACTGAGCCTCCGACTGAAGAGCTTAAAGTGATCAGAACCTTTCTTTTGAAGTAATACTAAATTATGAACTCAATTTTATTTTTATTTTTTTCTCTTTTCCATGTCCATCCAAAAGATTTGCAGATTCCAAATCAAGCTATGCGAATCTGAAAGTATTTCTCAAATAACCATGCATGTTTAGAGCATATGGTCAAACCTTTCAACTACCACTGTAAGTACTAATTTGACGCATAAAGAAAATACATCTGAAATTATTTAGTAGTGCTTAAAATTTCATACATGAAGCATACTTCATAACAAAATCCAATGATGATGTTTACATCAATTGTTGAGTCAAGGTTCCACCATTCGAGATAACATTAGGCAATGAATCTCCAATGATAACCTTCCATCGCAAAGTCCTATAAAATAACAAATTGTGCAAGATCCAGATGATTAACAATCTTGAGCTTATCCCTCAAGTATATATATGTATATCACGTCCTTATTATGATTTAAGACATGCTATATGACCAGAAGAGAAGCCAACAGAATTTGGACAGAACACTCACACACACATGGGTCCCGCAAATTTTTTTCTTTTTTAATACATGATGGGGCCCACTGTTTATCTCTCTTATGGTCAATTTCTGTGGTTTCCTTTCTGTACAATGGGAATAAGCCTTATGATTTAGTCGAAACTTTTGCAAGTGTAATTTTAGATTCTAGTTATCAATTTCTATTACTTCGCTGGAAGTTAATAGAACAAGACTTTCCATAATAAAATGTTTTCAAGTGTATAACATATAACTGGAACTTCCCCTTATGTATATATAAGAGAAAAAATATTCAATTATGTGAAGTGAATAAATGTACCTAAATATACAGTTTATTAACCAACGGTGGTAAATTTCACCTTATTTGACATTTCAAACTTTGGATGGAAGTTCCAGGTCGAAAGTACAACACTTTAAGAGTACCATCTTTCTATATGAAAGTCATGTTATCTGCTGGCAAAGATTACAATTCAATTAGTGCATCTTTTGGAGGTCTAGAGGCTTTGAACCATTAGCCATTCATTTACAGGAGTTCTAACTAGGAACTCTTGAAATTTAAGTACATTCGTGTTATATTATGGTTCTTTCCTTGTTTGGAAACTGTCCAGCAGTCGACTAGTCATTTCAACATATCTTTGAGTGAATGCCAGCTAAAAGTATGCATGTGTCGATTGGTGGGTTATATCCTAACTTGTGGTGCTAGTTGGAATAAAGATTGTAACACTGGCTAATAATGGCACCAAGAGCTTGAAGATTTATGAAAATTTAGCTACTGCTCAAATTTATGTTGCTTTGGTTGAAGTACAAAGAGTTGGGAATATATCAATAAACTTTATGTTACGCTGATACTGGTGATTGTTTGTTTGATCCTGACTTCCAATCTTTAATCATCAGACTCTTACATATATTCTCTCAATTCAAGTGAGACTTAAATTCACTTCTTAGTTTACTTCAGTGAAATATAGTGCTGCCAGTCAATGTCATTTTAGACATATTTTAATTATAGAAAGTCGATAATCAAATAATTCATACTTTCTTAACGTCCTGAGATGTCTTGTCTAATTGCTATGAAAATTTGAAGGTGCAATGAATCCAATAGTGTACCATGTCTTCAACAGATGTAACTAAAGCCAAAAGGAATAACAGTTTTAAAGGCTACCATTTGTGTGTTAAAAAGACGTGCATATTTTCACGTATCAAGAACAATAAATGACAAAAGATAATTATATACATACCAATAGCCTGGACAAGCGAAAAAATAACCTTCGCTCGATCCACAAAATAATCTTGGAATGACGATATAACATGCGTGCAACCCTGTACATGACAGAAAATTTGTCAATCATTTCGTGAAATGTCTCGAACAGTTCACATGAACAAATAATCCTTTTCTGTAATAGCGTAAACAAGTAGTTATTTATTAGCATTATTAATCAAAATTGTGTCCGATTAAGTCGTCCAACTCCAAGATCTGAGGCTGTTAGAAGGAGAACTCTTGATTCATTCAATTCTCACAATTGTACACATATCATTGGTGATGATGACAATATGTCATCCCAGGTTCTAAGGTTGTTCAGGTATCAGTTCTAGTCCACCAAAATATACTCGCACCTAAACAAACTTGTTTATTTAATTAATTATTAGCACAATATAGGACTTCAAATTTTGACAGCACAATTCAATACTTAACAACCGTGTAAGATCGCCCCGTCACGTATGTAAAGCTCTTATAGAAACGATTAGATTACTCATTATATATTCAACATGTACAAATATCTAATCCACGGGTACTAAGTCAAATCCTTGTTGATAATAGATTTAAAATATATTGCAACAACAAAACGGAAACACCAACTTAGAGAATGGAAAAAATTCAAGCATGTATTTATGCCTTATATTCAGACCTGATTTTTGAGCTGACCTATTTTTAATCCACGTATGCGTTTGACAAGTAAATTGCAACTTTAAGCCACTCTCTTTGTAAACCTTGTATTCTTGAATCAATTAAAGCATCCAACTATTTCTTAAAATGGCTGTATTTTTGACATCCAACATGTTTTGTATAGGAGAAAGTTAACTTGTTCCCTAATTTATAATTGAATCTAGCTATCAAACTCAGAAAGATTACTTCAGCTACCATATGCATAAGTCATTGTGCTTTTGTGTAAGGTGATCAAAACTATCTAGACACTTCTCGAACAAAATTTCTAAGAAATCATATCTTGCACTTCTTGAACCATTAGAAATGCTGAGGCTTTAATAACAAAAATACACATATCAAATAATCCAATACACGAGTAGAAAAATTATCTGATCTGGGGAATGCCTAGAGATATTTTTTTAATAACCCAAAGCATTATATCCAAGTCAAATATAATCAGACCAATAAGAAACACAACAAGAAAACAATGTAGACACAAGATTAACGTGGAAAAGAATCTTCTGGTTTAGAGGGCAAGGCCATGGGACAAATTTGAAAAAACTAACATCACCGAAACAGAGGTTAAAATTTTCTCCCAAGATTTTTCCATAAATCATGATGTATTACATAAAATAGAGAAGTTTGAGGTTACCTCTTATGAGCTTTCAATCCGAATACAAAAAAAGTCTGAAAAGAAATTACTTCTAAGAAGAAACCTTGGACAGATTGTGCCAAGGAGAAGGTTGATATGGCACAGTATAGGAACAGTTAAAAACAGATAAAAGAGGAGAGAGAAGAAAGGATTTGGAGAGGGAAATTTCAATACGTCAAGATAATTGAAAAAATCATCTTGTATTTATCTATAATATATATTATAAATATCACATCAAGTGATAAACATTTTTTGGACGATTTTAACCCTATTACAATTCAATTATTTCAATAATACCATTCTTTTCGTTTTTCAGTATGTATATATAATAAATATAAATACGAAAAAATCATTGTCATGCATGAATTTTGTGTTATTAATTCTCAATTAATTAACATTTACATTATCCTAGACTCAATGAATATTGTTGGTCTACATGAATCTAGAATTATTATATATGAATTTATATCTACTCATGTATCTAAGAATTTTAATGGGTGTTTAAATTCACAAATAAGCAATTAATTTTTATGTACCAAATGTAGTATAAAAGGTTGTTCATTTGTAGTATTTCATCATTACAAAAAAATTGAATCATAGAAATTGAGTTTTGAGAGTACAATTTTCTTCTTTTAAATTTCAATCCTAGATTTTATTTTCTTTAATTAATTTTAGACTAATCAAATCCACCGAATAAATTAGTATCAAATATTACTTTTATATCACTTATAAAGTATTTCAAAATAACATGCAATGCACGTTCGACTTTGACTAGTACATTAAAAAATCCCGATTAAGAATGGAGAGCTACCTAACTAATAAAAATGGTTTAGCCTAATATTATGTTAGGAAAATAAATAAGATCCCAGTAATTCTATTAAAATAAATGTCTAATCGTAATGTAAGTGGATATGGCATATTTTCATTGCAACTTTTATCACATGCCTCGTCATTTCTCCTCTACTAAAAGAACTCGACTGTGAGAAGCTCGACTTCAACTATTTCCAGTGGGAATCATCTTTCATATGAACCAAGTACAAATAAAAACATCCTCAATAGATCCCAAATCCGGAAGACAAAAAGCCAGTGGCAAGCTTATTCATGAAACCATGTCCACAGCACAACTACATCTGAATCAAAAGTTATAGCCTTTTGAAGTTTAACCACCATTGCTATTTTCATTTGAATTTTTGATGGTACTCTATAAGTTACTCGACTGCGTCTTATTCTATACCAATATTGTCTATATCTACATGATAGTACTATAAATGGAGAAGGGGCAGACGGAAGCACGTGAATCAATATCACGAAGCCAGAGATAGAGAGATTAATTTTCATTGTTTTCTCAAGGGCATTCTCAGTATTATAACTTGTCAGTTGCTTTGCGGTGTCTGATACCCATATTTATGGTTGTTTATTTACAGCCACTAGGTGTATATAGGCAAATTGATAGTAACAACTAAAAGTAATATTGGGTAAAAATTCTATTCTCATCGTCCCATAAAGATAAGGCCACTTTACTGACAATTTTTTAACTTTCTATTTATACCCCCTATTTAATATGTATTGTTATCAACAAATACGAATTATCATACAAGAAAAAGTGTAAGTAAAATTTATAAATATGAAAGCAAGCCCATCTTTGTGGAAGAACTAAATAAAATCACGCCAAATGTTAAAAGTTATTTAAAATGCGAGACAACTGCTACCCAACCACCTCTAGAGGTGTCAACTGGTTCAGGCCAGGCACTACCTGCCATATTTCTCCATGAATATCTACAGACAACGTTTATATTGTGTTAATTTTTTATTTTTTTTAACATTCAAATTTAGTTGTGTTTTTCGGCTGGCACAGGCACCAAGCCAGCACCAGGCTTTTCACGGTCCAGTCCTTCCTACCCCGCCATGGCTCAGCCACTTTGACAACACTAATAACCTCAACAATAACCCTACAACAGCAACCAAATGGTAGAAAAAGAAAAACAGGGAATATTTTAGGTCATCAAAGTGAAATTTACCTTGACAAAACAAAGAAAAGATCCAACCAGAGACCCCCAAACAGCAAGAATAGCCAAGAAACGGCACCCATAAATAACCTGCAACAAAGCCTCAAATCAGTTCAATCAATTCAAACATAATTCCCATATCAGATTTTCATTATAATACCTTCTCTATACCCTCTTCAATGTTCTCCATCTTTTCTTGCTGACGCACACCAGAAATAGAATCTGATACAACAGCACGCAGTAAATTATGACCAGATGGAGAATAATCTTGTTTAGAACAAACAATTACAGGAAATTTTGCATTAGAGCGCTCAAACTGACGGACCCATTTGGGATTCGAAATCAATTCTGGTGTTTTTTTAAGAAAGAATTCAGTTGGTCCTCTGGTTAAGGTTTTGGAGAGATTCATGTTGCCAGAAAATATGGGTTTCTTGGAGACAGGAGAGTGATTTTTGTGATGGAAGGTGAGTGAGGTGGCAGTTTCAGACAAATATCTGACACAGTCCAAATCAAAGTGGAAAGATAACGGCCACAATAAATATTTTGATTTCTTGAAATGGAGAGGAAAAGATTTTCAGTTTTTTTACTTCTAATTTTTGCTACGTACACGTGACGAGCAAATAAGTGGACCTGAAACAGTTTCGACTTTCGCGTGTTTATTTTCATCAGAGCCGGACATGAGGGGAGGCCCAAGAGGCCGCCGCCTCAGGCCCAGAAATCTTGAGGGCCCATTTTGCTTGGGCTATTTTTTTTTTTTTTTTAATTTTCAGCCCATTTTTTCTTTACCCAGTTAGGCAGTTAACCTTCCTTCCTTCCCCCATTTAGCCATCCCACCGGTCCGTCCCAACTCCCAACCACGACGAATGCTACTCAACCTCACAACTCCCCAGCCCCCACTGTTTCCGCCACCGGACCACCGGTAGCCTTGATTAGCCAGTCTGCCTCCACTCCTCAGCCTGTCAGCCACTACCGTCTGTCTTCCCTGCGAGCTGCGACTTCCCTCATCCCCGCGCAAGTCGCAACTTTCCTCAACAGTCAGGCGTCAGCTCAGTCCACTGCTGCTCCGGCTCTGTCCGACTGCCCGCTACCGCCAGTTCACCTCCACGCCGCCGCCCCCTTTAGGAATCACTAATCAGGTACGACCAAGGCCGAAATATAAAACCTTCAGGCTTCATCTTCATGGCTTCATCACTATTCACTAATAATTTGATTTCAATCTTTGATTTACAGGTTAAGATAGTAGAGGCGAGCAGCTGGAGCCTGTGCCGTGCATTTTCAATTTTACAGGCTTCCAATCTTGTTCAATGAGTTGAGCCTAAGCCCTAGCCAGTAGCCCCTACAGATCCGGGTATGTTTATTGATTTCATAGGAGTTTTTTGCTTCCAGATTGAGATTTGAGAATTTGTGTTTGTATGAATTTGAGAATTGAGTATGAATTTGAATTTGAGACTCTGTGAGACTGTGACTAATGACTCTGTCTCTGTATGACTGTAGTCTGTATGGATATTTCATATTTGGATTATGATTTATGAATTTGAGTATGTATATTGGATTAATTTGGATATTTGGATAATGAATTTGAGAATTTGAGTATGGATATTGGATATTTGGATAATGAATTTGAGAATTTGAGTATGGAAGACGAGTTGTATTTAAGTGATTGGTTATAACATTTTGCAAAATATATATTTTGAATATTTTAGTTTTTTTTGTTGCTTTATTGTTGAATTTAAGTTAACAAATTTAATTCCGTAGACTTTTTTAAAAGAAAAAGAGAATTGTCCGTTATGGCTTAGGGGCCCAAATTCTGAAGTTCGCTTCAGGCCCCGCGAAACACAGGTACGACCCTGATTTTCATACACTTTTTTTTCTATCAAAATTTTAAAAGGAGTAAGATGTGGCTTTACGGAAGCTTCAAATCTTACACATCCATGTATGTCTAAACGAAGTCCAAGCACAATAAAATGTTGTCATATTTTTACTTTTATGAAAAAAATGTTGTCATATTTTTACTTTTATGAAAAAAATGCTTTGATTTAGGACATAGACAAGATAGAGTTTGGGATTGTTCTACGACTTATTTTCATTTTTAGAAGTTAAGAAAACAATGCCATCAAACAAAAGGAAGCATACCATTTTTTGTCTAGGTACGCCTTACGCGATCAACGTAGAGTTGATTGCCTTTTTTAAGTTTGATAAATGTGTTTTACACACTTACTTAATCTATAAAACATGGATAATTGTTGGTAAATGTATTAGAATATGGCTTAATTCTATATAAATTGTAATTTGTAGATTAACATTGATGAATACAATGGAATTAAAAAAAAAAAAAAAAAAAGCAAGTGAAAAAGGATCAAAATGAAGGAAAACCAAAGTTCGAGGACCAAACTGCATATAGTCGAAAGAAGAAACGAAGGTTTAAAAGATTCAAAAACCAATTGAGCGAATGAATAAAGTCTTGAAAGAAGAAATAGAAAAAGAGATCAAAGAACGAAAAACAGAATTCGAGTACTAAAACGCAATAACTGGAACTTTAAATGCTATGTGGTCGCATAGCTAGTTCCTACATACGACCGTATCCCCACTTGTAGGGATTTCAAAGGGTGAAGTTATGCCACCAGTGCGATTGCACCCTTTACACCTATGCAGTTGCATAGGTGTCAAACAAGGGAAAAAAATCCTAGTTTCTTTGTTTAACTCCAATTTTTATTGGAAAGAATCTTGGATGCATGTTTTAAGACTTTAAGCCATCCAAGTGTAATGGGGACACATTAGAACTAATTTGAGAGCAAAGAAGGTGGTGAGAAATATCAAGAATAATTCCATGACATCAATATCAATTGAAGAGAGATTTTGGGTTATCTCAACTCTTTGTGAATTTGGTGGCTTATTTTATGCATTCGAAAGAAGTAAAACAGGCTCGACATAGTGTTAATCGACATATGATCAGATTGGGGATAAAAATATATCGCTATACTCTATATGAATACTTACGTATTGTTCATAAAAATTCATGCACTCTTATATGTTCGCATCCATCATAAAAATATAGTCGGGTCACATATGATAGTAGGTTTAACTTTATTCGAGAGAGATTGTTAAATAAAATAGGAATATTGATAATTCAAAACTCAATGTGTTGTCAAATTATAGAATTAAGGTTAAAAAGGATTATTGCAATGAAATTTGTGATTCTAGTACGTTTGTCATTCATAAGAACATATAACGTGCATTTAGTGTAATTTTTGCATTATTCTTAGTTCACTTAGTCATACTTTGCACAAGTTGATTATTTTAGTTATAATTAAAATGTCTGAACGAGGAAGTTTCATTACTCCCTCTTCTCTTGTATCTTGTTCTTTACACATTGAGGACAATGTGTCATTTAAGTTTGGGAGTAATTTTGCTCATATTGTTGTGATTTTGTGTTGACATGTTAGATAGCCACGTCGGCGCAGGATGTTTTGATGTATAAAATTGTTGTTGATTCATGAGCTATGCTATTTGTGCCTAAATCTTTCAAAATAATTGATTATCCATTGCAAGATTTTAAATTACTTTAAGCATAATAGTCATGATTAATTATTATCTAGATGTGGAAGTCTTTGATCGAGGAGAGATTTTTGGATTGGTCATAACTAGGTTGCGAGTTGTGCATAAATTTTTATTAATCTTACATTCTCTTCTCCTTCACTTAACCATATTGTGAGATAAGTTTGGGAGTGGTCCAGCCGATGAAAGATATTATCTAAAATTGTGTTGATTCCATGCATATTGATAATATTTGTGTGGGTGTTTTTTGCTAGTATAAGCTAGATATGTTAGGGATCTAAACCCCATGTGTTATGTTGTGCTTAAAAGAAGAACATTGCACTTCTTGAATTCTTGTCTCATTCCGTAGACTTTTTTACTCGAATCATTAAGTTCGTATGGGTATCTCAACACTCGGTACCCTTTGGTCTAAAAAATTGGAGAGTTATCAATCTAAAACTCGCTACAAAGGTCAAGAAGAAAGTTTAAGAGAGTGAAAAATTTTAAAAAATATATTTACAATTGTATTTGATATTTGGGCTTAAATAACTAGTATGTTTGAATTACTTAGTAAAAGTTTGAATGTGGAAACACTCATTAGAGGAAAATCATCACATAACTAGATGTTGAGATTGTTGGTAAGACCCAACTGAACTAGAGCGTTAAAATAAAAGAGTGATTGGAGACAACCCTTACATTTACACTTGGGAAAAGAAAGTAACTATATATTTAAGGAGTGTGAATTTTACGAGGGGGAAAGTAAATATATGACCACGAAGAGTTTGATTGGAGCCATTTGAAATTGTTTCCGTTTTGACAACTTTTTCTTACTTTAGATGATGATTGAAAGTGATTATGCACACACATACACCGATTGACATTGAATAAACTTAAATTATTTTCGTGAGCATTATTGGAACATATTTATGATTTGATTATACAATTTTATACTCTTAGATATTTTTGGCAAGTTATCTAATGTGTTGATCTCTATCTCGGACAAGCAAGAGCTTGAGTTTGGGGGTATTTCAAAGTGTGTTTTTGCACAATTATTAGATACCTAAACAAGTTAATTATTGATTAAATTGAGCTCATTTCTATTCACAATCATGTAATTATGACTTTTGTAGGTCAAAACTCCAAAAGGAAAGACAACAAGGCAAGATGAAGTGAAAATGGACTAGTGATGGCAAAAAAGACCGACATGCCCCGACGGGTTGGCAGGGCATGGCGGGCGGGGATTGCTGCCCCGTCTCGGGTCGGGACGGAGATGCCTCGCCCCGAACCCACCCCGTGAAGAATAAAAAAATAATTAACTACAAATTAAAAAAGCACAAAAAGCGCAATTGGCAAGAAACCCTAAAGTCTAAACCTCATATCTTCATTACATCTTTCTTTCTCTCTCTATCCTCTCCCACAGTCTCTCTCACTCGTCGTCGTCGGCTGTCATCGCCTCTCTTATTTTTCCTAAAACAACAATCTTTTCATTCCAGCAGCTTAGCTCATTTTCCCACCATCCACCGGCAATCCCATCAACAGTTTAGCTCGTTTTTCCGACTCTCGATGCGATTCTGATTCAAAGAAGCACTTCAAACCCTTTAGAAATCCAAGCTTAATATTTTGCTCTCTCGATTTGATATGTTAGCTCTTTTATTATTCTTTTTTGTTAATATTTTTTGCACATGCTAGTTTTATGGTTAGATTTGATTTATGAGGTATTGCGATGATTAGATCCTAAAGAGTCACGGCTCTAATACCCAGATCAAAGCAGACAAAAATAAAAACACCTAGAACGCACACTGCATGAAATGAAAATAACGCCAGAAATGTTGACCCATCTCGGCGAAGCCTAATCTGAGGGGCTCAGAGGTAAAACCAAGCTCATCACTATGTATAAACCTTCCAATAAAGAGTTTAAAGACCAGTACAACCAAGTTCAGACCACAACAACACACACGGTCATCGATCCACAAATGGATCTCCCAAATCAGCCTATACTATACAAGAATCATCAACTTCACAGCCAAAACAGGTACATGTTCATCGGTTTAATTTGGAGTTAAAATGGAACTCAAAATAAACCTAAAACACTTAACATAATTAAAAAACTACACCCAAATCCCTTAGGCTCAGTTCTAATTCTCAACAGTAAACCAAGATTAATACAACTCAAAAATGAAATTAAACCAATGAAGAATCACAAGAAAATTGCCTCACAGAGAGAAAAAGTTGAAAAACCGTATAAGAAGCTAGAAAAACTGACGTCTTAGTAATACCAAGTGAAAATATATGTTTTGCCTCAGTCGTTGATTTTATCAACGGCCTAAGATTCACCAAAGAAAAAACAGATCTGGGCCATGGTCAATGGGCCAATAAAATCACGCCAAGTGGACATGCTTTAGTAAAAATGCATTTTCACTTCCAAAACCGGATTTTAAAACCATAATTCACAGATACACCAATGAAAAAGGCAGTTCACCAGTATCACTATGGGTTGCACTATCATAAGCAAACTTAGCTTGTGGTCAGGCATGATCCCATTGCCTACTCTTGTCCCCATAAATACATCGAATCAAATCTCTAAGCGTTCTACCCACCACCTCTATCTGTATGTGGATGAGCAGTACTACTGAACTTCAAGGAGGTATCAAACATCTTTCACAAAGTAATCCAAAAATGACTTAGGAATTTAGAATCCTTACCAGAGGTAATGGATCATGGAACTCTATGTAGTCGAACAATCTCCCTAAAGAATAGCATTGCTATGTGAGAAACATTAGATGTCTTTCTATAAGGGATATAGTGCGTTATCTTAGAAAATCTATCAATCACAACAAACACAGGATCTACTCCTCGTTGTGTACGAGGGTGACCTAATACAAAATCCATAGATAAATCTTCCCAAATATTATTGGGAACAAGTAAAGGAGTATAAAGTCCTATATTTTGTGTCTCTCACTTGCTGTCCATCAATAGAGTTGGTCCTTACACATCAATGTGCACGAGTTCTAAAGGCATTGATGCATGTGATAAGGACACACTAAACAGTAATGCACGAGCTTTCCAAAGTTTGCACGATTCACAGAAGTTTGGTTTTTCATGAGCATTGGCAAATTTATTACAAGACTTTAAAACTGGATTCAGCACATGGTTAGAAGAATGGCCTACTTTCCAATGCCGAACATCAAGTTCTGACTCTGAGACTTTGACATTACAAGTTGACTTATCACAACTGGGGCTCACTATGAGGCAGTTGGAATTATTTTGATGGCTTGACTCTATGGTGGTGGTTCGTTGCTTTGAACTTGGCAACATCAACTGACACAGTCCATCCTTAAGCATCCTTAGCATCAGTGTCTTCCTCGTTTGCAAATCTTTAACAGCACAAGAATTGTGGAAAAACTCCATAAATACATTATTGTCTTTGGTAAGCTGAGAGACACTAACCATATTCTTTTTAATTAAGGGAACATGCATCAGTTTATGCAATGCAAGAGGTTTTATATCCAATGTAGAAACATTTCCATGTCCAGTGTGAGCAATATGCAATGAGTTTCCATCACCAACTAGCAATTTTTCCTTACCTTCATATCTTTTGACATTTTGCAAGTTACCTTTGTCATCTATCACATAGTTACTCGCACCTGAATCCACAAACCATGCTAGATCCTCAAGCACTCTTAGTAAGAACCTTAATATAATTGTATTTCCTCTCTCGAGTGCTGAATAAAATTTATCTCTATAATTTAATTCCAATATCTCTATTCCGAATTAAATGTATAGAAATTTTTATGGACGTGGTTCTTGATTCAAATAAGCCTCCAAGATTCGTACTCTCTCTCAAAATCTACGAAACCTAGGTTATGTTGTTCCTTGATTACGCCTAAATTTTTCTCTCTCGAGTGCCGAAATTTATGCAACAGTTCATTCAACTAGCAGTCAATTAATTGAATGCATTAAACACAAACAACATAAATAAATTAACAGAAAAATCCAAAAGAGTTAAATTTTATAGGAATCAAACATTTCTCAAGTTGATTACATCAAACCCCAGATCTAAAAGTTTAGTTCATAATTGAGAAAATTGATGCTATTGAATTACACATAAATAGCATAAATAAGAAAAAAGGATTTAGAAAAACTATTCAATGCCTCTTGATTTCTTCTCTCAATTGTGTCAATCCCCCATTTCTCAAGATGATTTCTTCCTCGATTTTGTCCTTAGTTTTCTTGCCTTCTTCTGATTGGAGGTGGACCGGGCCGAAAATCTTTTAGAATTTCTTATTTTTCTCGCACCGGGAAGTGGCGTTGCGACACCTAGAGCTACGCCTCAGCGCCGTGAGTTTTCTTCTACTAGCGTCGCAGCGCCCAAGGCTGGCACTGTAGCGGAAGCTGTTCAATTAAAATCTTGTGCTACTGGCAACTTGGTGCCAGCGGTTCTGCTGATGCTTGATGAATTTGGGTGCCTAGGCGTCTGCACATCCACTCTTCCTTTTGAATTCTTTTCTTCTTCACTCGGTTTGCTCATCTTTTGGCCTCATTTCCACTTCATTCTTCTCTTCCCTCATCTCCAATCCTTGCCTCATTCCATGATCATTTTCTTAGCTCCATTCCAAGCTCTAAACCTCTCAATTTTCATCCACGTTGTCTAACTACAAAACAACACAAACACACACATCAAGATGCTCAAAAGTGCTCAAGAACAAACAAAATACTACAATTTAAATGTACTTGTTTAATGAGTTTATTACACTTATCAATTATCAGCTAACTACTTGATTGTTGTGAGGTACTGATCCATGGACATAGAGTCTTTCCTAGTCATTTATAGTTCACTAGTGAGAAAGACAACTCTCGATTTGTTCAGTACACCATAACTCTCTTCCACTGCAATCCATAGCTTGATAGAACTGGAGCATCCCATGACTCTTATTTCTATTTCAAGAGTCATTGATGAGTATAACCATCTCATCAGCAATTGACCAATTGAAACCCACCTATTATACTCAGGATTCTGATTCATCTCCACTGCTTCTCCTTGACCAACAGTGGTTTATGTGGCTAGAAACTTTGGTGGGCACTCTTTTGTCCCCAGCAAATATCCTTCTAGATTATGTCATTTGATTATAGGCATAATCATATTCTTCTACAATAGGTAGTTGTTCCTATCGAGCTTTACTGATGGAGTTTGATTGAGAGTCATTCCAACTGGTGAGAACTGATTTACAGCAACCTGGGCTACTGGTAACATGTCGGAATCAGTTGGGCAAGATTGATTTCTTGTGCTGGTATTAGCCATAATGGCTCTGATACCAAGTTAGAATCTGGGATGAGTTTGAATGAGTCGTCACTTGTTGATCATTTCATTACTCTACCAATTTATACAATAGAGTCTTTATATGCAATACATACAAGAAAATTCTAGAATTAAACTGCCAAGTGGCCAACAGAAAATAAAACACCATTCCTAATAATCAACACCAAATCAGCTGCTGCATGAAAGCTGTTATTCGATTGTTGCATGGATGGAAAGATTCTAACATTAGGCAAAAGAATGATTCAACGAAGGGACGGGTGTACCAAAAGGATCAAGAATAAATAAAGGACTAAGAATTTGAATTGGAGGAGAAGACACATCAAGAGAGGCTGGGTACCAACAAGTAAGTGGTGATCCAATGATCTGATCTTAGCTTCAAAAAAATTTCTCATCGAATACAACACTTCAAGAGATGTAAAAACAACACTTACAGGGTCAAGACACCTATGAAAATGCATGGGATACTACGATATAACAAATTATTCTCAGTATAAGGACATAATAAGGGGTAACAACTACATCTAAGATTGTGAAGAAAAGAGTAATTAGAACTGCTTTACATAGTTTGGGGTATCATTATTCAAAATTGGCATAGACAACTTATTAGTTAAATGTACGACAGCTATAAATGACTCGACCTAAATTTTCTACCAAGTCCAGACTGAGCAAGCATACTAAGTCTTATGTTTAACTATATGATGGTGTTTACATTTAGCGATATCATTTTGCTAAGATGTATACAGGCATGTATGTCTACGAGAAATATCATTTTAATTAAGAGACTTGGTAAAATAAGAAGAGATATAGTCACTACCGTTATTTGTTTGTAGTCGGGCCGATTCTATAATTTTCGGGGCCCGATGCGAGATCCATAAATTAGGCCCTCCAAAATCAAATAGTGTATTATGTAATCTATTGCTAACTGAAAACATAGTAGTAAAACAACAAACAAATATAAAGAGCAAAATAGTTAATACATACACCTTCATAATTCATAATTGATCATATACAATAACCAATCACATGAGTCGGTCATGCCACAATTATATAAGTCCGCAATGTTTTAAACATTTCCAATATATTCAATAACAAGTTAGGGCAAACCATCACTTGAGAAGTAGAATTTCGACAAAAATTGTGCAATCACAATTCACACCCTTGAAAATTTCACCGTCACATCTCACAAGCCCGAAAGAAAGATTTTAACATTTCATTGGAACAAAATCACGTAAGAAAAGAAATATTCAGGAATGAGGAATCAAAAACAAAGTCATCAACGGGAGGTGGTCTAAAAATGGGTAAAATTTTGAAATAAGTCATATAATAGTCAATTAAAGGCTATAGTTAGAGGGGGAAATAGACAGTAAGAACAACATATTAAAATGCAAATTCAGAAACAGTTGAATAAGCCACTCATAAACAGCTGAAATGGGACCTTTATGGCATCGCTAAAGCAAAACTAAATGCAGAACCAATTTTCCACCCAACTTTAAGTAATTCTTCAAAAGTTAAAGCATCAATGGCCATTATTTCCCAAGAAAAGACAATCCTAGTCAATAAAAATCAATTAATCATCATAAATACTACACTAATTCAAAACCTTTGTCACAGTGAATATATTCTCTAATAACAAAACCTGAAGTGGCGTAAAAAAGGTACCATTTTCAGATTGTCTGATTCAGTTTCTTTACCGTACATGGGATGAAAAATCCACAAAAAAGGCTTTATTTTCTGGATTTTTTGATGTGGGTTTGTTGTTCAAAGTTCAACTGTGGATTGCCGACTGATCGGACGACTAGGGGGTTGTGGTGTTGCGTCGCATCGTGACTCACGCAGTTAGGCTGTTTAGGTTGAAAAAAGTTGTGAAATGTGTGAAACTTGTGGTTTGTGAAAGAGTGAAGGGAAGGAAAGGGAATGAGGACTAGATAAGTAACGGCGAGGAGGTCGATTGGTCGTCGGCCAAGAAGAGAGGGCGTCGGCGTCCTGATTGGAGTCTGGTTGAAGCCTGAAGGAGAGAATGAAAATTGATTCCATTTTTCCATATTTTAATTAAGAAAATTATAGTTGGGCCGAAGATAAGGGTCATCTGGTATTGGGTATAATTGAAAAAAAAAGGCCAAAAATAGACCCCTCCAGTTTTGGGCTCGAGGCACCTTACCACAGAATCGGGTCAGATGGGACAAGAAAATTGTTTTTCCATAAGTAGGCGAAAATGGGTGAAATAACTGAAAACATCATATTTATTCGCAATCGGATACATCCATGTATAACAATTGAAATCGTAAATAAATATTACATGAAATTTGAAACCACAATTGGAAGCAAAAGGTGCGACCCAAACATCATAATGCATCAATTCTAAAAGCCCTACTTATCATGATGTAATGAAGGAAAAGGGTGTTGTATAGATTTTCAAAGTTGGCAAGATTTATACAAGACACCATTTTCTGACCATGAAGAGGCACATCATTATGATGTAAAATATGACCTAAAAAGACTTGGATGGATGACCATAATGGTTCTTTCTCTTGACAGCCCCCATCCTCATCTTCAACTAGCCCCAAACACCACACAATTTCATCAAGTACTCTGGCCGAAAATGAAGCTCAAAGTGCGCTGCCCTCGAACCTGAAAATCAACGAAAACGCCTCTCCCGGCAACTCCACTGACCGGAACTCCTTACCGGTCGAGAGTACATTTCAAGTCGACCAAAAATCTGGGTTTAATCTGCCCCAAGAAACAACACTATAGCTCGAACAAATCCTAGAATATGCTCTTGGCGCGGAGGTCACGAACTCACAGCAAAGAAGCCCAGATTTCGGCACCGTCTGGTCTTACTCCGGTCGGGGACTACCTTGGTTGGGTGCGCCAGCACCTGGCGCACCTAGCCCTGCAACGGGTCTTGGCAATGGAGCCTTGAACCAGGCCAATTTGTGGCTGCCATGGTGAAATTGTTTGCTCATGTCGGCTTAAGCAATTCTGAGGTCACAACCCTGTTCCAATCGATCAATTCGACCAACATCCATCACAATGATATGGATATGGGTAATCAATCTAATGCTGCTAGGAATGAGTTAACACCTCGAATTGATCATGCATGTCTTCCTCAATGTGATGAAATTGCTAGTGCTCCCATTGATGAATCTGCTATTATTATTACTCCTAATTCACCCCAGAAAAATTCAATTGAGGATGATATGGTCATGGATGAACCTCCTATTGAAGGAAAAAATAGTCATTTGACCCCCAATTGCATGCCTCGGGTTGGGACCACTATGAAGGACTCTAATGCCAATTAGGGTGATTCGATTTCTATTCATGACAAGGATATATTACCACCAAACTCTACTCCACCAAATATTCTCAAGGTTTCTTTGCCTCCGGTTAATAGCTTGGTGAATCTCACCGCCAATTTCGAGCCTATGTCCTGGCTTAAGCTCAATACAGATTTGGTTGCCGCTCTCCTAGCTAAAGAACTCCATAATCGATCTCAGCAGGTCAGAAATTTGGGAAACAATTCTAACCTAACACTTGCTGCTGACCTACGGGGTGACCCATCTAGACCCCATACTATTCCCTCTAGAGCTCATGTTCCCACTCAGGCCTCCTAGTCTTATGTTGCTGCTGTCAATAATAAACCTATTGTGACTCAAGTTGAGAGGAGTCAGAAAAAATCATTTGCTACAGTCCTATGTGCTCCACAGGATTCTAAAGATCATAGTCAGATTTCCAAGGAACCATACATCCACCATGGTGAGCCTGCTATATTCTTTGAAGAGTTCGATGAACAATTTTTGGCTGAAACATACAGGTTTACTCTTGTTGGAAAATTTGTGCACCGAAAACCCTCAATGATTAAGGTACGCGATAATTTTTTACGCTTTGGATTTACTGGTGATTATGAAATTGGTCTTATAGATGAGGCACATATTATTTCCACATGGCACACGAGGATGATTACTCACGATTATTTCTCAAACCCACTTGGTACATTGATGGATGTCCTATGCGAGTCTTCAAGTGGACCCCTAGTTTTAGTCCTCAATATGAGGCTCCTATTGTTCCTATTTGGGTCTCATTTCCCTTATTACCTATTCATTTTCGTGCCAAAAGCGTGTTATTTGCTATCGCTAAAGCTATTGGGCTCCCTCTCCGTATTGATAAAGCCACTTCGGACCTCCGACGACCTAGTGAAGCGAGGGTTTGTATTGAGGTCGACTTAGATTATAAACTCCCCGATTGGGTATGGATAGAGAGTGAGAAGAAGAGAGGATACTGGTAGTCGGTTGTGTATGACAAGGTCCCAGATTTTTTCTTTCGCTGCAGGCACTTTGGTCACATTGATGTGAACTACTCTAGTGGTTCCCAACATGTTCCACCTGCTACGGCCCCAAGCAATGGTAACCTCAATCAAGGTCCTGATCCTGCTCTAGCCAAGGATAAGAGAAAGGGTAAGGAGGTTGTGACAGCAACTTGTATGAGGTGGACGCCTGTTAAGAGAGATCAGAGGAGACATGATAGTACACCAAGAGAGACCTCTAAGGCCATCCACCATATTGTTCCTCCCATTGATCTCAGTGGCTTAGCCACTACTATTGCTCCATCAGTGACACCTGTTACTCACATAAATCCTACTTGCTCCACTACTCTACCCATCATCATCACTACTACTACGCAGACTTCCACTGCTATGCCATCAGATCAAAGTACAGGCTTTCATCAAACAGTTGTTCCTTTGAATACTTCTGTTGCAGCTACAACAGTTGCTCTTCCTAATATGCAGACTTCGGTCCCACTTAGTTCCGAGAATATCACTCCAAGTCTTCCCATTAACCCGGGTACAACAAATACTGTGGCTAAAACAAGCATCACACACACAACGATGGAAATACATCAACAGGGCTCCTATCGTCGATCATCCTCTAATGACTTGGAAGGCATGGCCGACAGGGCGGAGGATAATGGATTTGTTCTGATCAGTCGCAAGAGACAGTTGAAAGTTACTGACAAGTCACTACCCAAGATGTTGACCAGGAGTCGATCACATGAGACCTCTTCACGTACATCCAAATGAGTGTTATCATCTGGAATGTGAGAGGTGTAGCTAGTGTAGCTACTCACAGGCGCTTGAGAAAACTTATTCAACTTACCTGCATTTCGACACTAGGGTTCAGAATGAGTCGAATAAGATTTGGGTATTCTGGAATGTGGGTACTACCGTTACTGTTACTGACGATCATATCCAGTTCCTACATGTTAGAGTTGAGGATCCTAGACTTGCACGACCTATTTACTTGACGTCTGCTTATGTTGCATGTCGGGCCTATGTTAGGAGAAACTTGTGGGAGGATCTGCACCACATTTTCCTCTCCATGGATGATCCTTGGCTTGTCGAGGGTGACTTTAATGTGATCACCCATGACGGTGAGCGCACTGGTCATAGTCGCCAAGATCGCGGTTCTACTATTTTTCGAATATAACGCTGGATTGTGGCTTAGAAGATGCTGGTTTTCTGGGTCTCAGTTTACCTGGATGAATGGTAGGGTCAGTAAAAGATTGGATAGAGTTATGATTAACTATTTAGCTGCAAACTTCTGTAGTCAGTTTACTGTGACTCACCTCAATCGTATTTCTTCTGATCACTCTCTTATTTTCCTTCAGTAGAGTTCTGATGATGATTTAGGTCCTAGACCTTTTAGATTCCTTAATGTTTGGACCAAACATCATGACTTCTCGGACTTCATTTCTCAAAAGTGGTCACTCCCGACTTATCTTACAGGAATGGCTGCCCTCTGATAGAAGCTCTTTAGCCTAAAATAAGGTCTAAGGTGGTGGAATCGACGGATATTTGGCAATGTGTTCCAAAGAGCTAGAGATGCTGAGGAAAGGGTTGACCATGCAGAGATTGATTTTGAGGTTGATCCTACACCAGAGCATCGTGATTTTCTTCATCGTGCACATGCTGATCTGAACCGTACCTTAGCTATTAAGGAGGGTTTTTAGAAGCAAAAGGCTGGCTCTCGCTGGGTATGTGAGGGATACCGCAATACCATATACTTTCATTCGCTGGTTAAGGAACGTAGGATCAGATCTCGTATCAAGACCATCACGACTCAGGCAGGGGAAGTTATTGCTATTCCATCAGACATTCATAACTCGGCTATCTCCTTTTTTTGGGGATTACTATCAGCTCCTCCACAGCATCTGGAGAATATTCGTCCTGATATCATACCCAAGATACTTACTGATGCAAATAATATGGCACTGAACCGCTTCCCTTCGATTGATGAGAAGCGGGAGGCTGCTTTCAGCATTGATGCTGATAGTGTTGTGGGCCCTGATGGATTTTCTTCATTATTCTATCAACATTGTTGGGATATTATACAGGATGATATTTATGGTGATGTCATTGATTTCTTTAAGGGTGGCCATTTGCCGAAAGGATTTATTGTTACGTCTATTGTTTTGATTCCAAAAATTGAGAATGCTTGTAGATGGACTTATTATCGTCCTATCAGTCTGTGTACGGTATTCAATGTGCTCCTGAATGGGCAGCCATGTGGCTTCTTTTCTTCATCGCGGGGACTCAGACAGTGAGATCCTATCTCTCCATCTTTATTTGTTATTGTGGCAGACTACTTCTCTCGATTACTTACCCAGGAGTTCCAGACATATTCTAGTATGCAGTATCGACATGGAGGCAGTCCTCTTGTCTCTCATCTTGCTTTTGCTGATGATATGATCATATTTACCAATGGACAGAAGAAATCAATTAAAAAAGTCATCGATTGTTTGGAACATTATGAGGGGGTCTCTGGCCAATTGGTGAATAGAGACAAGAGTGGCCTTAAATTGCCTAGGCGGGCATCTGATATCCAGATACGGAGGTTAGTAATTTTGACTGAATTTTCTCATCAGAGACTGACTTTCATATACCTGGGAGTCCCTTTGTTTAAAGGGGCTAAGAGGAACTTTCTGTATGATGATCTCATTATGAAGGTTATGAGTAAGATTTCTAGATGTGCCTCACGCTTTTTATCTCATGGTGGTAGGATTACTCTTCTGAGATCTGTTATTTTCTCTATACTACTGTATTTATTCCAAATTATGCAACCCCCTAAAGCCATTATGAAAAGGCTAGAGAGCATATTTGTACAATTCATATGGGACTCTAAGGATCATGTGCGTCGTCTACATTGACGGAATTGGAAGGCAATGTGCCTTCCGGTTGACGAGGGAGGACTGGACTTTAGACGTTTACAGGATACGATGGACACATTTTCTTTGAAGATTTGGCGGCTGTTCAGATCTATGAGTTCTCTGTGGGCTCAGTTTTTACTAGGTAAATATTGTAAATGGACATATTCATTGCTTACAGTAGTTCCATATTCAGCCTCTTCTATTTGGAAGAGGTTGAAGAGATTTGGATACTACGTCTAGCCACATATTGCGTGGTGCCTTGGGATTGGCCAAGTCTTCTTTTGGCACGATTGTTGGATAGGTGATTCTGAATTAGCATCCACTTTTCCACATAGACAACATACATCTGCAAAGGTATAAGATTTTTTCGAGGAGACTAGATTGGATTTTGGGAAATTAATACAAGCTCTCCCTCCTGTTATGGCAGAGCAGGTTGTGGCCATTCCATTTTGCCTTGATGTATCTGATCGTATTTTTTGAAGAGCCACATCAGTGGTAGATTTACTACTAAATCTGCATGGCAACTAATTCGCTCTAACAGGCCTGTACATGATTCCTTTCGTCTTCTGTGAGCCCTATTATACCTCCTACCGTTTCTTTCTTCTATTAGAGATTATGGTAGGACTTAATACCAGTTGATGTAATCATCCAGAGGAGGATACGCAGTCAGTTGGTTTTCGATGTCAGTGTTGTTCAGAGATTGAGACCATCACTCACATTTTTACTGGTAGTTGTATTTCAGATCACGTTTGGCAACATTTTGGAGCATTATTTCAGATTACCATGAGTGCAGGAGAGATTGTTAGACAAAAATTTCTGAGATGGAGGTATTCTGGACAATTTGCTAGGATGGGTTACGTTCACATCATTATTCCTCTATTTATTTTATGGTCTCTTTGGACTGAGAGAAATAATGTCAAGCATGAGAGTATACGTATGAGTTCAAGATGTATTATATGGAGAGTTTACCGTATGATATCTCTCCTCCATATTGGTAGACTTTTCCAACCGTCACATTGGTGTAATGACATGCAACTTGCTAAATTCTTTGGTATTTCATTGACTCTCCCCCTATCTCTTTCCCCAATCATGGTTTGGTGGCGCACTCCATCTATTGTATCTGTCAATTTCAACACCGATGGTTGTGTCAAGGATAGGTTTGAGAGTGGTTAAGGCATCATTAAGGATTACGCAGGCAAATGCATCAGAGTCGTCTCCGCTCCATATGGACATTGTATGATATTAGAGGCAGAACTTAGGGCCATTCGTGATGGGATACTTTTGGCTAGAGATCTTGGTTTGTCAAATATTTGGGTTGAGGCAAACTCGACTGTTGCCATTCATTGCATCAATAGAGGTGGCGGACCATAGCCTATCCAGGGGACTCTCAGACAGATTGCAGATATCATTTCCTTTAACAGAAACACGGTTTCCCACATTCTCAGAGAGGGAAACCAAGTTGCCGATACACTTGCTACTGAAGGTTGGCATCATCGTAGATATCAAGAATATGGACCAACCAAATTACCGCGTCATATCAGGGCGTTCGTTCAGATTGACAGACATGGTCTGCCCAGCATTAGAGTTTAATTCTTTGTTTCCACATTTACTCTTATTTTTGCTCACATTTGCACTCCTTGTAAGGGAAGCAGTACTTCTTTTTTTATTGTTTTATTCTACTTTTATTGTAAGGGAAGTAGTACTTCATTTTTTACTGCTTTACTTTACTTTTGATGTAATGAAAGTAATACTTCCCCATTTATTAGTTTTACCTCATTTCAGTTGTAATCACGGTATTCCTTTGCCACAAGTGATGACATATTAATAAAATTTGGGAAATACTGTCCTCCTTCCACTAAAAAAATGGTGATGCCAAAGAAAGCTAGATGCCCTGATTACCATCAAAGCAGTTAACCATCTGCACTTATTATGTGACAAGTTCCCCATACGGATAGGATACAACCCATTTTTAGGACCTTGAAGGAGCGTAATCCCCGTTTGGTTATCTTGAATGTAATAAGCATAATAAGTAAGAAGAAATGTAGCACATCGACACAAAATTAATTGATAGAAAACAAGTTGGTTGCAGCTTGAGGGTAATGGATTACATTATCAAGCAAAAATTGATTTTGATTAGAGTGGACAATGGAGAACTATATATTTAATAAAGAGGCTTATACTATTACCAATAGTCTCATTACTATCAATCTTGTTCTAAGAATCAAGATTTGCAGCATTATTGGTTACATGTTTATTGACACCACTATCCGCAAGCCACTGAGTGTTCAGGAAGTTAGCATTGTTGTCAGCAACCATGGAAGCCAAGTCTGTAGATGGTGATGGCCTTGGTAAGAGAAATCTATACGCTAAAAGCATTCCAGATCGTGATGGTTAGTGCTGTTGGAAAAATATTGATATTATCGTGCAATAATTTATATTTAAAATAATATTTTTACAACGAATAAACAGTTGGACAAAATTCCGACTTACAGAATGAACGAAATAAAATATAATAATAATGATCGAGGCAAGAGTTCGACTCTTTCTTCTTAAGACGATAATGTCAACACTGATGCAACGATCTTCCGACACTCATCTCCCAAAATACAACGACATCGACTTGTAATAGTAGCACTTCAAATTATAAAATTCAACAAACTTACTAATGTTTTGATCTCTCTAAAACTGGAGAATTAAAATGCACGAAACTAATATACGGGACTCAAATGCACAATATGGAAGGACCGAAGGATTATATTTTGCAAGAAAAAATAAGAATAGATTTTGAAATGAATAAAATATGGCATATGGGGGACCTATTTATTGAAGTTGAAAAACTGTGTTCAAAAGACACAATAGTTGGAAAGTTGTGTCTTGAATCAAGACCCCTTTAGACAGGCACTTCAACTATCAACCAACAGTTTCTAGAAGATATCATGCGTCGCGTACAAAAAAATTCGGGTAAGTAAATAATATTATTTTACCAAAAAATATATATACCAACTTGGCCCAAGCCCACGACCCATATTTGTGTTGAGCCAGTCGGACGACTGCGGTTGCGCACGTGGGCTTTGGCTCAACCTACTAGCATGTAGGTCATCTCTTCTTCAAAGACTATTGGTATATTTTGGGGTTCAAATCTAAATCCCAAACTTGAACAATATAAAACAGTTTCTATTATTCTAGTTTTCCTATGTGGAATTGACATTTTTCAATTTTCCACCAATTTTTATTCCCAATTTATTTTAACGTCAAGTGGTCATCTTTTAACATTAATTTCTCATTCACCGTAAATTGATTTTGAGAAAATAAATATATTATATTAATATACTCATGGAGACTACACTTGCTAAAGAAATTTTTTGTCCAACTAACGGGATCCACTTAAATAATTGATCAAAAGTTGGTTAACCCGACTAATTAAACCAATTTTCCAACAATGCCCCTGCAAATATGTAGTACCTGCCTTGGGAGTGAAAGAAGTCGAGGGCTTAGGAGGATGATATGGTTTAGCATTGCTGGAACTAGAAGAGACAAAAAATGGAAACTTGTGCCTTCCATGTTAATGCAGTGGTTTACTGGTGCATAGGGAAAAAGTGGAAGTTTCTTGTGCAGGAGCAGGGATATGTAGATTAAGTAAAATTTCATTATTCAAAAGCTCAACCTGAAATCAAAGAAGGATATAGATTACTTCCTTGTATGAAAGGAATAGAAGGTGATGAACTGAGTATAGTTAAGATTAAAGGTGCCATCATGAATGAAATGAGATCATCATCATCTACTGGCTTCCTGAAAATTGAAAGTTGGTCAGCAGGAGCTTTCGCTTCAGAGAGGTAAGAAGCACAGGTCATAGAACCCTGTTGGAGGTTCTGCGATTAATGCTTCAGGTGTAAAATACGAAACTTGGATTAGGATGTATATTGAGCAGCAACAGACTGTCATGCTAAGTAGGATGTGTCCAAACCATAGAGAGATGCCACCAGTGAAGGAAAAATAGAGGAGATGATCCAAATGAGCAAAAGTTGATCACGATTCTGCCCAGTAGTGTATGAACTTACATGGGAGGAGAAGAAGAAGAGCCATCATTAATGAAACTCAGTAGGTTGTGATTCTTGAGGATAGGTTTAAACTAAGTAGTCCATGCAAGGTAGCTTTTTTCATCAAGTTCGATGGAGAAAAGTTGCTTGGGATTAAGGAAAAGCAAAATTGGATGAGAAGGAAGAACCAAACTTAGCCATGTTAATAAAGTGGAAGCAAGATTGCTTAGCATAAGCGCTATGCTCCAATACAATGTAAGACAAACACATACTAAAAGTTATTTTGGCAAGATACCAAATAGTGTGTCACATCATACATATATAGTAGCTTTACAATTGTAAAAGCAAGATTACAACCAAACTATCGGCATAAATTAAACTAAAAAAATAAAAGTTGCATGACATATTCTTCAGTACAAACAATATATGGGATTGACATCTTGTTGATTACAGTAAAGATATCAGAATAAATCAGAAACATGAAATGAAAAGTTGTATGACCTATTCTTTTGCACAATATATAGGATTGACATCTTGTGCACACAGCACCATATAGGATCCAAAAGCAGGAAAACAAAAATGAAAATGAAAATCTCACTGGCCATTCTGTTTCAAGTATGACGCGAGCTGTAATTCAGCTAATTGAATTATGTTAAAATGTCGTTAAAGCAATAACTAATTTGACTGATTTTCTGAAATTAATCTTAAATGATTTTATTCTCATCAAAACATTCATTCTTGGACCATGCTATATTGTCAGGGCCATATAGGACCTGACAATGCCGGGGGGCAGCTGGTCCCCTGTGATAGGAAGGGGAAGAAAAGCTGGCACTCCTAGGATCCTCGAAGAATAGACAAAATCCTTCATTCTTTATATGGGTGTGTTTGACGGATATTATTGAGAAATAATGTATTTTAAATAGTGATGGAAAATATGTTTTTAAAAAAATAAAGAAAAGTTATTAATGTGATGGAAAATATTTATTTTATTGAAAAATATGTTGTTGAAATGAGTTTTGAAAGAAAATGTGAAACGGACTATGCTACACTTACCAAATATTTTACCAACTTGACACGACTAAGATATGTACACTTAACATTTTTGAACGAGGGTATATTATGACTTTCTTATGTTCCAACTTTCTAGTGTTGACTAAACCCGCCTAAGTCCTAAGCAATTTGTTTGTCCCATTTCCGGTTTGATTTTGTTACAAATTAGATTTTTAGTAAATTTTGATAAAAGTTCATAAAATATTTTATTGAAAAATTGATAAAAATCGTGAGTTCCGTGAAAATGCGTAATTAAAATTAATTATTAGCTTACATTAAATTTTTATCAACTTTTTTAACTAAACCAAATGGCCGGGCGAGCACATATTAGTTGTGTGACTCGTAATTATCTGCATTTTGATCTACACAATTTATGAGCCACAAACTTAAAATAAAGTCACTTATTTCCCGAACATGTTATTATATGAGAAGACTCAAGACAGGGACCTCATCTTTCTAATAAAAGGGTTTGAGTCACAACCTAAATATGAACAGAAAGTTGGAAAAGGCAAAATACATCCTTTACACATTTGAGTGCAAGTTTGGCATTCCCATGTCAATGTTAAAGTACTCCAAAATATTCCTAGAAACATATATGCAATGGAAGATTAATTGGCATCGCTTTATCCCTAGGAAAGGAAGATACCAAACCCTTCACAACCGATTGCAACTACAAACACACTATTTAATACATTTTCTACACTCTAAATCGCAACTTTTTTCTAGATGTTGCCACCACCAATTTCCAATGCCAAAGCCAAAGCCAATACACGTTTCCCGCCGCCGCAAAACCAACCCCATAATCTGGTGCGCCGCCATCATCTGCACTATACTCACGGTGGCAGTAACCATCGCCGGTTTAGTCGTCTTCATTGGCTACCTCGTAATCCGTCCCAAGGTTCCTCAAATTAGCGTCTCAACGGCTCAACTCAACACGATCTATTTCGACCAAACAAGTTTACTTACAGTGCAAATTACCATTGTAGTAAAAGCAGAAAACGGCAATGCAAAGGCTCATGCAAGTTTTTACGGCACAAAATTTGCACTCAGTTTTCATGGCGTTAAAATGGCTTATTTGGTTGCTGAACCATTCGATATAAGAAAAAATAGCTCGAAAGAATTCAATTACGTCGTTCAATCGTCGCCAATTCCATTAGAACCAGAGTACGCAGAGATAATGAACTGGTCATTGAGGCAAAATGTGATAACTTTTGAGCTCAAAGGTAATGCAAGAACTCGATGGAGAGTAGGGTTATTGGGTTCGATCAAGTTCTGGTTGAATTTGAATTGCCTACTACATTTACCACTCAATAGAACTGCAATTCATCCACATTGTAGCTCCAGATCTAAATAAATTCCTCTCACTGTGAGGGCCTCTTTTTCTGTTCTTACCTTAATTCGTAGGGGATTACTTTCTTGGTATGTTCTTGTTTGAGGTTTTAGATTAATAATATTTGCCATTTTGAACTTTTATGTTTTCGTTACCTCATTGTTATAAAGTTGGACTGGATGAATGATGAAGGAAGAAAGGTTCATAAAATAGTTCATTGTTATATTTAACCCTAGTAGAGATTAAAATCAGATTTTTAATAGATTTTGATAAATATTGATGAAATGTGTAATTGAAAAATTAAGAATCCCATGAAATGTGTGGTAAAAATTTAAATGCCAAATTAAGATTTTCTTGTAGATTTCAATAAAAGCAGATGAAATGTATAATTAAAAAGTTGATAAAAGTTGTGAATCATATAAATTATGTGATTAAGAATAAATGTTAGAAAAAATGGAGGCTAAATAGAGGCATAATGTAGGATACAAATAATAAAATGACTTACTTTTCTCTTTTACACGGTTTAATATATTCTAATTTACGTTGTCAAACCCAAGAAACTTATACAAGATTAATTCAAACCTTATAAAGTCAAGAATTAATGTTTAAACTCGATTTAAAAATATTGAACCAAAAAATCAACACAATCGCAGACAATATGTTTGAAATTTACATAGTTCAACCCTAACAATACACAGAGGGAGGATGAATAGGTACATTATGCGGAATTAAAATTATTAATTAATTAGCAACATGTCACCAATTAATTATATCTAGATGATTAAGCATGTAAGTTAATTTAACATATGTTTAAATACCACAGTTAATATAATCAATAAAGAAAGCGGTAAAAACACACGGTATATATGATCATAGAGAAATCCAACTGGAAAAAACTCCGGGCACTTTGCAAATCAATCCACTATAAACGATTCAAACACTTACAGTCTATCAAACTAGACGAAGACACGTACTATCTGATATCCCAATTGAAGTTCTTACCGCTCTCCTGAAAACTGTGCTCCCCTACATTAATCCTTAGCTACAATTTTCAAAGATTTCTTCGAATCCGCTACCCTAAGCACTTCAGCTTTGCGGAATCGTCTATCTCCTATGGATAACGAAGAACACTCGGATTTTCACCGACTGAAACTCAGGTCAACTTCTCTCGATCTTCAACAACTCTGACAGATGCAGAGGAAAGAATGGTTTGGCATTTGGATTATGAAATTGATGTTTTTCTCACCAAAACAATCTCACAAGACGGAAGTTGAAAGATGGAATATGAATGAATTCTCTCTGATGAAACTCCCTCAATGATCAACCCTATGAAATCACGTTCAGATGTATTTTGATATTTATACGTAGGTTAGGAAAGTTAATGGGTCAAGGAAAAAGTCTTTAAAACGCGAAATAAAAATTTTCGGGACAACATTGTCACTCGAGCGAGGGCTCAGCGACAGGTTGTCGCTTGAGTAAAGGCAAGGCGACAGTCAAGCGACGAAGGTTATATTTTTTACGCTCGAGTCAATCCATGGCGATAGTCTAGTGAACATTCGCATTGTATTTTCCTTCTTTTGTCATACTCGGACCCTAGACCTAAAAAACCTATTTTCATAATTGCACATTACTCCTTAACTTTTTACAACATTTATAATTAATTCTCTTTTAGTTACAGAATTGCCAATTACATAATTAAAAACCTAACCATGTTGACCCCGCGATTACAGACTCAAGAATCTCACTTGATTTATTTGAATACTACAAGAAATAATCTTGATAAATTCAGAATTAATTGAATGAAGAACAAGAAAAATGTAATAATGTCTTATAATAAATTTCTCAATAATTGTGTGTTTTACAATAAAAATAATAATCCTAATTATATGGAATCCCTAAAACCCTAGAGAAGACAGAATTAAACTCTAAAAATAATAAAAGATATCACAAAATAGAGTTTTAACTAAAATAAAAAATTACAAGAAATTTGGAAAATTTGTGACCAAAAAATATGCTATGAGGCCACACAGTGTAAGTCTATACGATCGCATACATCAATTGGGCTTTTCCTTTGAGGCCTCAGTAAAGGGGCATACGATTGTATGCCCTAAACAACTATGGGGTTGTATAATTGTTCCATCCAGCTACTCCATTCATTGTTTGGATCAAATTGTTCCACTTCGTTTCATCTCCAATGCCCAACATGAAACTTGTCCATTTGCTTGCCATGATTAATGTTTCGTCCATTGTGACTTGAAGAAGTAGTCATATTACTTCTTTGACATGCTTCACTCGTGACCTATTCATAGACACTTCCTCAACGATCAATGGATCGTTGTCCGGTGTTGTCCTCGTATCACGGAACACATCAGGTTCATTTTGCTGTTTGAGATAAATTTTCAAATCAAACCATTTAAAACAGTTTGAATTTTTTTGAAACTAAATCAAACCACTTCGATTTCTAAACCAAACCAATCCAAACCAACTTTTTCGGTCTGGTTCGATTTAAAGCCACACTTCAACAAAGAAAGTATAAATATATATCAAATAAGTTAAATTATAAATATTAGTCTAACATCTCACGTTAAAATATAGATTGTATTATTAAAAAAAATTACAAATCAAAGTTATATAATTATAATCTTTAGAATGCAACAACATGATGTAAATATTTTAAACTCTTAGTCAATACTAATGACGTCCATTTGCAATTGTAATACATGATTGATCCTTTTCATAAATATAAAAATATAGTACATGAATTCATTGATTAAAGTTAAAGGATATAATAACTAATAAAAGAAAATAAATAAAAAGATTCAAATGCAATAATACCTAGCTCGTGTAACTTTTTGTGAATCATCCAATACTTCTGCTCCATCCAAATATTGACGAATTACTTTTAGGGAGCCCAACAATCATTAGAACAAAACAACATAACTACCAATAAAAACATGGAAAACAATTACCAAAAAATAAAAGAATTTGAATAATCTAACTTGAATTTAGGCAAAATTTGAAAAAATTATTAGTAGAAGGAAATGAAATGTGTAACTTTGAATTAAAATCTAAATTTAATTATCACCTCAATTGTAATGGAGGGTCGATGATATGGTTTGACAACATTTGTTCAACGCTTTACCCAATTTGAAGGTTTTACATTCTCAGTTGTGATTATTGATGGTCATTTGGATATGATTTAATTAATTAATTGAAATGTATAATTGTCGAATGGAGTTTCATTGAATTATGTTTAATATGGTTGTATATTTTTAATTGAAATGTGTTTAGTTTTAATTGGGTTAAATAGAATTTAGACAAATTTATTTTCAATTTATTTTAAATAGTTCGACGGTTTGCAAAGATTGAAATCTAAATGAACCACTTCGAAGCATTTTATTCGGTTCAAAATCGGAACGTTGACGAATTCACGTGGAACCAAACCAACAAGGTTTCAAAAATTGCGGGGCGTTATACTGATATTGTTACGTTTTTTCTATCTTGTGTTTTGATACATGCATTGCGGCAGGCAAAGCATTGTGAAAGCTTTCGAGTGATTTATTAGCAATTTTATATTAGATGGTTTCTGTACACTAAAACTTTTACCTTTTTAATATTTTTAGTTCATGAAAAATAGGATTAATAGCAAAAAAAATCCCTATGAACTTGTCAATGTGCAATATACCCCTTATCCTATTGAAACTCACAGAAAAGGGTCATGTTTGAAACATTTTGTTCGAAATACCTCTTATCACCAAGATCCATTAGTTTAAACGTTAAAAACAATAAAAAAAAATGTAAAAATTAAAATAAATAATTGCAATTGCAGTACTTTTAACTTTTTATTTTTTATAAATTATACACAATTTTTTGGGTAATTATCACATAAAGTCACCACCTTTTACTGTTATTCTGGAAAGTACTTTTTTTTTTTTTTATTTTTGGCATTTTCACCCTTATTTCTACATTTCATTGTGTAAAAGGTCATTTTCATCGATCTTCTCAATTGAAAATTGTGAAATAATGAATATACCATTCTCTTTAAATAAAACAAAAGGAAAAAAAAAAAAATTAATTGCAATCAGTCCCAAATTTTTTTGAAAAACGCAAATGAGTCTCAAATAAGTCATTAAATGGGTAATTAGCACATAATGTTCATATCTTTCACTATTATTACAAAAAATGCCCCTACTTTTTTCGACATTTTTGTCCTTAATTACACATTTAATTGCGCAAACCATCATTCATATCTATTTTCATCCAATTTCTCAATAAAAAGATGTGAAATGACGGATACATCCTCCTATTTAAATAAAAAAGCTAAAGAATCAATTGCAACCATAGTCCCAATTTTTTTAAAAAATGCAAACGAGTCCCCACTAAATTATTAAAAAACTTATTTTTCCTTAAAAAGTGCAAATGAGTCTTAATTAAATTTATTTCAAAAAAAAAACTAAAAAGTGTTAACGAGTTCCAAATAAATTATTAAAGAATTAGAAATTAAAAATATATTTTTTAATTTAAATAGAATGGTATATTCATTATTTCACAGTTTTTTTATTGAAATGTATATATATATAAAAAATAAACGTATGAACGCTTTTCGCAATAACGATGAAAAATAAGGACATTATGTACTAATTACATTTTTAATAATTTATTTGAGACTCATTTACATTTTTTTTTAAAAAAATTGGGACTATAGTTGCAATTAAATTTTTTTCTTTTTCTTTTTTTTTTATTTAAAGAAAATGGTATATTCGCCATTGCACAATTTTTAATTGAAAAAATATATAAAAATAACATTTTGTGCAATGAAATGTGAAAATGCCAAAAAAAATTAAAGGTAAAGACGTTTCCACAATAACAATGAAAGGTGGAGACCTAATTACCCCATTTTTTATATATACCAACCACAATCCAAAACTTTAATACTTTATTTTTCACCCCATCCCACCCCACTTCATATTCTTTTCCACCTTCAACCATTGTTCTAAAAAGCGTAAAGTGTTGTTAGACGTGGACGTGAAATTTCAAGTTTTACGAGTTTAAGTGAGTCTAGGGGAGATTTAGACGTAATAAAACTTTTTTTTTTCAAGTTTTTTAATATTATTTTAAGTTTTTAATCATTTAATAATTAAAATAATACATATCAATTATCTAAAATTATAAAATATTATATTTACTTAATAATTCCTAACATTAGTCAATTATACAATTTTTCAAGTTTTCAAAATGTAAAAAATAGAATATTTTTTATAGTTTTATAGTTTCAATTTTCAAATAGATAAGTTTTACTTAATAGATTTATAAAAAGTCCATACATGCTTTATGAGTTTGCAACAAAATAACGAATCTTAATATCATAATTATATAATGTAAATTGTTCCACGGATTAAATCTTATTTAACTATTTAGATGTAGTCATTTTTAATTTTTGTACGGACAAAATCTTTTAAAAACTTGAAAATAAATTCAAATGAAATGATTTTTTTTAAATAAAAAAATTAATAAGTTAAAAGTACTCAAATAAAAACCTTTCTAAAAAGGAAAGAAAACTAATGAAGTGCGTTTAGGGATGACAAAAGAGAAGAATGAAAAAAACTCAACCGTTTAGAAATTGAGAAAAAAAAAAAGCGTCTAAACGTGATGTGAAGCATTTTACCCGAACTTTGAACTTAGATGGTGATTAGACAATCTTTTCGGAACTGTCTTCAACCATACCCATATCTTCTTCCTCACATTCTTCATTCACAAAACATAATTCCTGCTTCTCTTTGTCCCCACACGCTTAAAAGCCACACACAATAACCCATTGTTATCACTCTCTTCAGTTTTGCATCTTCGTTTTATTTATTTATTTTTTTATTATTTTTCCTTCAGCACAAAGTATAATTCTTGCTTACATAAATTCTCCCCTTCTGTGCTTTTTCCTTGTGCTGGTTGTCATTTTCTTTACTGGATGCGTAAGCAATTGAGCGGGCAGAAATGGGAAGAGGGGTGGCTCAAAGTTTCAATATTATCTTCTTATTGTATTTCTTCTTCTTCTTTGTGAGGATTTCTAGCTTTATATTGAGTTTTATTTTAGGATATTACTTTTGTTGGCAAATAATTATATCACCGTAAATTGGTTTTGGCAGAATAACGTCGCGCAGAAATGAATGATATAAAATATTAATGGTCGAGATAAGAGTTCCGACTCTTTTTTCTTAAGACGATAATACCCTGCACTATTGCTGACGGTATTCCGACACTCGTCTTCAAAGATACAACGACCTCGACTTGTTATAGTAGCACTCTAAATTATAAGACCCGATAAACTTACTCACGTTTCGATCTCTCTAAAACTGGAGGACTAAAAATGCACAAAAATAACTTTCAAGACCGAATTACAAAATATGAGTAATACATAGACAAATGAATAATTTTGGAAGAAGAATAAAATCAATTTTGATTTTGGAATGAATGAAAATCGGGGTATAAGAGCATTTATATAGAAGTTGAAAAGTTGTGTTCAAAAGACATAACAATAAAAAAGTTGTGTCTTCATCCGACAAATCATTTGGACAGACAATTTAATGGTCAACTGTTAACCGCCAACTTCTGGAAGTAAACACGTGTCGCGCACAGAAAATTCAAGGAAAATAATATAAATAAATATATTATTATTATACATAATAATAATATAGCTCATGTTTGAGCCCCATTCTTTCTCCATTTTTCCTATTCATTTTTCTACAGTAATCATTTTCAACTACACATTCTCCAAATAAAATAATATTACACACAAATCTAAAAATTTTCATCAATTTTCCTCCATACATTCTCCCACCAATCACTATTCAATAACTAATTCTTTCTAAAAAATGAGGGGCAAACACGTGCATAATGTAATTCAAATATTATATTACCAAAAAATATATATCAACTTGGCCAATTCCAAGCTCACGACCTGACCCGACCCGGCCCGTGTCGTGTCGTGCCAGCCGATCAAACGACGACGGCAACACACGTGTGGACTATGGCTCAACCTATGTAAGTTCTCTCTCCTTCAAAGACTATTAGTATCTCTTGGGGCCCAAACTAAAACTTGAGCAATATAAAGTGATTTATACTCTTCTAACTTTCCTACTTGGGATTGACATTTTTCCAATTTTCCACCAATTTTTATTCCAATTTATTTCAATTTCAAGTAGTCATCTTTTAGACTTAATTTTTCATTCACCCTAAATTGATTTTAAAAAAATAAATATATTACGTTAATATACTAGTTGAGTAGAACACATTCGGTCAAATAAATCTTTTGTCCAATTAACGGACCCACTAAAATAATTGGTCAAACCAACTAATAAAATCAATTTTTCCCAACAACTTCTTTTGTGAATGATCTGTTTGTTATGGTACTTGAAAATGCTTTCTTTTTTTTTTTTTTTTTTTTTTTGAGAAACCTTATGGAAAATTAGGGTTCCAAAATATTGTGATCAAAATTAAATTCGACATAATTGACTTTGATTTGATATTCCTTTGGCTGCACTGGATATTGCAATTTTTATGATTTTCTGAGATAATGTGTGTAGGATTTTTTATGAAATGTGAAATTATACTTTTGAGTCGGGAACATGGAGAATTTTTATATATATTTTTAATCGACTGTGTGGCCATGACATATGAGTAATACCGTTTGTGGTTTTAGCTGACTTCAATGGAGGCGGAAGTGATGATCACGGGAAAGAAGATGAAGTTGAGGGGGGCAAATAAAGTTTTAATGGTATAGATTGTGGTTGGCATGAATAAAAAAATTGGGTATAAAAAAAAAAGGTTAAAAAGCAATTGCAATTATTTCTTTTAGTTTTGGCATTTTTTATTATTTTTAATGATTAAACTAACGGATCTTGACGTTGTGAGTATTTCGAACAAAAGGTTTGAAATGTGGATATTTTTTGCGATTTTCAATAAGTATGGAGTATATCGCATATAGACAAGTATGTAGGAGATTTTCTGCTATTAATCTTAAAAATTATATATGTTGTAAAATTATAAGATAAATATTGATGATTATTAGTCTTATCATCATGTAGAGATAAGTTTTATCTAATTTAGAGAGTCTATTTTATTCCAATTATAACTCTCATTTTAAATGTTATAAATAGTGGTTTTGATTATCAATAAAATATACATTTGAGTTTTGACTCTCGACTTTTCTCTCTATTTATATTTTATTCTTTTAATTTTATCACAATATTAATACAAAAAAATGGTATTATTCTTTTTAAACCAAATTTAAATTAGCAACGGGTTTATTCTGTAGGAAAAACATTGAAATTTCTCAACTAGAATAGCAATAGAATATATGGATAATTACATGATTGGTCACTGAACTTTGCAAAATGTTTCTGACTATTGAATTTCAAAAGTTTTCCCTTTATTCATTGAACTTTACAAAAAGTAATCACTTCCATCAATAATAACTTCAAAAGTTTCCCCTTTGGTAACTGAACTTCACAAAATGTTCAGTGACTAATGAGGAAAATGTTGAAGTTCAGTAATCCTTTGAAAATTTCGCACAAAGTTCAGTGACCATTAAAATAATTAACCAATCTTTCTTTACTCTATTTCTTTCTTTTTACTAATATTCCACAATTTTTTTTCTACCTGGTATTGTCAAACTTTAAAAAAAAAAAAAAAAAAAAACATTAAATATTGATAAATTACATGATTAGTCATTGAACTTTACGTATGATTTCCAAGAGGTTATTGAACTTCAAAAGTTTCCCCATATTTTTTAAAGTTCAATGACTAATAAGAAACTTTGAAATTCAATGATTCTCCAAAAATCTTACGCAAAGTTCAATGATCAATCCGGTAATTATCCTATTGAACATATGTATTTATTTAGTGAGAACGCAAGTCATTGGCAATTTTGTAAGGTATCTCATTTTTTGTGCATCATAAAATCTTTTATTTTTTCCTATATATTTTCTTTTGATGTGTAACTTTTCTATAGTAAATTTTGGATTATCCTACATTCAGCCCCTATTTCATTATGATAAAAAAAAAAAAAATTCAAATTATTAGTATATTTTTAAAAAATTGATAAAATTTGTAATTGAAAAATTGTGAGTCTTATGAAATATATTGTTACAATTAATTGTTGACTTTAACTTATATTTTATTTAGTTTTTTAGCTAAACCAAATTGGATCAATAAGTTACAATGGTTGTAACAAAGATTCTATGTTAACTTACATCATGTTACATTGTATGTAACTTATTTGAATTACAACTTACACTATGCATTATTGACGTTACAGCTTGTATAATTTTTTAAAATTACAACTCATTGACACATACACGATAATTACCATCGATGTCGTTATCGCCACTACCTTCCCAACCATCTTATGTGCACCACTAGTAGCCGTCGCCGCCGCCGCCACCTTTTATGTGCTAATACGCAACACTTGTTTCCAACTCCCTGTCACCAACCCTGGCCGAGCAGCTTTATTCTATCTAAATTATTAGGAAGTCAACAAAGACATGCTCCACTTGAAATCGTCGTTTGTTGAATATATTGTGAGAGAAAAAATACATTTTTAAATAGTGATTTTTGAAAAATGCTTGGTTAAAAATTAAGAAAAGAATTTCGATTTATGTGTAATATTTTTTTTTTTTTTTAGAATAAGTGGTTGAAAATAAATTTTGAAAAAATAAATTTGCCAAAAAATGGAGCTCAAACAACCCCTTATTATGAAAGAGTATTGAAATCTCATATATGAAAAAGCTCTTAATATAAATTAAGATAAAGTATTTTCAATGTTTTGAGGGACCGCTAGTGTTCATTATCCATTTTAGTATAAAACTGAAGTGTTAATCATAATGAACAAAAGAATTGTTGGTCAAATTATTTTAACTAATAGTAATTTAAATAAGGGATTTTTTGCATATAATTAATAAAAATAAATAAATTACCCAAATACATTTGGTAACAAAGAAGTTACTTCAGAGTAATTTTTATTTTTTTAAGGTCGAGAAAGTATTACAATAGATTAAAAAAAATTGCCACATTTCTAAAACTATATAAATAGCTTTTAGTAAATGGTCGAACTATAGTGAAAATTGGTTCGAAGCGACAAATGGTTGTGTTGTAACATATAGAAAACACGTCATTAATACAAGTAATTAGCAAAATTTAAAAGTAATAAAGACTATTTACCTTGCTTAAAAAAATAGGATCCGTCTGATTGGTAAATGTGAAAATGCTTTCTAATTCCACGTGAGTTAAAAAATAAAAACACAAGTACTCTATAAGAATGCATTTTTCATGAAATTGGCAAAAAAAAAGATTAAAGTGGTCGTACCTTGAAATTCGAACTTCATTTTCACTTTCGTATCAAACAGCCAGAGTAGAAATTGAATTCCTCGAATGTGACTTTTTCATTAAATTTAAACCAATCAAACAGACCCTTAATGAAACTTCAATTACAAATTGGAGAAGAATTCAGCAGGGGTGACCTGAGAACATGTATGTCCATGCGCTAACATCGTATATATGCTCTCGGGTCGCCCCTATTGGATATTTCACCATTATTTTTGCTTGTTGCATAGCTCAATCTATTATCGAATTACAGATTAATTTGATAAATTGTTCAAGTCTTTCAATATAGACATTTTATAGTAGTACCTTTTGTATTGCTTGTTTGTACTTTTGTAATGCACAGTACACTTGTGTACTCCCTTGCGGGGGGGAAAATCCCATTCGTTTGTACTACAATTGGATATGAAAATATTTGTACTACAATGAATGCTTTTGCTTTCATACACTCGATTTCCTTTTGATCTAAAGTTGTGGCCAATTATTTAAGCTTAAAAAGTAAGTTAAATTTGACTTTTAAGTAACTTCTTATTAAGTTAAAGAAATTATTTGTTTTGATAATTATTTTAAATGTAGAACGACTGAAAATTAATAATTAAATACTTATTTACTTGTATTAAACACTTAAAAATAACTAAGTCCTTGTTTGGTCAAGTTAAAAAAATTAAATTAAAGTCAATAGTTCATTTTAACGACATTTTATTAACTTTTCAATTATACATTTCATCAATTTTTATCAAAATTTATTAAAAAATTAATTTTAAATTATATCATAATAAAAAATTAATTTATTTTTAATTACCAAATAAAGAGGTAATTGGAGGAAATAACTAATTTGGTTACCCTTTAGAAATATGATCACTTCTAAAATGTTTTGACTACGGGTGATTATATGCCCACAACATATTTTTATGAATGCACCTCATTTTAATTACACAAATGGTCCATAACTTTTATTCATTGTCATATCTATGTACTTAGATTTTTATCACATTATTATATGTAACATTTCATTAAACAAAATTTCCAGTAAAGGTTCCAAACATTTCAAAACAGTATAGATAAGTTCCAAACCTTTAAATCGTAGCTTATATGTTCCAAATATTTCAAAATTGTGTTGTAGAATGATCTCTTGACAGTTTCTGTCCAGATTTTCGTTAGTTGACCAATAATAAGCATTTGACTATAATTTGACCAATTTTAAAGGTCCGTATCTATAATTATAATTTTACATGTGCAAAATTCCTTAATATTTTGTTCATTCGACATGCTTACTGGACTCTATGTATTAACGCATGGGAATCGTCGAGTTATTTGTGTAAATAGGTATAATCCATGGAATCGCTAAAACTATCAAAATCAAAGAAGTAACAATAATAACTATAAGTATACAAAAGAACAATGGTAAAATGGTCTTTTGACATTTAATTAACCAAAACAATGACAAACTCCTTTCGATATCACAAACCTTTCAAACATGTACAACGGAATCATAAACCACAAATGAATGTGCACAAGAAAGACCTCTAACGATTTCCATCCAGAACTTTATTAGTTGACCTAAAATCAAATGTCAACCTTAATTTTTGCCACTTGGGCCAATCTCATAGTTTCTCTCCACTTCTTCTAATACTTTCAGATCCTTTTTAAAGTCAAATTATCTCACAAGTTCACCACCACATTTTTTTCTTGATTTAGAAACAGCTAACTACTAACACTCTAATTTTGGTGTGTCCCACTACTCTCTATTTAGAGGGAAATGAACCTCATTGTTAGCTTTTATTCTCCACTCTCTAACTAAAAGCCGGTCTAAAAAGTCTATTTTGGCTAAGTCAGCAAAGGGGTATGCATTTCTTTCGAGCTAGGTAGTGAGCGGACTAACCCTAAAAAAAGGAGAGAGATTCAACCGCTAAAGAATGCTAGCAAATCGACGATTTGAAGTTGGTTCGAGCCCTCCTAAAGAGGAGAGTCAGTCATTTTCCCCTGCCAATTATTCAATCAGCTTCAATATTTTGAAGTATCTATCTTATTATTATTATTATTATTATTATTATTATTATTTTGTCTTCTCCTCTTCCTCCCTGGGTCCTTAATAATTTGACAATCAAGTCCTACAAATAGAGATTTCAGCAATTCAATCCTACAATTTTGAATTCTATAATTTAGTCATTCAAATTACGAATTCGACAAGTTTCAATTTGAAATTCCCCACTCAAAGTTGTTGAATTCAATAAATTGTTTACAAAATTTAAGTATACATTTCGATGATTCTAATTATGAATGGTTGAAATCACGAGTTCATAATTACGAACTATCAAGAATTATTTTTCTTCATAATAAATAACTTCATTTTTTATACATCAAACAAGAGTTAAATATCGACCTAACCTCAAACCTCTGATTATTAATGTAAAACAATTAAAACACCAATCATCTTGAATTTAATTAAAAAAGTATTAAACATGATGACGTGTAAAATGTTGATTATGGTCAACATATTTCGACCGTCCTTTCGAGTTTCTAAATTCTTATCATTTAATATTTACTTATAACTTGAAAGTGGAATATAAATTCTTGAGTATGGCCGGCCATCCACTGTCCACATGACGTTTTGGAAATTAAATTGCAACCTTTGTCGTGACCAGTAATGTCACATACTGCAAACCTAGAAATTAACCTGTTTAAATCAAATGTACAAGATCTAGCAGCCTAGCAGGCAACAATATAAAATAAATGTGACATTTTGACTTTGACTCATTAAACAATATAATATTTATAGGAAGAAATTATTATTATTTTAATTCTTTATTAATTAATATACCTTGGATTATTAAAATACTTGTTCCTACCCTTTGTTATTTTTATTGACTTGAAAAATATTTCTCTAAGAACTATTAGTTACAAATTTCCAAATGTACTGCGAACATTGAGTGGTGTTTAGTGAGAATTAAAACTAGATTTTTAGTAGATTTTTATAAAAAAAAAAAATTGAACTGTGTGGTTGAAAAGTTGTGGGACCCATAAAAGATGTGGTTAATATTGATTGTTTGACATTAATTTAGATTAAAATATGATTTTAATTCGAAACAAACAGTGCATGAGTATATTCAAAAAAGAAATTTAATAGTTCTTCGATTCTCAATTATTTATATTCAATTAAATCGGATTTTATCTCACCAATAAAAAACTAGTTAGATCATCATTAATTGAAATTGGCCAATTCGGGGAAAAAAATATATATATGGTTGCACAAAATCAACCCCAAGTTGTATGAATTTTCATTACTGGGCTTCTTCTTCTTAACTGTTATCTAAATGTTGATTTTTAATGGTCATCTGCATTTTTTTTCTTAACGAAGTTAAAGATCTTGCTTTGGATTGTATAAACTATATATTGTATGCAATGGAAGTTAAACGTCTTCATCTCTTTCTATTATGACAAACTTTGACTTAAGAATAATGCTGGTCGGCCAGGGTCACCGACCGACCCCCTGATTTGTAAGAGAAGGGCCCCACATGAATTGGAATCAAAGGCCGAGGTGCAGCCACCTCGGCCCCTTGTTTTTGGGCCTGGATGTGAAGCATCACTATATAGAAGGAGCTACAAGAACATCTCCACTTTTTTTTTTTTTTTACGGGCGTTAAGAATTGTGTGTATCACAAGCAAACGATATTATATTTTGATATTGTCATAATTTTCGGTGGATGTTCTGTATTGTCTATCTATAGATATACACGTTAAATATACTTTCATGACAATTATTTCTTAACTTCCGTGATAAGTAACCGATGATAAATAAAATTAGTAGTCACGAAAGTAACAAAATCACATGTTAAGATTTTTAGAAAAAAGTGTTGTCCAATGTCGATTTGTTGTGATCAATAATGTCAAATACTAGCAATAAAGAAAGAAACGTGATTAAATTAAAAATCAATGTACAAGATGTCAAGACCTAACTACTTCACTCTTTCTTAAGAATATAAACAAGGTTGGACTTAATTACCAAAGCAATATAATTATATTTGTGAACGCAAATTATCATTAAAGATTCTTAAGGGCGTGTTTGATCGTGCTTAAAATTCAATTAAAATTGAAAATATAGCCGTTATTAGATCTCACTCGTTTAATAAAAGTCAACAATAACGATTAATTTTTCAACTTTAATCTGATTTTAATCTCTACCGAATACGCCCTAAGTATATATTTGGTCCTACTCTTTATTGGCTTTTATGTCTTGGCAGGTACCTTTGATTTCCTTAGCATCAAAAGTCAAAAAGATGCAAATAAAAATGAAAGGTGGGTCCTCTCTTCCATCAACTAAAAAAAAAATGACAACAAAGTCCGTCCGTGTGATGTTGACCAAAAAAATAGTTTAAATTCACACCAAGTTTCTTTTGTTAAACTTCTTTTAATTACATTAAATGTCCCCATTCTTAATTCATTGTTGCGCTTACATCTCTAGCATTTTTTCATCATATTATTTTCTTCAACCTTTCATTAATTACAAATCTTGTCCATGATGACGATTTTCATAAAAAAAAAGTCCGTTACATGCGCATAAAATGACTTCTTTCCATATCGTATTTTTAAATAAGAAAAAAAAAATGGATAGAAATCATCATGGAGGAATAAATTAAATAAAAGTAAAAAGATAATAATGCAATAACTAAAAGGTAAGGACATAAGTTGACAATGAAAAAATGGGTAACAAAAAAATTAGTGATAGAGTAATCACCCTTTTCTTGGCCACCATCCCCCAGAGAACATGCTAAATATTTGTTGAATTAAGTTATATGTACATTTTTCTTGACACAATTGTTGACATTTCTCTATATGTGTCAAAACAGTGTAGGGTGTTGTAGAAATCAATAACTGTGATGAACTACATGTAGAATAGTGTCAAATTTAATATAAAAGAGAACGTACATATAAGATGATTGATCCTTGTTAGGGCAACCATATTTGTTTACCATTTTTTCATACTAAATTACAATTTTTTTTAATTTTTTTTTTTTTTTTTTGGGTTTATGTTTCAAAATTCTTGATGGCCTATGTTGTTAAATATGGACTTGGGTTCATTTTCACCTTTACAATAATTGAAATGAACTAAATTTAGAAATGTATCCTATCAACCAAAGTTATAAAAATTAAATCAAATAATATGTCTCGTAAGATGGTGATACATTTGAGCACATCAATCTTGGGATTCAAATGCTCATTTGAATCTTAGACTAATCGAATTGTTCGTTGAATTTAGTTGACTATGATATCGTACTAACCCCCTATTTGGTTTGAATAAAAATTAATTTTTTAGTATATTTTGATGAAAATTAGTGAAAAAAGTGATTGAAAAAGTGATAAAAGTTGTGAGTCTCATGAATAGTATGTTTGAAAATTAGTTTGATGAAAAAAAAAAATTTGAGTTGTAAAAAATGGAGGCATAACAAGGATTAAGATTTTGAATTCCATCCGAAAAGATTTAAAAGGAGTAGCAATATTTATATTTTTTTTTGTTAATACGATATCTTATAGACGTGATATTTTATCTTCAACAAAAATTATATACGTGAAATTGAGATGAAATTCAATCAACTAGCAATCGGATTGAATTGAACCATTAAATTATTTGTTAATCCCTGTTTGGAAGGAATTAAATTCTAAATTTAATACAAGTCAAAAATTAATTTTAATTATATATTTAAAGAGATTCACAACTTTTCAATTATATATTTTGACAAGTTTTATCAAAATTTATAAAAAGGTTATTTTAATTCCCTCCAAAGTGGGCTTTAGCCTTTAAATTAAATTAAAAGACTTTGCTTGGTGTACATAATTACTGTATATAAACGTGTCCATAACCCTCACGTGAAATGGAACTCATATAATAATTATGTACTTCAATTTTCTAGGGGACTTCATTTAATTAGTCTAGTCAAACCAAGTTTTTGTTTAAAAAGTTCATCATCTAACTTCTTTTGTTAGAAGGCCTAAATTTATGAAAAATGGAAAATATAATTTGTAAATGACTAGAATGTCCTTGTATACAAAAATACATTATTACCCTAAATCCTCTTTCAATTTCCATTTAGCCCTAATTTAATTTTTGCTATCATTTCTTCTTCATCATATGAGTTCGGGTCTACAGGTATGTCACTCCTCTTCATCTTCTCTTCATCATTTTCTTCATATAATGAAACAAGAAACTCTGCATTCTCATTCCTATGAACTCCCATTTGGTTGAAGTGAGTAATAAAAGCTTAAGACATTCTTGTTGGGCATTTGGAGAAGAAGATGGTGTATTATAAATTTTCAATATTTTGGTTGTTTTCTTTCTCTATTTGTTTGAATCATTTCTTCATGTTGTATATATATTTATGGTGCTCATTTGTCAACAATCATTTTGAATTCATTTCATCATTGGATTAGAGATTTGATATGTGTTACTTCTCATCCTTCTTCTCACTACCCATCATTTGTATTAATTAGAGTGAAATGTAAATTGGTAAAGGCATGTTTGGCTATTCTTTTCATTGTTTTACTGTAAAACAAACATTTGATTTTCGTTTGTACAAAACGACTTCAATATCGTTTTCTGCAATCCATAACGATATACATATCGTTATCAGTACTATAAGATGTTTGAAATTTGATGAATTTTTTTATGTTGAGTTACAGTTATGAACACCGCGAATATTGTGTGGATATCAGTTTGTTATGCAGTTCAATATGAACAATCCGTTAAAGGTGTATGGAAATGGAAATATGCAGGGAATGACAAAGGGAAAACAATGCCTTTTCTTGTTGCAAAAACAATTTCTCTGTGTAACCCTTTTGAATGAAGTTGTTGAAAATCAAGAAGAGTTGTGTTTTAATATATGTATTGATATTTTGAAAACATTTTGTGGCTAGACTTTGTTCTTTTTGTTGGAGTAGTTGTTATTCCTATAAATGGTAATATTTCTAGGATGTTGCCTAACTATTAGTTAGTGCATTTTGATAATTGTAATGATAATATACTTTGAATATAATTGAAATTTACATATCTTTCAAGTTTAAATATTGTACACGTCTAGGGTGTTGATATAGTGTATATTCACGTAAGGATGTGACATTCGTTCAGGTGGCACAGAGTATTTCATGTCGTTCAAGTACAAAATTGCATTCTTTCAAAAAACGATATTGAAAGCATTTCTGAAACACAAAACGATTTCGATATCGTTTCAAAACACACTGCTTCTCTGAACAAACTACAACGACATTGAAATGATATTGAAATCGTTCTTGAAATAAAAAACGATTTTGAAACGGATTATTGAAACGATATTAAAATACACACTGCTTCCCTGATTTTCATAACGACATTGATATCGTTCATATGTCTCAAAACGATATCAATATCGTTTCCATCCAAAAATCGCACGGATTATTGAAACGATATTAAAATCGTTCCTGTAAAAAAGAAAATGATTTGGATATCGTTTCAAAGTAAAATACATACTGCTTCCCAGATTTTCATAACGACATTGATATACCAAGATTTGACTGGTTAACATAATGATATTGAAATCGTTCCTAAAAAAAGAGAACGATTTCCGTATCGTCTCAGTATTAAACTTGACAATTTCCAAATGTTACACCTCAAATAATAACTCAAACGAATTTGATATCGTTTCATTTCATTAAAAACGATATCCATATCGTTTCATCTAAAATCATAACTAAAACGACACTTATATCGTTTCCTTTCGTATAAAACGATATCCATATCGTTATAACGTTAAATTTCAAATAACAACTCAAACGAATTTGATATGGTTTCCTTTCATTAAACACGATATTCATATCGTTCAATCTAAAATCATAACTAAAACGATACGTATATCAAGCGAGTTCGATCTCACTCAAAATAAACTATAGAAATATTTGTGTTCTCATGACTATATACAACCTTCAAATTATTTCAATAGAAATAAAGTATCTTCGTTCATTCTTTCTAAGTCATTCGAGTAACATCAACCTATTTGATGACCTTTTTTGATCGTCCTATGTATGTTGAAATCATGCTGGGTGGTTGTGGACGACCGAATCGTTATTTTTAAGCAAAATGATATAATTATCGTTTTGTATGAAAAGAAACGATATCTATATCGTTGTAGTTATTATTTGAACTGGAACGATTTCAAACTCGTCAAATTTGTACTGAAACGATATGAACGTCGTTATGTTATTTTGTGGATTTGATATATAACGATGTCTACATCGTTTCAGAGCAATTTTGACGACATTGATATCGTTTCTGCTTAAATCATAAGTAAAACGATACATATGCCGTTTTAGTTTATGTGAAACAATAATTATATCGTTTTTGATAAAAACATCGATTCGATTGTCCAGACAACCCGACATGCATTCGACATATGTAGGATGATCGAAAAAAGGTCATCAAGTGTGTTCGATCTCATTCAAAATAAATTATGGGAATATTTGTGTTCTCATGACTATATACAACCTTCGAACTATTTCCATAGAAAGAGAGTATCTTCGTTTGTTCTTTCTAAGTCATTCGAGTGACATCAATCCACTTGATGACCTTTTTTGATCGTCTTACGTATGTTGAAGCCATGATGGGTGGTTGTGGACGATCGAATCGTTATTTTTATCCAAAACGATATAATTATCGTTTTGTATGAAAAGAAATGATATCTATGTCTTTGTAGTTATTATTTGAATTGGAACGATTTCAAACTCGTCAAATTTGTACTGAAACGATATGAACGTCGTTATGTCATTTTGTGGATTTGATATATAACGATATCTATATCGTTTCAGAACAATTTTGATGACATTGATATTGTTTCTGCTTAAATCATAACTAAAATGATACATATGTCGTTTTAGTTTATATGAAACGATAATTATATCGATTTTGCTAAAAACATTGATTCGACTGTCCAGACAACCCGACATGCATTCGACATATGTAGGATGATTGAAAAAGGTCATCAAGTGGGTTCAATCTCACTCAAAATAAACTATGGAAATATTCATGTTCTCATGACTATATACAACATTCGAATTATTCCGATAGAAAGAAAGTATTTTCGTTCGTTCTTTCTAAATTATTCGAGTGACATCAACCCACTTGATGACATTTTTCGATCGCCATATGTATGTTGAAGCCATACTAGGTGGTTGTGGACGATCGAATCGTTATTTTTAGCCAAAACGATATAATTATCATTTTGCATGAAAAGAAACGATATCTATTTCGTTGTAGTTATTATTTGAATTGGAACGATTTCAAACTCGTCAAATTTGTATTGAAACGATATGAACGTCGTTATGTTATTTTGTGAATTTGATACATAACGATGTTCATATCATTTCAGTACAATTTTGACAACATTAATATCGTTTCGGTTTAATCATAATATCGTTTCGGTTGAAACTTACGCTGAAATGTCGTTTTAGTTCACAGAGAACGACAAGGATGTTGTTATGCGTAAAATCGACGATTCGTTCCCTCTTTCTAAGCCATTCGAGTGGTATCAACACATTTGACGACCTATTTCGATCGTCACACGTCATGGGTGATTGTAGACGGTCGAATCGTTGTTTTTAGCTAGTATGATATAATTATCGTTTTCTATTAAAAGAAACGATATCTATGTCGTCGTAGTTATGATTTGAATTGGAATAATTTTGAACTCGTCAAATTTGTACTAAAACGATATGAAAGTTATTATGTTATTTCGTGAATTTGACACATAATGATGTCATTATCGTTTCAATACAATATTGACGACATTGATATCGTTTCAATTTTAATCTTAATTAAAATGACATATATATCGTTTTAGGGTATATAAAACGACAATTATATTTTTTAAGGTATATAAAAAAATATATATTACATGCCGTAAAAAGTTTACGTGGAGGATGAAGGGGAAAAATAAAAAATTTAATGGTTGAACCGGTGAATGATTACTTAAAAATATAAAAACAATTATTTGAAATAGAATTAAAGATTTTAAGTTAATTGTCACTAATTATTTATATATTTCGAAATCATAAATTTTGCAGACATTTAATATATATATATGTGTGTGTGTGTGTGTTAGTTACTGCATTAAAATAAATAATATTGTTCAATGTCTTAGTGGTGAGGAAGACATAATTTTTCTTAGAGGTTGAAAGTTCAAATATTTGGACAATGAAAATTTGACTATAATTTTTCAAAATATATATAGGTTATTGCAACGAAATAAACAGCATTGTTCAATGTCATAGTGGTGGGGAAAACATTATAATAAACTTTTTTCTTAAAAGTTGAAGGTTCAAATCCTTGAACCTTGTAAATTTGAATATAATTCGATAAGATATATATAAGTTATTGCAATAAAATAAAGAGTATTGTTCAATATCCTAGTGGTGCGGGGATCAGCTTTTTTCAATAGAGTTTGAAGGTTTAAACATTGAACCTTCAAAAATTTCTTTAAATTTTTAGATTCGGTCGAACGGGCTTGATTGGGCCGGATTCAACCCAAAGTTCTTGATTTATTTGGTTATACAAGTGAGGATAAAGTAGACATTTAAGACTTTTAAATAATTAAAATTACTTTTCTTTTATTCATTTTAGTCAAAGGTCATTTGATCATTTGAACTCATATCCCAATTTTCTACTTCAATGTTGCCAGTTGTAACCAAATTTATGACTTTCGTATTAACAACGTAATACGGAAAAGCCAAATGGCCTAGGCCACATGGGCTCTGACCATCTAGGGGCACAACAGCAGAGTCCATGCAATACAGCTGTACGAGGACAGCTACTTCACTTTTCCTATATATTGCTTTTTTGGGCATTTTACTTTTCTGCAAATTCTTCCTTTTAGAAGAGGAACAATACCCACTAAAGGGTCATGCTTTCGTTTGTGTCAAGAAGAAAAGTAAATGATTTAAATATATTTTGGAAAAAAAAAATTATTTAGAAGTAAATTTACGCATTTTTTTAAAGTTGCAAAACATGTTCGAGACCCTCCATGAGTTCATTTTTTTTTCTATTGGAATTCAATCTATACACTCGAAGAAATAGAATCAAGAAATAGGAATAAAATTGAACAAGGACTCAGCATAAATAGTTTAGGTCACAATGAATCCCTTGATTCATTGCATAATTAGTTGAACAATGAATCATGGACCTACTTTTTGGGATGACAAATTGCCCTCTCAAACAATTAAATTTATTTTGCTCTAAGGTAAGGATTTCAATATATTTTGTGAAAAAAGTGTTTTTTTCCGCATAATTTCCTACTTTGTGTTGTTTGATTAACAATTTCTTTCCACAAAATAACATTTTTTTCTACTTTTTGATCACGTGACCGTATTTTTCTTGAAAACAATGAAAATGTTTTTTTAAGAAGAAATGATTTTTATTTTCTAGGTAACTCTTTCTCTCTCTCTCTCTCTCTCATCTCGTCTATCCTCCCTCTCTTATCTACCCAACTCTAAAATGGACAAATATAATATTTTCTGAAATGAAAACTAAAAGTCTAAATCAATCAAACACATTTAATTTTATAATTTTCATACAAATAATTTATAGGCAATTGAATTGCTTAACCCCAGTTTGATATACATTATTGAAGGAATAATGCATTTTAAATAATGATGTGAGAATATATGATTTAAAAATAAGAAAAAAATTTGAATTTTCGTATAATATTATTTTATTGAAAATTATATGATTAAAAATGAGTTTTGAAAGAATAAATTTTGAAGTGAACCTGGATCAAACACCCGCTTTGAATTTATTTTCTTTCTACATGAATTCTGTACACGAAATCAAATGATATCATCATTCTTGAGTACGGGGCGGGTGGATGAGAAGGGCTATCCCTATCCTTACCTTATTTTAGGGGGTTAAGTTGGACGAGTCATCCGTTGACTCAATTGATGAGTGAAATGTATTTTTCAAAATTAAAAAAAATAATAATAATAAAAAAAAAATATATATATATATATATACATATATATATATATTGGCGAGTCACGAGTCGCGAGCCGACTCGTCTCACAAGAACGAGCCAATTTGTGCAACATGATCTACCGTACTTCCACTTTTCCGTAACAAACAAGCACGTGTAATTCATGTAGCTCCACGAGAAAAGAGAAATAAATTAATTAATCTATTGGCAAACTCCGTAATTAAATACAAATCCAAGGCTACAGTGTCAAGTCCTTCACGATATGAATGCCGCCTCTTTTTCACCCTAACTTTAGTAACGTTCATGCCGACCATATGTGATGTTTACACGTGGCAACATCTCCTGCGCTTATTCCAGCTATAAATAATCATCCCTCCCCTCCGACCTTTCCCAGATCGGTCAAACCCTCCTACATTTACACGCACACAAAATCTCTCTCAGATCTTATTTCCTATAGAAGTATAGAACCATAGATACATACAGTATATATACATAAATTCGTATATCTTTTTGTTGCAGTCGTCTCAGATTCGCTTGGTGCAGGTCGGGAACTTTGTTCGCCTTTACGGCGTCGTTTCCACGTCGGCTAGCATGATTCCAACAGTATATATACAAATATGTACGCTATACGTATAACTGATGTCGTCGTTGTGGCGAAATTAGGTTCCTGCCTTGCATCAACTGAATCGGAGACCACGGTGAATGTTATATGTCCGTTCTTATTGGATTCCAATGGATCCGTTAATTGATTTGGCTCTGTGGTAGTTTATGATTTGATAATATTTTTTTGGTCAAATGCGATGTAGTATTGCTGGTGGTAAAATAATTAATGAGCATTTAATTTGACTGACAGATTTTTTTGTCGAGACACATTTTGATTTGGCAGTTCACATTAAAGGAAAAAGAGAGAGGAAGCTTTCATTCATATATACTGTTAAGAATCTAGAAGAATCATATTCGGTTTTAAGTGAAAATCTTGATAATTTGTACAAATGTTTAATTTTTAAAGATTGTCTTGGCGAATTTTTGTTGTTGTTTGGAGTAGCGTTTGCCTGTAGTCTTTAATTGATTGCCAGATCTTATTCTTCTGATTTGATGTTTAACCTCAAAATCTGAACTGGAAAGTGATCTAGAAATTTTGATTGGTATATTTCTTGTTCATTCAGAATACAAATTGAAGGCCTTGCATTTTCTTTAGCTGTTTGTTATAAATTAGGTACCGAGTTATATTTTACCTATAATTTTTTACTTCATTTCTTCATAATCTTATCCTGAATCGAATCGAATTGAATTTTGCGTTTATAATGGTGTTCTTCACATGATGCTTGAAAGTGACAGTTGTGTCGGTTTATCTTTTTCCTACTTCTTGTCATCACTTATTGAGGCATCTCATTTTTGCTTTACTGGTTTGTCGACTCTCTCTGTTCTTTTATTTTCTCGCACTTGATGAGAATTTAACTGTGTCAATGGTTGTACAAGCAAGGTCCAGATATAGTTGCCACCTGAGCTTTCTTTTTGGTTTGGCTCATGGACTAGTTTCAGGGCTTTCTTAACTTGGTAAAGAAGCTGGCTGTTGGATTGTGTATTAGAAACTTGTAATATGTAGCATTTTTTATGAGCTATTGAAGTTAAACTATTAGTTTGTCAGTTTTAAAATACCTTGTTCTAATTGTCAATTTCACATCTTCCATTTTCTAATGAATCAAAGAGTAGCCTTTACTTCAATATCTTAACTACGTATGGCATGAGATTTCGGTATTTTTTTTAAGTTCTAAATTTGATACAATGCGTTATAAGGGTTCGAATAAGCCAGTTAATTGTGTTACTCAAAGAATAAACGTCAATTACCTTGCATGGTGCATTTAGTCCGGGTGTCACGCAGTGAGAATATTTCGCTCCACATTCGGCATGGCAAGCAGCTAACAGCTAGGCGTGAGACCTATCTTACCATTGGTGCACTAATGATATATGATCATATACATGTATTCTCTTTTATATCCTACTCACAGCAAGCGTGTATGCCAGTTGTTTGGACTTGCCGGCCACATAATGAGGTGAGGGCAATCTTGAGGCGTTAAATCTCGGGAGCCAAACTTGCCATTCGTGAAAGTTGGTATCAGAGCAGGACCGCTCGAGCATGCAGTGTTATTGGACAATGTCGTGTGTTCTTGCGGAGAAAAGATTTTGGGCCACGGATCGTGTCGATAAGCTGGCGGGACACGACGAAGAAAGCTGTGGGGAAGAAGGATGAAGAGGGCAGCGTCGCGCAATTGTCAAGGTGCATTTCAAGGAGTTTTTGAAGAGCGCACCGTGCAGGGCACAATTCGACATGCGTTGAGGTGCTGCGGTTTGAAGGCCGTCCATCCGAGGAACCAATGCTCAGAGGGGCGGAGGGTGAAGGTTGGTGTCGAAGGCGGCAAGTACGAGTTACAGCAGGTTTGGAGGCCTGTCCATTTGGAGTTGTGCCGTTGTTATTTTTGCAACAAAACGGATGCGTGTGGATGCGAAACTCTCTTTTTGTTACGAGGACGTAAACGAATTCGAATGGAGGAGAATGTCACGCAGTGAGAATGCTTAGCTCCCCATTCGGCACGGCAAGCACACTAACAGTTAGGCGTAAGGCCTATCTTACCATGGTGCACTAATGATATATGATCATATACAGGTATTCTCCCTTATATCCTACTCATAGCAAGCGTGTATGCCAGTTGTTCGGACTTGTCGGCCACAGAATGAGGTAAGGACAGTCTTGAGGTGTTGAACATCGGGAGCCAAACCTGCGATCCGTGAAACCAGGTACTGTGTGGATTAGCAGCATCAGGAGCCAAAATGTTCTTTATATGGAAAAAAAATCATGGCATTAGTTCAAAATTTACTTTACTGTCTTCAAACAAGAATGAAGATCTAAGTTGGTTGCACTTCCCATGATAATAAATCTTTTAGGCATTTACCGTGTCAACCTACGGAATCGTATATTATTAAAATTCACTTTAGGAACTAAGGATCCGTTTGATTGTAAAAGTGGAAAATGAGTGGAAAGAAATTGAATTTTAGGGAATTGAATTGCCTAGAAATTGTTTTATTGAGAATTGTAATTAGGATCATGCTACATTGACTACATGAATTACTATATGGATGACTACATGCCAAGTGGAGCTGTGGAGGCCCCTATTTGAGGGGCGGTTGGGGGGGCCCAGTCGCCCCTCCAATAGGGAGCCTCCACTTGGCATGTAGTCATCCATGTAGCACATATATGTAGTACATCTAGTTTATTCCTTGTAATTAATTGTTTGATTGATATAATTTTTCACCTGAAAATGTTGAAACTTTAGTATTCGTTCGACTTTGTTTTTCATGGAAATTATCTATTAAAATGATAATTTCTTTTACCATTGGATCTAGAATTTGTTTTACTTGACAATTTTCTTTTTTATTAAAAAAAATTTACCATACCGAATACCATTCGTTTGATTTTGTTTTATATAGAAATTATCAATAAAAGTAATAAATTTTTTTTACCATTGTGTCTAGAATTTGTTTCCATTATCACAACCCAAAAAAAAAAAAAACGAAGAACCTTAAAAATCATTTTCCACAAAAATAAAAGGAAAATATTTTCCCACATTTCAAGGAAATGAGGTGGGTGAATGAAAGAGGAAAAAGTTTAAAATTTTGCTATCAAACAATACATTTTCACAAAATGGAAAAAACTTTCCAACTTCCCTAGAAAGTATGTGCTATCAAACATAGCCTAAAGTATTTTGATGATTAAAATTTGTACATAAAGTCTCAAGTAACTTGTTTTCACGTAAAAATAAAAGCTAGAATTATTGTTACATCTTGGAGTTTATGCAATACGCAATAGTGAACCGAATTATGGACTGTATAATGAATGGGATCTTCACCTCGTTTTCTTCCTTGTACTATTTAATCCTCCTAATCAAATATATCATAATAGATAATCCGAGGAATGAGGAAAGGTTCGTCATTTAAGTTTGTACTGGGTTTTATGTGAATGTATATTTGGATTAAGCTTGCAGTATAGTTAGTGTCAATAGCGGACCCAACCCCCGACAAGGGGGCGACCGCGTGTGCTGGACTCCGTCGAAAGAGTTTTTGGGAAGAAGACGACGAATGGGCAACGATGCTGGTTCTAGTGTTGGACATGGTCCGGTTCTCTTCAGAACCGAACTGACCAAAAACTTTCGAGTATTTAATAAATGGAATTGTCGGGTCCAAATATAATTATGGAACCGTTCGGGTTCAGTTCGGTTCTGTTAAGTTCCGTGTCATAATTAAATTTTTTAATACTTACAACACCACTACATAAATATAACTAATAACATGTTCATTCATAACTATTACAAATTAATGTAGCCCAATTTTAAAACATATAAATAACAAGATTAATTCAATATATACAAATACCAAAAAGTAGATATTAATACTAAATATTAATTGGGTTAGAAAACTCAAACAAAAAATTAAATTTACCTAATTAATTTGCTAAGTTGTTTAGAAAAATTAAAATAATTTAATTAATTCAATATAAAAAATAAAAATAAAAATTATTTAGATTCGGTTATTGACATAGAACCGAGAACCAAATCAAACCAAACCCATCGGTTCTCTATTCAGATATCCGTTTGGGTATTTAATTTATGAAAAATCCCTCGATTCGATTCGGTTTAGGAACTTTTGTCCAGTCCTAGCTGGTTCATCTTCCTCCGATTTCTTTTAGTTCATCTTCATCCTGTTTTTTTCTTTCTTTTTGTTTTGTTATGAGATTGGGCCGTTGTTGCCTTGCCCTGTCCAGCCCAACCCCCTTTTTTTTTAATTAGGTTGGCCAATTGGGCCATTTTTTCGGCCCAATAGCTAATTATACATTGGCCTAGCCTAGCCTAGCCCTTTTTGTATAATTGGGTTGGACGATTTGTTCTTCGACCTAATATTTATTGTATATAGGTCTAGCCCATGAGTCCAACCTTTTTTCCCTAATTGAAATGAAAATGTTTGGACCATAAACAAATTCATTTCCTCCCCCTTTAGGCTTTCATTCTTCAACGAACGCGATTCCTGCCGCCGATTCCTGGCTCTTGTCGATTGTCGAGTCTCGCCATAGCCCGCCACTGACTTACTGTCCGGCCGTCTTTTCCACCACCACCGAACGACAATGTGAACAGCTGCGATCGGCGGACGTCGTCACCTTGAGTTTTCTCATTTATGCCTAATTGTCCATCTTTTTTGTTTTTGTTTTTTATGTTATTATCTATTTATGAGTTATGAAATCATGATTTATGATAGTTTTCAATTTGTTTCAAGCATCATTTATGAATTGTAATTGGGGGAATTGTAATTGGAATTGGGGGGAAATTAAGGTCCCGTTTGGTAGGGATTAAAATTCAATTAAAATTGAAAATATGATTGTTATTGGGTCCCACTTATTTAATAAAAGTCAACAATAACGGCTAGTTTTTCAATTTTAATCTGATTTTAATCCCTACCGAACGGGCCCTAAAATTGGATTTGGAATTGAATTTAAGGTTTAGAATTGAATTTGGAATTGGAGGAATTGGAACTTTGGATTTGGAATTTGATTTATGAATGTTGTCACTTTTTAGTTCTACATTACCAACAAAATATAATGACAATACATTCAAATGTGTAAAACTATCATAATAAAAGTATATGTATTTCAGGATTGAAATTAAGTTAACATTCATTCATCATTCATGAGAAATTATTTGTATGAGATTATGAGAGACGAGTTCATTGATTTATGTTGTACACTTGCAATTGTGGATTATGGAACGATTTTTTCAATCGAAACAGAAGTCCATACTTGTTGTCTAAGATATTTTTGGAAAGATTGAGAATGAGGCAAAATTGAAACGTTTTCAAAACATGAGATTCCGTAGAATACATTTGTCTAAGATAACAGTTATAGAGTATGTTGTATTGCGTATTTCTTTAGTATTTTGAGTTGTGTTTGTATGTGTATAATTTTTACGTTTTAGTGCGTTTATATATATATTGAATAACTTTTAATATTATATAATTAAATATTAATAAACGATCTCGCTCTTACGATCAATAATTGTTGACATTGATTGGTCAACATTCGCCCAGGTTGAACTTCGATGTTGGGTCCGCCTAGTGATGGCAAAAAAATCCCCGAACCCACCCCTTGAAGAATAAAAAAAAAATTAACTACAAATTTAAAAAAAAATAGTTGATTAATTGTGATTTTGTTTCTTGTAATCAGTTGCGATCAATATCTTCTATTCTTGATGGAGTTTTTTAATTAACTGTTGTAAAATTAAATCTTAATAATTGTGACTTTTTTTTTCGTGTAATCACATATAATTAATTTCTGACTTCTATTCTTGATGAGTTTTTGATCTAATTAATTGAATATGTAATTATTAATTGGGGTATAAACATGACTTTGAACATATATATATATATATAGAAAGGGCTTTGATTATGGTTTTTTTTTTTTCAAATGATTTGTCTGTCAACGTTATTGGTGTTTGCTTTCTTTCATATTGTGTGTGTTAAAAAAAAAAAAAAAAAAAACTGCAAAAAAGGGCAAGAAACGGGGCAAGCCCGTGCCCCGCACCCGCCATTGGTTAGTGTGTATTTTTTTCTTCACAGAACACTTGTTTAAATGATTATTGACGGGGAACATAACACTCAACACCTGTTTGGTTTTGTTGAATCCGTTTTATCTCAATTGTTGGATCATTAGTTGTGACCTAGTTGTATATTGGCTGGTTATGCACAACAATTTCCATTTAGAATATTCACTTTTGTGGTTTTCCCCTCATATCTTTCTATATTCACTTCAGTCGTTTACTGAATCATTTGTCGTTACAATGACTTTCCTTTTTTAGGGTTAAGCATGTGAAATATAACCAGTATTGGAATAAACGAAGAGTATAATCTCTCCTCTAACCCTTTGTACTGTGCTTCTCCCATTCCCTTTCCTTACTCTCAAGTCCCCACTGTTAAGGATATATATCCCACATTGATAAATGATGTCGACACAGATCAATTAATAAAGATTTTGTGCTACTCCTTTTAACAAAATTGACCTTTTAAGATGGACCCTCAAATCTTAACATGATATCAGAGCCCATTATACTCTAAAGAGCGATTTGATCCTGTTAAAACTCTAAAATGAGCACGTGGATTTCAAGATTGATCTGCTCAAATGAGCCACCATCTCGCAGGGGAGTGTTAAGGATATATATCCCACATCGATAAATGATGTTGACACGGACCAATTAATAAAAATATTTGGTTACTCCTCTTAACAAAGTTGACCTTTTAAGATGGACCCCCAAATCTTAACACCCACCACTCCAATTTCGATGTCTCTGAAGCTGAAAATCATATTGTTTACTTGTTTTTCCATCATCTAACTTGTTGTACGCCTCCTCAATTCAATTACATATGCTATGTCTTAACAGATTGGGATATCTTCCATTATGTTTCGTGTTACATGTCAAGTGTCTACCTAACAGGTTGTTCAAATAGTCCATAACAAAATAAATCTCAAAAAGAACAAATATTTTGAGTCCTGCAATTTTATGCATGGTAATTTATCATCAATTTTCTATTAATTTGCACATCGAGTCTCTCATGACAGGTTTCCGTCCTAAATTTTTAAGAGGTTGTGAAAAGACTTATCTACCTCTCATTTTTTAAATAATCGAAATAAATAAAAATATAAAAATTTGCCCTTCATTCCAATTTATATTGGCATAATATTTAGGCATAATTCATTATCGGAGATCAAAACAAATGCAAAATGATTGAAAGTTAAGGATAAAAATCGGATGAAAAAAATTTGAGGACATAAGTGCAAAATGAGCAAATATATAGAACTTTCATTATGATTAAAATGTGGTGCAAATAATAAAAAAAAAATAGTGTCGATAAATTATCTTTGACTAAACTCGATATTGTATTAGAGCATATGAAAGTTCAAACAAGTAATTCAATTCGTTCAAATGTAAAATGATCAAACGAATCTTCTAAAACTAGTGCTATTAAACAAGACACTACCTTGTGTGTCATGTTATTTAACTTTTATACGATAAAATTGAAACCTCGAGAAATTAAGCTACATGCAATTATATGAATAAATAAAAATAAACTAATCGATAGACTGAACTTTGTTCATTTATTCTTCCTCATACTTCAGAGTTGAGATTTGTTATCCCCTTGATTGTTCCATCAATAAAACGTTAACAATTCACTAAGTATGGGTGGAGCCAGGAATTAATGTTACGCGAGACATTTTTTTTAAAGTTAATGTATGAATAAAATTCATATATATCAAGAAAAATTGTAATATAACATTAAATATTACAGTCGTATATGAAGATGTAAAATCTAAAAGCGTAAAAAATCAACACACTTCAATATCACAACAATCCAAAAGAAAATTCGTCAGCAACAACCCAACTACATTATTCATCCATTTACTATTCCAAAATATATTAAAACAAAAACCAAAAACCATCAAACACAAATACATAATAATTTACGGGAAGGCATGAAGCAAAATGGTACAGCCTCACATCAGCTTTTATTTGAATAATTGAAGATTTTAGGAGAAGAAGCCTCTCTATAGACTACTACAACTCAGCTTTGCAAATTGTCTTAACTACCGTTGTAATGCTCGAAAATTTTAAAATAAAAATTTATTTGTTTTATATAGTATATTTTTAATATTTTGAAATAAAAAATGAGGATTAAAATGAAATGGATTTTAAATTCCTAATCTTATTTGAGTCAAATAATTATGTATCATAGAGTGATAAATGTTGATTTTCATGATGACAATCTTTTTTGATTTAGATACAGTATGGTTGCAATCTTAATTGGATAAAGTTTGAAAGTAATCATACTTATATATCTTGAAATCAATTTTTATCCAAATTCTTTATATACATCGTTTTAAATTTTAATTATATACAAACTTAATTGAGAATTTCAACTATAAATATTGTGCAATTGTTCCACAAATACAATTCACTACCAAAGAAGTTTATACGGTAGCTTTCATATAAAGCAATGGTAAATTGCTAGTATATTTTCTTTCAAAAGCTCGTTTCATCAATAAATGTATGATATTTTTGTGCATGTGATTTGTTTCCTTATACTTTTAGCTCATGTTTGGTATACATTAAAATTTTCATTTTAATTCTTCTACTCATTTTCAACAACACATTTTTCAATAAAATAAAATTTTTCATCACATCAATAACTTTTCCTCATTTTTCAACCACACATTCTCAATCAATATACTATTTTAAAATATATTCTTCCAAAATAATATGACTCAAACATACCCTTATATTCGGTAATTTATGCATAAATTATCAGTGGACCTTCGGGTTTTTTTTTAAAAGATAAGAGATCCTACGGGAATTGAAGATGACCTAAGATGAGTGTGTCGCTTGGTCACCGATATACTCCATAAGAGTAGAGTGATGTGAAATGTTTATCTTATTGTGATATAATTGTATATGAAAAATGCATGTATCTTACTAGGTTTTTTTAAATACTTACTTTTACAAAATTTTAAATGTTAGTTCGGGTTGATTGGAACAGTGGCAGGATGGTGAATGTGACTGTCAAGAGAAATCGAAGAGATAAAAGATTAAGTTTATTAATTAATTTATTTAGTTTTCCTTTAAATTATTAGTCAGTTTAATGTGTTCAAAGACAATTATTTAATTTGTAATGGATATTCCAGCTATTTTTATTTAAAAAATATTATTTTATCGTCTCGCAAAAATTGAAATTTTGATAACATTCCAGTGTTTGTGAGATTTTGGGGTGTTACAACTGTATTTTGGTTTTTTCCAATTATTTGAAAATGACACTGAAAATAAACCCCTAGAAATTTATCCTAATAAAGATGTTTGTCCATGCTTAAAATTACTTTTTGAGATACAGATGCAAGTTGCTTTTAAAAAGGTTATATATTAAAATTGACATATTTTTTGAAATAATACAAAACAGATAAATAATGTAGTTTTTGTTCCAAACCCTCCTCCTTTTTCTTCGTGTGTAATACATAAAACAAAATTTATGAACATGTAAATCCACATTGGATCCTCAAAGTTTAAGAAACACAATGGATGAGAAAATCAAGAAACGTATTTTGATATAAGTACAAAAAAGGGCCACAAACCAATAATCGAAACGCTTGGATTAATTCCCCAGAAAACTGCTGGACTTGTTGTTCGTGCTTGTAGTTAGTTTGCTGTCGACGGCCAGCGGTCGGCAGCTCCGGTGTCTGGAAATATTTCTTAAGCAATTTTAATCAATTTTTTATTTTTTTTATTTAGTGTGCATTGCCAAGTTTGCCCTCAAAGAATAGTCAAATATAACAACGGATGAAATGTGTATAAGTAATTCTAACATTTAATAGCGGTAATATATGTCAGATACTAACGGTTAGAAAAACTTTTAAAATCTTCAAAGAATTGCTCCCAAGCGCTTAAAGTTAAAAAGGATTTGGAGATTTTTTGGTTTTCAATTGTTTCAAATTGCAGGAATCAGGAGGAAGAAAATATCTTGTTATGGGCTAAAATTGAAACAAGTAATTGGGCCAAAAAGTTCAAAAATTGGTTTTAGAAATTGGGCTGGCCTAGTTTATTGTTGGTGGGCTATGGATTATATTCAAAACATTTTTATTCATTTTACTGGATATGAGCTGACAGCCCTGGATTACAGCCCAGTACTGCCCCCTGCCCAATTTGCCCGTCATCAAGTGAGATATTGTTAACCAATAGAAAGAAGCCACATATCAACTTACAAAAGATGTCAACTCCATATAACTCAATCTCGGACTCTGGTATGACAATATTTACTTTATGGGTTCTCAAGATTTTAGACAACGAAGTAAGAAATTTTCAAGCCTCTTGACCTCTAAAGTCTAGATGACCTCAAAGTAAACAGGATTCGATCACCTTTTCTATACTATACAACTCCGAAAACACACTAAAAATACACGTTAGAATGCAAGATCGTCGAATTGGAAGGAGGTGTAATGGTAGTGTGATGTAGAAAATGGTAATCAGAAGACAAATTGGAATAGCATTGGCTAGATTTCACTTACTTTGTTAAGAAGGTTTTGATGTGTATTTATAAGAACATAGGCTAAAATAAGGTACCATCGAATCTTGGGCTAGCACATTCTTGCCCATAGGTTGATGTGATGGGTCGGCCCACGTCCTGTTTGGTACAAATTAAAATTAGATTTTAATTTAAATCAAAGTCAAGCAATTAATATTAACCACATCTTTCATGGGTTCTACAGCTTTTCAACCACACATTTCAAAAACTTCTATCAAAATCTAATTTTAATCCCTACCAAACACCCACCTTTCCAAAGTGGAGGTTGACAAGCATCGCTGTTCATCTAAATGTTTTGTAATATTTTTCTAATAGCGATTGTCAGGTGACACATGCACACCTCATCATATTGCGCTAAGTCAATACACTTTCTTTCCTAGTGAGGGTAGTAGAAACAATGACCGTTATGGGGTGGTAGCCTTACGAACACATGATAAGGGAAGGTCTCCTTGATATTTGGTCTCTCACATGGATCTTGATTAATAGGGTATCTTTTGCTTATTCTCCAAGACTATAGTCAACTTCCATACATGCTTTCCTGCCGGACCTAGTGAGGCCATAGGATCTTTGAACACCTAGTCATTGTTTGGTGAAAAGTAAAATCAATTTTTTTTTATAGAATTTGATAAAAAAAATTGATGAAATATAAGCTTGAAAAGTTTTGGATCATATGAAATATGTTATTAAAATTAATTGTTAATTTCGATACCAAACAAGGACTTAACATTTGCCTCGGCTTAGGCCTCATACTTGTTGGCATCTTGTAATTAATTTTGCTTTCAAGTGTTGAGTATGATCCAATCTTTAGACTCCTCAACCTCGGCATCAACACTGGAGGGCTTGACTCTTCCCCTAAGGCCGGCCTCATTAATTGCCACGATGTTTGTCATCAGTAACTGATCCACATGGTTCTTGTTTGATATCGGTAGGGTATCAAACGAGTCGAACTAATTGACTTGATCGCTCGGTTTGTGAAAATACGACTTGTAGACTTGGGCTCGTAATTTGACGTGACCAAGCACGAGCCTAACTTGATCGGCTCGCCTCACGAGCGAGCTAGGCTCATGGCTCTCTGAAAACAGTGACCAAAACGAAAAGTGACCATTTTGGTCACTGTTAAAGTTCAATGACCGTTGCAAATGGTCACTAAACTACCAAAACTATCCGTCTTGACCACTTTAATTTCTATTTTTACCTTCTTTTTTTAACTCTATAAATACCCCAACTCATTTTCATTTTTTTCACACAACAATCCAACAACGTTTGTCACTCTTTTTCCACATTATATAATCTACTACATTCATTTCTACCTTCAATTTCAATTATCACACTACAAATTTCCAATTACAATCTTATACATAATTTTTTTTTATTCTTGATTTCTTTCCATACTCTTTATTTTCTTACTATAAAATCTATACTATACATATTACAATACATATTCTATACATTTCATCACAATTTACAAATAAATTCACACTTATTTATTGAGGGCTTGTTCGGTATCGAAGACGAATCACCTATGATGCCACAAAATCAATTTCAGAATGAGTTTGTCAATCTCAACGAAGTACCCATTCTCGAAAAATATATCAAAGTTGGATGCTCACAGAAATAGTAATCCAATTAATTTGGATGACGAAGATGTTCTCAAAGCGGAACATGATGAGGAACATGAATTAGATATTTCCAATGCAAGAGGAAAGCGAAAAGAGAAAAAAGGCAAAATGTCGGGATCACTTTAAATTGATTCTAACGGGTCGTGTAATCGATGGAGTCGCATGGTCTAAAGCAGTATGTAAATACTGTCAACAACGATTGGTATAGTAAAAGGGCATTGGTACCACCCACCTCAACCGTCACTACAAAGCATGTGCGATTAATAAAAGATGTTATATAGCTGTAATTGTATATTACATAAATCCACTATGGTGTATACATAAAAAAATATTACTTTTAAAATTATCGAATTCTCTCACAACGTTAACAATATATTTAACGTTATTATGAGAATTATTATAGAACATCATTGTGAGAGTGAGATTTGGTTTTTTACATACGACAACGCTAATGTTAATAAAGCAGTTATTGATAAATAGTGTAGGATACTGCAACCCAATTTCGGTGATTATTAATTTCATATTTGTTGTGTGTCATATTTTTAATTTAATTGTACAAAATGATTTGAAATATATCAAGAATGAAATTCAAAGAATTATATATATATATATATATATATATATATATATATATATATATATATATATATATATATATATATATAAAATAGGCCCAGGTAAAAGGAGATTATTCTTAGAAAGATACTAAACAAAACTTACAGTTTGAAAACTGAAATTGATATTAAAAATTTGAGATTACACAAAGAGATTACAAACTTTAGAATTAACAAAAAAATTCTCAAACTATCTTGAAAACGATAAAATAAAACTCTTATTTTACGCTTGAGAATACAAATGAAATGGTCTGTTTAAATAGACCTGAAAATTGAAACTTTTGAGAATCACGTGAAAATTAACAATTTTCACTTTCCACTTGCACTTGAGAGCATTTTGAAAATCTTTTCACTTGATGAGCATCTTGAAAATTATTTGTGTCCACTTCTTGAGAGCATCTTGAAATTTGTTGATGACCACTTGAAAACTTTCAAAAACTCGAGCACGTAAAAAATAACATTTTTCACTTTATGAGAGAATCTTGAAACTTTCTTCATAATCACTAATCTCCTCCCGGCTTTTTGAATTCTTTGTCAGATCTTTTTTTTTTATTTTTTATTGTCGGCAAAGCTGGGAGAAATAATTTGTTGGCTGGCAAACACATCTTGAAAAGTAAATCCTTTGATTTTTTAGCACGGTATTGATGTAACTCATCGAGAAAACTTGGTCCATGTAGTCATTGGTAGTTTTCTGATTTTCTTGATCAATTAAGTCATCAAGATCGTACCCATAACAATCATCTTCATTATCATAGGCATGATCTGATTCTTCATTTGAGGTTTCTGACTTTGATTTCTTTGAAGCAGCTTCTGCTAAATTTGCAATTTTCTCAGAAATTACAGATAATTCTTCTGGATTTTTGCACCGACTTAACATAGCTAATAATTTTGATTTTTCTGTAAAAAAATCGGCTGTTTTTTCTTGCTCTTTTTTAGAGGGAATTTCGATATTCTTTTGTTCTTAAATCCATGAGTTTACTGCCTTAGGACAACAATTTGTTTCATGAAATTTCGACCACCATTTGATTTTGAATCTTCTTGCAATCTTTTTAACATTGAATTCCGAACCAAGATTTTGAATAATTTGATAGTTCCAACAAAAAATGAGACTTTGAGATTTATTGAAAATTGAAATATAAGATTTTCTTGAGGCTTTAAAAATGCTTTTGCCTCTTTTTTGAAATGTTCGAATCCTTGACAAATAAGACTAGGTAAAACAGTCTCGTCAATGCCAAAATATTCGAACCATGTTTGAAACCATTTTTGAAAATTGTTTGAACAAGCCGGTTAAAAAGAATAAATCAGGAATGCGAAACTGGTCTAAAGAAAAAGACATTAGACCACGCATCAATGTAATCAAAATAATTGAAACGAGATTCAAATGAAGCATTTTTTGGAAGATTCATTTTCTTCTCATTCCATGGTTTGGTCCCCCAGTCTTCATAAGACCACACCATTTGAATATAAATTTTAGAAAAATCAATGTAATATTATTGTTTTTGACGATTTGGAATATGAGTAACGATGACTGATCATATTTTGACGAGAATAGTTTCATAGTATTCTCTTGATTTTTTGATATTTTTGGGTAAGAAATGGAAGTCTTGAGGTAAAATATCTTGAATACATTCATCAAGGGATGAATATCAATGGATCATGAAGTTTCCATTTCACACATAGGAAGGTAAAGAGGTTTTGTAAAATAATGAAAGGGGATTTGAGATGGATTAATTTCCGGTAACTTACCGGATCCTGTTTGGACAGTTTTTTTGAAGTTTGAAGGTTCATTTTGAGTAGAAGCCTTTTGAGTAGAAGCTAATGTAGTTTTTTGAGAATTTGAAGATGACTAGTGAGAATTTGAAATATAATCATCAATTGTAAGTAAATGAGTTGAAGATTTTTGCTTATTCTTCTTCTTAGAGGAAGAAGAGAAATTCATTTATCACAAATATATCACTCCACACTCTTCCTTTGCAAGAACTCTCTTGTTAGGAAGTCTGCAAGATAGTTAGATTTTCCTTGTATATATAGAATTTTGAAATCAAAGCAAGATAGAATAGCTTGCCATCTTACAAAAATTTGTTTTGAAACAAGGTTTTTGACGTCTTTTTGTAAAACGTCTTTTGAAACTTTACATTCAGTTTTTAGAATGAATTCTTTATTGATTAAATCATCTTGAAATTTTGAAATACATAAAACAATTGATAAAATTTATTTTTTGATCGTAGAATAATTTCTTTGAGGGCCAATCCAAATTTCACTGCAAAATCTGACTAACTGTTCTTGTTTTGACGTTTTTGGAATCTGCTTTAGTACTCCACCATACCCTATATCAGAGGCATCGATTTCAACAATGATCGAAGCTTGTGGGTCAAGTATTGAAAGGCAAGGTATACTTTTGACAGCTGCTTTAGCCTTTTGAATAGCCAAAGTATGCTCATAACTCCAGGGATCATGCTTCTTTTGTAATCTTTTGAAAAGAGGCCCACATTCAGCCTAATGTCTTTAATAAAGTCTGACACGTAATTGACGCAACCAAGAAATCTTTGAAAACTAAATTTTTCTAGGATTTGATCAGGAAATTTGTGAGCAAACTCAAGACTCCGTTGAATAGGAATAATAATTCCTAAATGAATATTATGTCCTAAAAACCTAATATTCGTTTGACACAACACAACCCTTTTAGCAGATACTGCTAAACCATTTTTCTTAATAATTTGAATGAATGTATGCAAATGCTTGAAATGCTGTTCGATACTTTCAGAAAATATTAAAACATCATCAATGTAGACAATGATAACATTTAAAAATGGATTAAAAATATCATTCATGATTTTCTGAAATTCAGAAGGAGCATTTTTTAGACCAAAGGGCATAACATTCCATTCGTATTGTTCAAAGGGAACATTAAATGCAGTCTTGTATCTATCTTCCTCTTTGATTTGAATTTGCCAAAAACCAGACTTCATATCAAATTTGGAGAAGATACATGCGTCGAATAATCTATTGAAGAGATCTTTCTTTTGAGGTAAAGGATAACGAATCCATTGAAGAGCAGAGTTGAGAGGTTTATAATTGATTACGAGTCGTGGAGCTCCACGCTCGATTTCAGCTGAATTATTGACATAGAAAGCCGAATAACTCCAAGGAGATTTACTTGGCCGAATAATACCTTTTTCAAGGAGATCATTAATTTCCTTAACACAATGATCAAGTAAATCTTTGTTCATTTGAATTGGTCTAGACTTAGTAGGGATATTGGATTCTTGAAAATCAGAATTGTATGGAAGGGAAATAATGTGTCTCTTTCTATCCCAAAATGCATTTGGAATAGTAGAACATATTTCTTTTTCAATTTGTTTTTGAAAAATAGAAATTTTTTCTTTTATTGAAGATTCTTGTAACTGTTCTTCAATTCTTTTGAATTTGATTTCTTCTTTAAGAAATTGAATATGTTGCTTTTTTAAATTTATATTATTAATCATTTTTGAAATTGTTGTTTCTTTTAAGGAATTAACATTCTTAAAAGAGGGCGGATTTGTAAATTTGAAAAATATTTCTTGAGCAAAATGTTTTGTAGACAATCCTTTAAAATCTGCTTTAAAAGGATAAATTTGAACGATAAAAGGTATACCAAGAATCACTTCTTAATCCAAATCTTTAACAAGATAAAATATATTTTTGAAACAGATATTTGAGTTGCAAACATGTGCTCTTGAAAGTTTATATTGAATGTTGAGTGTTTTACCACTGGTTCCATACAGTCGCTCAGTAATTTTTTCAAAATACTTGGTAGGAATTAATCCTTCCCTAATACCATTTTGATCAGCACCATAATCAATAAGAACACGGATTGAAAGTTTGAATTCTTTGTTAATGACAATTGTCATATGACAATACCATTTCTGTATTTGATTTTGGTTAATAACATTAACCTTCTCAATTTCAGCTTCATCTTCTTTATTAGAAGATCGATTTGAATGATCCTTATCAGACGGACGAGGAGAATGATAGCTAGGGTGATAAGCATGAAATCTCCAAGCAAAAAGGTCTTATTCGGCCAAGTAAATCTCCTTGGAGTTGTTCGGCTTTCTATGTCAATAATTCTATTGAAATCGAGCGTGGAGCTCCACGACTCGTAATCAATTATAAACCTTTCAACTCTGCTTTTCAATGGATTCATTATCATTTACCTCAAAAGAAAGATCCCCTCAATAGATTATTCAACGCATGTATCTTCTCCAAATTTGATATGAAATCTGGTTTTTGGCAAATTCAAATCAAAGAGGAAGATAGATACAGGACTGCGTTTAATGTTCCCTTCGGACAATACGAATGGAATGTTATGCCATTTGGTCTAAAAAATGCTCATTCCGAATTTTAGAAAATCATGAATGATATTTTTAATCCATTTTCAAATTTTATCATTGTCTACATTGATGATGTTTTAATATTTTCTGAAAGTATCGAACAACATTTCAAGCATTTGCATACATTCATTCAAATTATTAAGAAAAATGGTTTAGCAGTATCTGCTAAAAAGGTTGTTTTGTGTCAAACGAATATTAGGTTTTTAGGACATAATATTCATTTAGGAACTATTATTCTTATTCAACGGAGTCTTGAGTTTGCTGACAAATTTTCTGATCAAATCCTAGAAAAATCTAGTCTTCAAAGATTTCTTGGTTGCGCCAATTATGTGTCAGACTTTATTAAAGACATTAGGCTGATATGTGCCCCTCTTTTCAAAAGATTACAAAAGAAGCCTGATCCCTGGAGTCACGAGCATACTTTGGCTGTTCAAAAGGCTAAAGCAGCTGTCAAAAGTATACCTTGTCTTTCAATACTTGACCCACAAGCCTCGATCATTGTCGAAACCGATGCCTCTGATATAGGGTATGGTGGAGTACTAAAGCAGATTCCAAAAACGTCAAAACAAGAACAGTTAGTCAGATTTTGCAGTGAAATTTGGATTGGCCCTCAAAGAAATTATTCTACGATCAAAAAATAAATTTTATCAATTGTTTTATGTATTTCAAAAGTTCAAGATGATTTAATCAATAAAGAATTCATTTTAAAAACTAATTGTAAAGTTTCAAAAGACGTTTTACAAAAATACGTCAAAGACCTTATTTCAAAACAAATTTTTGCAAGATGGCAAGCTATTCTATCTTACTTTGATTTCAAAATTCTATATATACAAGGAAAATTTAACTATCTTGCAGACTTCCTAACAAGAGAGTTCTTGCAAATGAAGAGTATTGAGTGATACATTTGTGAGAAATTGATTTCTCTTCTTCCTCTAAGAAGAAGAATAAGCAAAAATCTTCAACTCCTTTACTTACAATTGATTATTATATTTCAAATTCTTATTCTTCATTTTCAAATTCTCAAAAAACTACATTAGCTTCTACTCAAAAGGCTTCCACTCAAAATGAACCTTCAAACTTCAAAAAAGCTGTCCAAACAGGATCTGGTAAGTTACCAAAAATTAATCCATCTCAAATCACTTTTCATTATTTTACAAAACCTCTTTACCTTCTTATTTGTGAAATGGAAACTTCATGGATCCATAGATATTCATCCCTTGATGAATGTATTCAAGATATTTTACCTCAAGACTTCCATTTCTTACCCAAAAATATCAAAAAATCAAGAGAATACTATGAAACTATTCTCGTCAAAACAGGATTAGCCATCATTACTCATATTCCAAATCGTCAAAAACAAGATTACATTGATTTTTCAAAAATTTATATTCAAAGGGTGTGGTCTTATCAAGACTGGGGGACCAAACCATGGAATGAGAAGAAAATGAATCTTCCAAAAAATGCTTCATTTGAATCTCGTTTCAATTATTTTGACTACATTGATGTGTGGTCTAATGTCTTTTTCTTTACACCAGTTTCGCATTCCTGGTTTATTCTTTTTAACCGGGCTTGTTCAAACAATTTTTCAAAATGGTTTCAAACATGGTTCGAATATTTTGGCATTGCCGGGACTATTTTACCTAGTCTTACTCGTCAAGGATTCGAACATTTCAAAAAAGAGGCAAAAGTATTTTTAAAACTTCAAGAAAATCTTCTATTTCAATTTTCAATAAATCTTAAAGTCTCATGGATTTTCTGTTGGGACTATCGAATTATTCAAAATCCTGGTTCGGAATTCAATGTCAAAACGATTGCAAGAAGATTCAAAATCAAATGGTTGTCGAAATTTCATAAAACAAATTGCTGTCATAAGGCAGTAAACTCATAAATTCAGAACAAAAGAATATCGGAATTCCCTCTAAAAAAGAGCAAGAAAAAACAACCGATTTTTTTTACAGAAAAATCAAAATTATTGGATATGTTAAGTCAGTGCAAAAATCCAGAAGAATTATCTGTAATTTCTAAGAAAATTGTAAATTTAGCATAAACCGCTTCAAAGAAATCAAAGTCAGAAACCTCAAATGAAGAATCATATCATGCATATGATAATGAAGATGATTGTTATGTGTACGATCTTGATGACTTAATTGATCAAGAAAATCAGAAAACTACCAAATGACTACATGGACCAAGTTTTCTCGATGAATTACATCAATACCGTGCTCAAAAATCAAAGAATTTACTTTTCAAGATGTGTTTGCCAACCAACAAATTATTTCTCCCAACTTTGCCGATAATAAAAAAAAAACTTGACAAAGAATTCAAAAAGCTAGGAGGAGATTAGTGATTATGAAAAAAGTTTCAAGATTCTCTCATAAAGTGAAAAATGTTATTTTTTACGTGCTCAAGTGCTTGAAAGTTTTCAAGTGGCCATCAACAAATTTCAAGATGCTCTCAAGAAGTGGACAAAAATAATTTTCAAGATACTCATTAAGTGAAAAGATTTTCAAAATACTCTCAAGTGCAAGTGGAAAGTGAAAATTGTTAATTTTCACGTGATTCTCAAAAGTTTCAATTTTCGGGTCTATTTAAGCAGACCATCTCATCTGTATTCTCAAGCGTAAAATAAGAGTTTTATTTTATCGTCTTCGAGATAGTTTGAGATTTTCTTTGTAAATTCTAAAATTTGTAATCTCTTTGTGTAATCTCAAATTTTTAATATCAATTTCAGTTTTCAAACTGTAATTTTTGTTTATTATCTTTCTAAGAATAATCTCCTTTTACCTGGGCCTATTTTATACCTATATATATATATATATATATATATATATATATATATATATATATATATATATATATATATATAATTCTTTGAATTTCATTCTTAATATATTTCAAATCATTTTGCACAATTAAATTAAAAATATGACACACAACAAATATGAAATTAATAACCACCGAAATTGGGTTGCAGTATCCTACACTATTTATCAATAACTGCTTTATTAACATTAGCGTTGTCGTATGTAAAAAACCAAATCTCACTCTCACAATGATGTTCTATAATAATTCTCATAATAACGTTAAATATATTGTTAACGTTGTGAGAGAATTCGATAATTTTAAAAGTAATATTTTTTTATGTATACACCATAGTGGATTTATGTAATATACAATTTTTAATATCAATTTCAATTTTTAAACTGTAAGTTTTGTTTATTATCTTTCTAAGAATAATCTCCTTGATTTCACCTAATAGAAAACATGTATTTGATGAATTTTGTGTTGAATTTGGAGTGACGAATACGAAAAGATTTATTAGTGACGTAGGGCATAGATGAAGCTCAACTTGTTATTAAAATCATGCGAAGGATTTGAACATTGCATAACTGAATTTTATAATAATATGCATATTAGAAATGATGATGTCACTATTTTAAATGAATATGATTGACTTTTAACTTTTAAAATTAAAATTTTTTGGCAAGTTTTTATAGCTCTACAAATATTTTATGGAGTGTACTATCCCACTAGTTGTATGTTGTTTGAACGTCTTTATATAATTGTAAGAGATTTTCATAATCATAAAAATGACCCAATTTTAGTGAAATTATATATTATATAAATTAAAGTTTAAAAAATATTAGGAAGACTTACTTATGTTATTTCATTTATTATATATTATCGACCTCGATACAATTTATCAGGCATCAAATATATAATTGATCAAATTTCAAAAGTTTAAACTTTTAATACACATATCACTTATAGAAATTTAGAAATAAAAATTTATGTGAAATATATGAATTATATACTGAACGAAAGTGTGCAAATATTAGTTGGTCATCCTCTCTACCTACTCTTCCCACTAATATTGAAGAATACGACGCTAAAATATTAAATTTATTTGAAGGCATTAATACGTATAGATATGATGCAATATGTTCATCTAGTAGTAATATGTCTACTGTATGTAATTGGACATCGATCACAAGTCCAAATACATTATCTGTTAAATCACTTGATTACTTTAATCATAATATGTCTTATAATAAAACGATTAAAAAAAGTTCAGAGGAAGTAATTGAATTCTGACGAGAGCACGAACGTCGATGGTTAGTAATAATTTGAATAGAATTTAGAAAAAAGACATAAGGACTCAAGATTTTATAAAACGTCAATTTAAACATGGGCGCTTAGCAATAGTTTAGATGATAGTGAAGTCCACTATCTTTACCACCTTTGTTGTTGCTAAGCACCTGTCATACTCCATATCATTATTTTATTAAAATTCTTGTGGAAAAATTGATGACACTAACGGGTTGGTGGTACTTTCGGTTGCGCAAATTCTTGGGACTGCAATTTGTAGGGGCGAGAATTATATGGCCTTTTGATTTGATGTTAGTGGCAGCCAACCAATTGAGAGCCTATAATGTATAATCATTATTATTATAAAAAAAAAAATTGTTTTAAATAAGGATTTTTAGCTTATTAAAAAATAGGACAAAATTTTTAATACACATGTAAAATATTTTATTACGTGAATGTGTGATTGAAAATGATCTTATTGCAAACTATAAAATAAATTAATTGGTGTCATACATGCACTAAAAAATTTGCCTCTCTTACATCACTCTGGTTTGACCAATGATACTGAGTGATGAAGCATTAGGGAAAAAAACATCATTTTTCGTGTAATTTTGATGAACAAATAGAACCGAGAGATTTAAATTCAAGACATTCATACGTGTTCTTGAATCACTTTTTCATATTCTCGTGTAACTCTAGTAAATATGACGATATTTTCATTTACACGATACAATATTAAGCCCCTGTTTGAAACTCATTTTGGGAAAAATAGAAATTTTGAAATAGTGATTGATGTGAGAATGTGTGGTGGAAAAGTGATGAATTTTTTATTTATTTATGTGTAATATTATTTTATTTGGAGAATGTGTGGTTGAAATGAAGAATGAGAAAGAAAAATAGAAATTAATGGATGCCAAACAGGGATTAAAGTAAATATCATCATATTAATAAGTAATGTTTACTTTCACTAGGCATGAGAATTCTTGTGGCATATACTTAGCTCCTTTGATTTGACATGTCAATAAGTTTGGTCTAAACCGTTGATTTCAATACTTTTCCTTTGTAGTAGTTGGTAGAGTTAGTTACAATAATTTTTTTTCCACCAATTGAAGAAATTGCTACTATTCTCTGGCAAATTCACAATTTCTAACTCCACTTCAATCTTATGTAAGCCATGACGAGTACACTTAGGTCCCGTTTGATTGGTAAAGTTTTTTTAAGGGAGTAGGAAAATTTTTTCCCTTTTCCAACATTTGTAGTGTTTGATTGACGAAATTTTCCCGGGAAAATATTTTCCAACTTTCTAAAATTTCCGCCTTTTTGAGGAAAATAAATTCTTGATATTTTGGTGAGAAAATATTTTCCAACTTTTCAAATTTTTTTGTTTTGTTTTTCCAATTGGACAAAATTCTAGACACAGCGGTAAAACAAAATATCACTTTAATTGGAACAAATTTTAGATCCAATGGTAGAAAATATTATCACTTTAATGGATAATTTTCATAAAAAATGAAGTCAAACGGATACCAAACTTTCAATATTTTCGATGGAAAATTATACCAATCAAACACAATTAATTACAATTCCCAACAAAACAATTTCTAGGAAATTTTTTTCCTTGTAAAACATTTTTTTTCCACCCATTTTCCATCTTTCTATCAAATGGAAAATGTAAGCCATAATGAGTACACTTGAGAAAAGGTTGTCATTAGAAGTTGAGATCTCGTCTTTGCTTGCTTATTCACATGTTTGAAATGTGGAGATGTGATATAATTAACATGAAATTCGTTATTTCGTACAAAATCTAAATGTATTATATTCGATTGAGTGTACTAAATTTTGTGAATGATACATTTTTTAAATGCTCACCTTAGCACTTGTTTTCTGTCATATGCTACGTGTGATATTAGAAATATCTTCCATGCTAAATTGTCGCGTCGTCCCCTACATGCCTCTTTTCTCCTTTCTACTGCATTCGACTCCCTCTCCCCATCCTAGAAGTTCTCGTACAAGAGAATCTTGTATTCCGATCCAAGAGTGAAATCTCATACTTTATGGTTGTCATCAATGATAAAAACCTCGAACAAATCATAACGAATAACTTTGATATCACTTGTTGAGAAATAAAACGGATCGAAATAATAAATATGACATAATATGAAGTATATAATCACAAATAAATAACAAAATAAAAAGTAAATAATTAATTAACAGATGAACGTAGTATTTTATTCAATTAACTAATATAGAGAAAACAAATATAATAATGAGCAATGCTTGGGGTACATCACATTTTACATCGGGGTGTACACCCCCCTCACATGGAGATGAGACCCGCTCGAATAAAAAAATATTTTATACAATAGGTCTCACTCCCCATGTAAGAGGGGTGTAGCCCATTATGTACATGTACAAGTGGAAATACCCTATAATAATTGTACCTACATAATTATTCTATATTCCAATAATACAAAATTTGTGAAAAAAGTCTAGTATTTATAAGGTTCGTGCTAAACTCCAGAAATAACAAAAAGATGGAAACAAGATAAAAAATCACGTAAAGTAAAATAAAAAATGTTTTCCCAATAAAAATACTTGCAAAGAATTTTTCTCTCTCAAAAATCAAATCTAATTTGGGTAAAAAAACCAATAATAAATCACATGGACAGTTGTTAAAGAATCTTTCTGAGTTAACATTCCCCTTTAAGGAGCGGCTCAGGCGTCTCCCGAGCTGTTGAGTTGGTAAACTAGCTACCAACACTGGATGAACTCAGTCTTGTCATTCCAGAAAGTGCAAGATTGCTTTAAGTTTATTCACGGCTCTAAGGACATGAAGAGTCAATTTCAGCACTAACTGATATGACACCATCAAGCAATATATTAATGAATCACCAACTATATATAACATTCACACATTGGGCAAATTATCTTCCATTAACTTGCGCTTCTGCAAAGTGATATCCCTTTTGGTCCGTTCTTCTTTTATTTTTCGAGTCTGGTTGTAAGACAGGAAATTGGGTCCTCGAGTGACCTCCACGAGTGTCTCGGAAAACACTAAAAAGATTGATCAGTGATAAGTGAGCGCGTGCTTTCAATAATAGCCTTGGAAATGGCACACGATGATTCTAATTATCATGGAAAATTTGAGGTAAAATTCATCAGAAAAACTGTTGTTAAAGCTGCAGGTTCATTGCCCGAGACTCATATTATCGCCCTTTCAAATCTTGACCTTTTATCAGGCCGGTTTCCTGTCACATATATCTACTTTTATAGCAAACCACACAATATTCACTTAACCATTGAGGCCCTTAAGTCCTCCCTTGCTCGATGTCTAACTCTATACTATCCATTTTCTGGTCGAATCGTGCAAAACCCGCAATCTAATGAGCCTGAGATCATCTGTGACAATAGTGGTGCACTTGTCTTAGAAGCACAGACAAACATCTCTCTAAAGGAGTTCAACTTCTATAATATCGATGAGTACCTTAAGGGAAAACTCGTCTCTATCGATCACAATTTTGCTGTACAAGTTCAAATCACGCGATATGCCTGTAGAAGCATGGCCATTACATTCACATTTGACCATGCTTTAGGTGATGCAACTGCCTTCGGTAAGTTTCTTGTTACATGGTGTGAAATTGCTAATGGGAAACTGATTTCTTGCTCTCCGAACCATAGTCGAGCACTTTGTGCCCGGATCCCACCCAGTTACGATCCATCGTTGGCCGACACGTTTGCCTCCTGCACCCTAGACGATATACGCACAATTCCAACCATTAGTATATTGCTCAAACGCCTATACTATATACCTAAATCAAGCATTGATATGATGCAAAAACTTGCATGCATTACTGGTGCCAAAAGAACGAAAATAGAGTCCTTTTCAGCCTATGTATGGAAGATTATGGTGAATGCAATTGATAAAAAACACAAGAATTGCAAGATGGGCTGGTTAGTTGATGGAAGAACTAGAATAATATCAAATGATCATGAGAATTCAATGTCAAATTACATAGGAAATGTCTTGTCTGTTACTTTCGGAGAGTCCAATGTGAATCATTTGAAACAAGGGCCTATTTCAGATATAGCAAATGTGGTTCACAGTGCAATATCTAAGGTAACAAATGAAGAACATTTCAGGGACTTGATTGATTGGATTGAGTGCCATAGGCCAGGACTAATGCTGGCCAAGAGTGTCTTGGGACTCGACGTTCCGACCCTCGTCATATCTTCAGGGAGAAGGTTTCCGGTGGCGGAACTGGACTTCGGTTTTGGAAGTCCGGTGCTCGGGACTGTATGCTCTACCATAGAGAGGCTTGGAGTTGGGTACATGAACCAAAGGGAAAGTGCTAGAGGAGATGGTTCTTGGACAGTGTCAGCAATATTATGGCCGGAGATGGTTGCCGCGCTAGAATCAGATCCTAATAACGTGTTTCGGCCTATGAATTCGAGTCTTCTTCAACTTTAATGCACAATTATAGCATATTACAAACATATCGTGGGCATTAATTATTGTAACAATATATAACTTGCTAGTATGAAATATTCAGTTCAAGAATTTCTTCAAAAGTAGATGCCAAAATGTGTTTTCCACTTGTCATGGCCTCGAATCGAGTAAGATCAAACCCTTATTGCCAGGGGCGAAGCTAAATGATTAGATTTGTGGGGGCAAAATATTGAATTTTCGAATTTACTGTCGAGGCAACACTGCTCCAACTGTAAATCCACCCCTGCTTGTGGCCCAAGTGTTGGTATAAAATGCGCTTAATTTGGATGCATTTGTTGATCCCAAAACTATGACTCGTGGCCCTATGTCTTTGTACCTTGTAGCCATGAACCTGAGGTCTTTGTACCTTATATTGGGGTAATTGTCCTTAAGTTTGCAAAATGCCTCGTAAAATAACGGATGCCCTTTATCCTTTACTAGTCTTCCACCCATTTCGTCAAGATAAACAAATCTGTCGTCGGTGGTTATATTTGCACTACGACATTTTATAAATGTAACATATTTTAATTAAGGTCATTATTCATCATCAGTGACAATTTGTGTTAATTTGAGAATAAAAATACGATGAAAAAATTGGGGATATAAATTGTTGTCGGATTTATCTTAGCCGCCATTGGATCGCACTATTTCATGATCAACGACCCAGATTAAACTATGAAATGTAGTGTCCATTCATCATGCCTGTTCACCAATTTCTGAACAGTCACCAGCCATACAGATGTCACGCGTACGTCCAATTGAACCAACTGCCATGCAGGACGAAGTGACGCAACTTGCTACGTGTGTGCCACCTAGGATGCCAGCTCGTCGAGTCTCTCATTGCCATGTCATCGAACCATGAGTCTAATTCTGCAAAGTGCGCCTCTAAAGCGCCCAATGCGTACTTTGCGACGTGCACAGGCCGGGACCGGGGTGCTGCGTGGCGCGAGTGGTGCAAAGCACCACTCTAATGATGACTAGTTTGCTAGCTTTTGGCTAGCCAAATGTACCCAAGTTGTAGATCACTTAGTAAATTATAACTTATACACATATCCCATTATATAAACAAGACTTATTTCTTGTAAACTTTCAATGTGGGATTCCTTACCATGTATAAGACACTTAAAATGAGCTTATCAACTTATGGGCCTATATATTGAAGACTTTTCCAATTCACCCAAATTAATTGTAAGGGTCCACTCATTAAATACAACATTTAATGAAACCCAATAAAATCAATTAATTCCAACAATCTCCCACGTGAATGGAAGAAGTTGACTCAAATCAAGGAAGATAAAAGGTACTTTTTGAAAGATAACGCATCAAGATAGATAGCTTTCGCTTTGAATCTTCTTTATTAAGAATCTATCGAACTCACTTGGCTAATCAGTGAACGCAACATTTTGAACTGTCAGCCGTTATTGTAAGCTCAGACAATATACCAAACACATTATCTCCCATATCAAACTTGGTTCTCTATTGTGTTCATTATTTCGGCCCTGAACTACTTGGGTTCTACGAGTGCTTTAGAGAATTCGCCTAAGTAAATTTTCAAAGAACCGGCCAAGTTTGCACTTACATAGTTGATGTTCTACAAAGAATACCCTACGGTAATCACTTGTACTGTTTATAGTCATCATTAAAAGCAAAAGCTTATCCTTCATAAATTTCATAGTCAGCACTTTTTGCATCATAGAAATGGGAGGGAGTTAAACTCCTAAGTGCTCTTATTGAGTCATTCATAATTAGTTTTCCTATTGAACCTAGTCCGTGGGATCTCCAGTTGCTAGGTTAGGTTTCCACTAAGATGACTCATTAGGTTTTAGGCTTTAAACCCATTTCCCTCAATGTACAGTCTATACGCTCTCTAAATAAACCTTTAGTAAATGGATCTGCTAGGTTTTCTTTTGACTTAACAAAATCAATTGACATTGTTCCATTTGAGAGCAACAGCCGAACGATGTTATGTCTACGACGTATATGTCTTGACTTACCGTTATACACAAAATTTTCAGCTCTAGCTATTGTTGCCTGGTTATCGCAATGAATATAAATAGCCGATACAGGCTTTGGCCATATAAGAATATCTTCTACGAAATGTTTTAACCACTCTGCTTCTTCTCCCGCTTTATCTAAAGCAACAAACTCAGATTCCATAGTAGATCGAGCTATACACATTTGCTTAGAAGATTTCCACGATATGGCGCAACCACCGAGAGTAAATACATAGCCACTGGTAGACTTTGACTCGTCTATATCCGATATCCAATTTGCATCAATATATCCTTCAATTACTGGAGGATATTTTCTATAACATAATGAATACTCTCTGATCCGTTTCAAGTATCCCAAAACTCTAAGTAATGCATCCCAATGTTGATTACTTGGGTTGCTTGTGTAACGACTGAGCTTACTTACCGAGTAAGCTATATTAGGTCTTGTACAATTCATTAAGTACATTACACTACCAATAATTTGGGAATATTCTAACTGTTGTTTCCCATTTCCGCTATTCTTGTGAACAACTACATGAGGAAGAAATGGGTTACTCGTTTCTTTAATATTACGAGTCTTAAACCTCTCAATTACTTTATCAACATGATGGGTTTGAGGCAAAAATATTTCATCTGATGTTCTAGATATCTTCATTCCTAAAATCAAGTCTGCTTTACCGATATCTTTCATGTCAAAGTTATTGGTAAGCATATTCTTTGTTCTATTGATAACGTCTATATTAGTCCCTAATATGAGCATGTCATCAACATATAGACAGACAAATACGTATGCCTTTTCGAATACACGCATTTGTCACATGCATTTATGATGAATCCATTCCTAATCATGGTACTGTCAAACTTTTCGTGCCATTGTTTAGGAGCTTGCTTCAAACCGTATAAGGACTTAACAAGTTTACAAACTGTGTTCTCTTGTCCTTTCACTATGAAACCTTCTAATTGTTCCATATATATTTCTTCGTTTAATTCACCATTCAAGAATGCAATCTTCTCATCCATTTGATGTATTTGCAAATCATACAAGGCTGCTATAGCAATTAAAACTCGAATAGAAGTAATTCTAGTTACGGGAGAATATGTGTCAAAAAAATCAATTCCTTCTTTCTGACGATATCCCTTTACAACCAGTCGAGTCTTGTATTTGTCTATTGAACCATCAGCTCTTAACTTCCTTTTAAAGATCCATTTGCATCCTATTGGTTTAGTTCCCTTAGGAAGATCAACCAATTGCCAAGCATTATTACTCATAATGGATTCAATTTCACTATTTATAGCTTCCTTCCAGAATACAGATTCTGGACTAGTCATAGCTTTTTTAAATGTTTGAGGCTCTTTTTCAATCATAAAAGATATAAAATCTGGACCAAAGGATTTAGCAACATTTGCTCTTTTTTGTCCTTCTTGATTCAGGTTCTATATTGTTTTCAAAAACATTATCTCGTGTTCTCTTTTGAGTATTCTCAACAATATCTCTTTTATTAGGGAACACATCTTCAAAGAATTCAGCATCTCTGGATTCAATGATTGTATTGACATGAATGTCATTTATCAGATTTATGCACAAGAAATCTGTACGCACTACTATTTATTGCATATCCGATAAAAATGCAATCAATAGTTTTAGGACCTAACTTAATCCTTTTAAGAGGTGGAATAACCACTTTAGCTAGACACCCCCACACTTTTAAGTATTTATAGGAAGGCATTTTCCCTTTCCATATTTCATAAGGTATCGAACCAGTTTTCTTGTGGGGAACTCTATTCAAAATAAAGTTAGCAGTTAGCACTGCTTCACCCCACAAGTTTTGTGGTAATCCGAACTTATAAGCATAGCATTAATCATGTCTTTTAAAGTTCTATTTTTCCTCTCAGCAATCACATTTTGTTGAGGAGTATAAGTGGCTGTTGTTTGGTGAATAATACCAAACTTAGCACATAATTCATTAAACATGGATGAATCATATTCACCACCTCTATCGGATCTTAATACCTTAATTGTTTTCCCAAGTTGATTTTCAACTTCGTTTTTATAAGTAACAAGCGCATTCAATGATTCATCTTTGCTATTTAATAAATAAACATGGCAATACCTACTATGATCATCAATAAACGTAATAAAATATTTTTTACCACCTTGAGTTTGAACAAATTTTAGATCACAAATGTCGTTATGTATTGAGCATAAATGTTCACTACTCCTTTCAATTAAGTTAAAAGGGTTTTTAGCAAATTTTGCTTCAATACAAATTTCACATTTATGTTTATCTTCGGATTCAAGTTTAGGTATAAGACCTAAACTTACAAGTTTTCTTAAAGAAGCACGATTTACATGCCTTAACCTGCTATGCCATAAATTTGAAGAGTCGAGTAAGTAAATAGAATCATTAGTTTTATTAATAACTTGCGGATACAAATATGTAACATATTTTGTCCACTACAACAACATTGGCCTTAAATAGACCATCAAGTAAATAACCCTTCCCAACATACATGCCCCCCTTAATAAGTACAAATCTATCATATTCAAACACAATTTTAAATCATTTCTTACTAAGAGTAGCTCTTGAAATCAAATTCTTTCTGATATCTGGGACATGTACAACTTCATTCAGCGTCAATTCCTTCCCCGATGTGAATTTCAGAATAACCATTCCAATTCCTTCAATTTTGGAAGTTGTAGAATCGCCCATGTAAAAGCACTCATTATGATTCAGAGTCTTATAATCAGAAAATAGACCCTTATCAGCACAGATGTGACGAGTGGCTCATATGTCCAACCACCAATCTTTGGCATTAGATACCAAGTTAACTTCAGAAACAATGGCGAATAGGTTGATGTTTCCAACATCTGCAGAAATATTATCCACTTCGGTTATATTAGCTTGGGGAGGTTTCTTCTTTGATGTATCCTTCTTTTTGCTTCGACAGTCTTTCGCCCGATGTCCCGACTTCCCGCAAATATAATAGTTTCCTTTGAACCGTTTTGCATTGTTGATTTTTTCTTTGTCCATGGATGAGCCAGAACGCTTCATTTTCTTGTTGTTAGACCCCGAGTCTTCCACCATGTTAGCCTTTGCTTCCATGTTTTGCACATTAGTCTTCTTTTCTACAACCAGGTTGTCTTCTTCAATGCGAAGTTGAACAATTAAATCCTCCATCGTCATCTCTTTACGTTTATGCTTGAGATAGTTTTTGAAATCTTTCCATAGTGGAGGTAGTTTTTCAATCATAGCAGCAATCTGAAAAGATTAACTCAAAATCATGCCTTCAGCTTCAATATCATGAAGTATAATTTGCATCTCTTGAACCTAACTCATAATGTTTTTGAATCAGTCATCTTGAAATCCAGAAATTTGCCGACAATGAATTTCTTCGTTCCAACATCTTTTGTCTTGTATTTTTTGTCAAGAGACTCCCACAATTCTTTAGCCGTCTTGTAATCACAATAAACACTATATAGAGTGTTATCCAATTCATTGAGAATGTAATTTCGGCATAAGAAATCTTCATGTTTCCATGCATCAATGGCTAGCTGAGTATTTTTATCAATAGCATTCTCCGATGTTTGTGCGGGACATTCTTCACGCAGAAACTTTACCAAGTTCAACGTTGTTAAATAGAATAGCATCTTATGTTGCCAACGCTTGAAATCTGTGCCATTGAATTTTTTCGATTTCTCATGTTGTGAAGCCGACGGCATGATAAATTGATTGAAACCAGTATTTGGCTCAATCACAGCACTAGTAGAATTTTCAATAGTAGTAGTCATTTTTTTGTAAAACCACAATTACAGAAAATAATCAATAAGAGAAATGTAGAAGAAAGAAAGAAAGTAAAAAAAGATCCGTCTTAAGATTGTTGTTGGATTCGTCTTAGCCATTGGATCGCATTATTTCATGATCTGACGGCCTAAATTAAACTATAAATTGTAGTGTCCATTCATGATACCTAAACAGTTACCAACCACGCAGATGTACGCGTACGTCCAATTGAACCGTCATGTAGGACGAAGTGACGCAACTTGCTACGTGTGCGTCTCTAAAGCGCCCAATGCGTACTTTGCGACGTGCGCGGACCGGGACCGGGACCGGGACCAGGACCAGGACCAGGGCGCGGCGCGAGTGGTGCGAAGCACCACTCTAGTGGTGGCTAGTTTGTTAGCCTTTGGCTAGCTAAAAGTACCCAAGTTGTAGGTTACTTATTAAATTATAACTTATACACATATCCCATTATATAAACAAAACTTATTTCTTGTAAATTTTTGATGTGAGATTCTTTACCATATATAAGACACTTAAAATGAACTTATCAACTTATGGGCCTATATATTGGAGAGTTTTCCAATTCACCCAAATTAATTGTAATGACCCACTCATTAAATACAACATTTAATGAAACCCAATAAAATCAATTAATTGCAACATAAATGTGATAACAAATAGAGAATATGAACCTTTTATACAATTATAAATTGCTTTGCAGTTATTTATAAATATTGTTTGAATATATTTAGCCATTTGTAATTTGTTCATATTCAACTGTAAAATGTCAATTTTATCCTCAAACTTAATAAACTTTTTGTCTTCTATACTATACTTCTCTCTATTTCTTCAAGTGTTTTTATTATATTTTGATGTCGGAAACAAGTTACGGTTCAACCCCTTTATAAGTTGGACGAGTATCACGATAAACAAATCCCTTCTATTTCCAATTTAGATTGTGAATTGCAGAGATACAGATTGAGTGGACCATATCAAAGTGCATAGCTTGATTATAGGTTCAATTAATCACGCAATGTTTTGATTGAAATGGCTAACTTTGATCGTCCCATCTCCCTTCCTTTACGGAACTTTGACCCAATATTAAAGAGTACCATTTCATCTTTTCTTGAATCTCCTTTAACCAAAGAAATATAGAAGCGTGAATAGGAATACTAAAACTTAGTTTTGTCACTATTTCTCCACTTTGTAACTTGATGGACCTTTCCAAAAGGTTGCAGTTTCGACTCTACCTTTGATTTTTGGCTACAAACATTCCTAAAATTTTGAAAATTGGCAGTTCGATCCAGAGGGTTAAATAGCTCGACCTATCGGGGGATGAGTTGGGAGCTAGGGCAGCCAGTACACGATATTTCGTCCCATTGATAGATTCTCTCGAATTTTGTCGCTAATCGCTATCTTAGTCATGTGACATGCACATGCATTGTAAGTCAAGATTAAAATGGGAGATCCACTAAACATTCAAAAATAAATGCAATTTTATGCTAAAAATGAAAAATTTATAAAAGTTCCTGTTTGACAATTATTTTGGTAGAAAATGAGTTTTAAATAATAATTTTTAGAGAATGTATGGTTAAAAAAGTCTGGAAAATAATTTGATATACGTATAAAGAGTTTGTTTGACACCCATTCTTTTGAAGAATGAGTTTTTAAATAGTGATTGATGTAAAGAATGTGCGTTTAAAAAGTAAGAAGAATTTTTGAGTTTATGTGTAATGTTCTTATAGCAAATATAAAATAAATTAAAGAGTGTCAAACATGCACAAATGTAACAGAGAAAACAGAGTTTCTGTCAATGGGGATAATTTTCAAAAGGTGGGAGTGTATGCCGCTAAAAAGCAAAAGCAAGGACAAAACCTGCAACCTATGGGAAAGGTTGGGGATGGAACCTGCAATTTACCCTTAAATTAAAGACTTGTAAGTTGTAACTATAGTAATCTACGATTGTGTATTGTGACGATCGAATTTGGCCTTATCGGAGTGGGGCCCAGGTAAGAAATTATGACATGACAAAGCGACAAATTCATGAATTAGCCGTTGAGACTCACTGCACTACACAACAAAACGGTTCAATCACCTCGATTTCACACTCCACACACTGAAATTCTGTCAATCTCTCTACAATGGCGGATTTTCTGACGGACAGTGATGATGAGAAGAAAGTCGATGAGCTTCTGTCTCAGGCAATGGACCTTACTGTGCTTGAGCAAGTTGCTGCCATTAATTGTTCTGGTTTCAATGATTCTGATCTTCCATCTCACCTTGAAACCCGTTTTCAAAAGCTCAAATCTTTCCCAGTAGAGAAATCGAAGTCCGATTTTTTGTCAACCAAAACCTTCAATTCTTCAAAAACCACAGAATTCAAGAAGAGGGATCTGATAAATGAAGCCAAAAAGGTTAACCCTAGTGAAGAAATTAAAGGATATTTTTCAGAGGAAAAATCAGAGGAGAAAATGGGTTCAAAATCAACTGAAAATGAGTTGAAGAAAAACCCAGATGGTAAAAATTGCGTATCGCCTACAACATCGTTTGAGAATGAGAGTTTTCCTCCTTTGAAGAAAAACCCACACGGGAAAATGGGAAAAAAGGAATCGAAATCCCCATCTTCGGCTTCGTGGGATGATTTTTCGAGTGATTCTCCGTCTCCACCCGCAAAAACCGGTTGCTTTTGGTGTTCTCCGAAAAAGGCTTCGAGGAAAAACAGCAAAGAAAACAGGGGTCCGGATATAGACCTTGATTGGGGGAAGAATGATGAGTTTTTATCTGATTTGAGCAATTTTTCGTCGAAAAGTCAAAAAAAGATGATGATGAAGGCTATGAAGGAGGAGGAAGAGATCTGTAGAGAGGCAGAGATGATTGTCAAGTGGGCAAAGCAAGCTTCAGCAAGGATGGATGTTTCTGGCATTGAAGATGAGCTAAGTGATAATGAGAATTTTAAATGATCATTTACAGTTTATGTTCTTTACATATTCATATTTATATACAAGAAGATACATCTTTTTTTTTTTTTATATTTTTTTTCCTGATCCTATATTATGGTTTTCTGTTCTGCAGCTTCTGCTTCTGGGTTTCATTATTATAAAGATACAAATTGTATAAGTTTGGGTTGCTACATATTATATAGAGGAAAAAAATTGATATACTGCACCATTTTATGTTATACTTTAGTAAATTGATGGTTTTGAGATCAAATGAGTAGTGATTTTTTTATTTCTTTGATGTTCTTGGATATCATCTTTTTGCACTTCGCTACAAATGTTTTGGAAATATTTTTGTGTTTGGTTTATGGTTTTTATGTTGGCAATTTAATTCTTGAATGTTTAGCAGTTATGGTTACGGGTCTGCTTAAATATAGGTTAGAATCATATGTATTAAGGATGAAAAGAGTTAATTTTTATCATTTTTTCGGATAATATCTGTGATGTGGCATGTATGTTGTCGTTATAGGCTTCGCATATATCTCCTGGTATATATTGTGAAGTATACCAATTGTCATTGCCTGATTATGTATTATGTCTTGATCAATTTGATGTAATATGCTCATCAGACGTGTATCTTCTTGGGGTTTAGACCGAACTGAAATGGAGATACTGAGTGAATTGAAAGTAGAAGAAAAGACTGAATGTCAGCATGTAATTTGACATTGTATGATCGTAGGAATTTGTTTAATTATATAAGACCTGCATGTAAATATCTCATGAAGTCTGCTAATTCGACTTCCTCATTATGAATGATACCTTTACACATAAAGATGGAGGTGAACTTGCTAATTAAATTGTTAGAACCTGAAATGCTTAAGTTCTCGGAGGACATGGGCTCATGTTAGTTTTGCCGTGGCTAACTTTTGGGATTTGGAAGGAGTGTGGATGTTGGGGATGTGATCATTTTCTGATGTACGTCTTTGTGTATTGTGAGCAAATAGAGAGAAGAAGAGTAAACCGACTGAGTTGATGAAAATGAAATTAGTTTGATGGTCAGAATTCTATAACATTACTACGGATGTTATGTCATAACTTATTGATTACTTTGATTGACGATTCTTGTCATGATTATCCAACTTCTTTTCGCACATTACTTTTGATTTTCGATTCTTGTCATGATTATCCAACTTCTTTTTGTAGCTATTAGCAGAATTATTTTCCTTCCTCCATCGTTCTTTAAGAGTTTTCTTTATCCTTGTAAAATTAGATAAGGAGCGTGGATGTTGGGGATGCGATCATTTTCTGATGTAATGTGCTTTATGTGATGTATCGTCTTTGGGTATTGTGAGCAAAAGGAGAGAAGAAGAGTAAACCAACTGAGTTGATGAAAATGAAATTAGTTGGATGCTCAGAATTCTATAACATTACTACCGATGTTATGTCATAGCTTATTGATTATATTGATTGACGATTCTTGTCATGATTATCCAAATTTTTTTTGTAGCTATTAGCAAAATTATTTTCCTTCCTCCATCCTTTAAGGGTTTTCTTTAACCTTGTAAAATTAGATACGGACAACTTGTATCTGTATGCATTACCTATCTGATTCATTATCACGTCTTACAATGGAACAAATTTATTGCTTTTCTTGAGTTATGAGATAGCTATTTCTGGTCTTCGCTCATGCTTGCCAAAAATCTCAACAACGTTCCGAAAATTTTCAGAAGAGCACGAAGCAAGAAATGTGCAACAAAGCTTATGGGCTAAAGTCAGAGCAAAAGGGCTGCAAAATACTTGTTGGTATTGCTAATGATAAGTAACTTGTAAGTATGCTACCAGGTTTTCTTCTGATGGAGAAGTTTCAGTGAATCAGTTATAATTCATCCATTGCATTTGTCACTCTTTTTTCATTAACATTATTTGGTATTGGTATTAGCTGGAATCCTGGAATCCTTAAATTATGAAACGTAATAAGGATTTATTTACTACATTTCCTAGGATTTTATTATGTTTATTTTACTAGATTCTCTATTATTTGATTACATGTTTCCTACTTATTTTGTAACATACGATCCTTTTGATGATCTATTTCCACTCGTCGCAGTTTGTACTTTGTTTTTATGAATATTGAGTGCAGTCCTCGACATTGGACTACTTCGGCACTTCTATCCACTACTTTTTTTCTTAGACATTTAACGCGTAATCTTCATAACTCTGTGCATTTTAATTCATTTTGAAATGGTTATGTTTAATGCATTCTTAATAGGATTAATATATATGTACCGAATTGGGGGTACCAAATGGGTTACCCCCTCTCACAATGCGTACGGGCCCCATTTGTATTTAAAAATTCTGGCTTGTGATCCCTACCTCCTAATGTAAGATTCGGTATAAAAATTTGGTACATGTAGCATAACCTTATTATAGATTATATTTCCCTCATGCACAAAGTTTAGAGTAAATTAGGGTTGGGCTCCCTAACCTTTCACTCACTACGGTTATGGTTCCCTAACTCTTAAAAATGAGGTATTGGATCTCCAACCTACTTGATTACGTGAATTTAGACTTCACTTCATAGAAATTATCAAATGAGACACTAAATTACATGTAACTCTAAGTTGAATTGGAGATAAATGTTAAGTGGTTTGGCAATTTCACCCTCTAATCGTGAGTCATGTGAAAATTGCATGCAGTTTAAAGTCAACATTGATAGTATCAGTCACTTGGAGCCCCAAAATTACCAATTTAAAGAAGTTAAGGACTTAAAACTTCAATTTGAAGGATGAAGACCTAGAATCACAGTGCATGAAAAGGTTGGGGATACCAACATATTAAACTCTTGTCCTACAAAAGACTCAAAATTTCACTCTTGAAACTTAGACCTTATTTGGTACACATTAAAATTTTCATTTTCATTCTTCTACTCATTTTCAACAACGCGTTCTTCAATAAAATAATATTTTCCATCACATCAATAACTTTTTCTTCTTTTTCAATCACACATTTTTCATCAATCTACTACTTCAGAATACATTTTTCCAAAAGGGTAATTGGAGCAAAACGTCCATATCTTTGGTGATTTATATGGAAAACGTCCCTACCTTTGATTTATTGGTGCATAACGTCCCTACCTTTACCTTTTCTTGTGCAAAACGTCATTCCATCCACAAACCGTTAGAATTCACCGTTAAATAAAAAAAGATGGTTTTTTATTTTCCACAGGTAGGGTAAAACCGTCCAACCATCATAACTTCACATATCTCGCCTTCTTGGTCAAATGTTATGTATAAACTAAAAAGTATAAATAATATGAAAATTAATTTGGATGATGTTCCAAAAAAATAAGGCTCAAACACACCATTAATTAAAGACTGTCAACCTTTGGAGGTTTTTGGACCGAACCTGTCCTTAAATGAGGGTTTGCATCAACCTTCGCTGAGCTCTTTACTTTTTTCGTGTACTAGTTGATACATTGACACTGAGTCCATCTCGACCCAACCAGGTAGATTATATTGGTTGTCCACTTCTAGCCCATAAAGAAGAGCTTTCACCCTGACCACAAAAGCCACGACAATCTCCATAAAATTTATGAAAGGCAAAAATAAGCGCCCCTGCAACTAAAATTATAAAATATAGGGATAATTGCAGAGGATGTTTCTAACTTTTTCAAAATGTGCAGATTATATCCAAACCTTTAAATCGTAGTAGCGGGGGTTCCAAACTTTTCGAAATTGTGCTACGAAAAGACCTCCGAATGACTCTGTCCAAAAAATCGTTAGTAGTATTTGACCATATTTTGATCAATTTTGAAAAATGTAAAAGGGTTTTTTTAATCTTTAATTGATTTAGGATAATTACCATAATACGTTCCCATTGTTTGCACTCATCGCTCAAATTGTCCCTATCATTCCAAATTTGACAATTGCACCATTATTTCAACCTTTTTTTTTCTTGCGGAGTTGGTCATTTTCGTCTCATTCCATCAATTCCTTCCGTCAAATATTGATAATTAGTGCAAAATATCTCTATCATTTGCCTTCATTACACAAAATGTCCCTATCGTTTGTCTTCATTGCACAAAAAATCATTACCGTTTATGTTCTCCGTTAAAGCATTGTAAAATTACTAATTTATCCTCACATTTAAATAAATATATAGAAAAGGAATGAATAATGTAAGAATTAATAATTGCAATCAAAGTCCTAACTTTTTAAAATAACGAAAACTAGTTTCACTTAAAATACTTTAAAACATATTAACATAAAAAAAAAAAAAAAGAATTATAATTAAGAAAAAAAGAGTACATTATTACTTTGAATAAGCTGAAAAAAATCTCATTAAAATATTGTCAGGAAAATTCAATGAATAAAACTTGATTAAGGAAAGGCTATGGAATTGTTCGAATCCGTTCCCCATGTTTGGTAGTCCTCGTTCGATACAATGGTGGTGACTGAAAGTTCCAAAGATATTTTCAAGGGAATTTTTTTAAGAACGTGTATGGTTAAAAATGAAAAAAAGTTGTAGGACTCACAAATTGAGTTATTAAAAGTGACTTTGAAAAAAAAATATATATATATAAAGTTTATGCTAAATCTTTGTTGATCCGAAAGGCTCGACTCTAACTTTAATTTTAGGTCAAGCCTCGACCAGATTTGCTAATTTTTATTTTTCCATTTTCGAGTCTGAAAAAAAACATGCACAACCTTAGGGTCCGTCCTTAAAATTATGTCACAATAGACTCCACAAGTTAACACTTTAAATTAGAGAGTGAGTTACAAATTCACTCATTAGAATTAAATGTTTTTAAAATATTTCAATTTTCAATGCTCCACTCTAAGGTTGTCCTTACTTTCCCAAATGCCAGTTGGTTTTTAAGTGAAGATATTAATAAATTTATGTTGTCTCTATCGCCTCAGTCTTTAAAACTCATCTTTTACCTCCAATGCTCGAGCGCCAAAACTAGCGGTCAACTAGTGAAATTGTGACGACCGTTTCCTCACCAAAATTGGGAAGACGAAATATTTTTCTTTTATTAGTATTTTTAAAATTATTTTACGTGAGACTTGTTTGTATTTTTTTGAAAATTTGAAACTCTAGCTTCAGTTATTTATTTTTATGTTATTTTTTTTTTCTACGTGCTTATTTAAAGAATGGGTAAATTAGTTATTTTAAAATTTTTTAATTGAGAAAATAGACGGTAAAGACCTTTTGTACAATTGTACTACGAAGGTAGGGATGACGAAATGGTTCCCCTGCTTGGGCTCGGCCCAAAAAAAGCCCGAGCTGAGCCTCGCCGGCTCGGGGCTCGATGGGGCCGAGCACGGCCCGTGAGTCTAAAAAATAAAAAACTTGCATGCCACTTCTTTTTATAATTTTTTTTTATTTTTTCTTTTAAATTTAGTTGTAATTTTTTTAATATGTAGTTATTATTTATAATACGTATAAATTGCATGAATTTTAATTTTTTTTAAAAAATTTAGATTTGTTACGAATTGGAAAAAAAACCCAAGCCGGATTGGGTTCTGCTCGCTAAGGCCAAGCCGAAAGTTTAGGTCGAGCCTAAATTTTTTAGCCGAGCTTTTACTCGTACAAAAAAAACTCGAAATATTTTTATTCTAGTCCAGCCCGAGCAAAAAGTTTCGGCTCCATGGCTCGATTCGACTCGTTGACATCTCTATATGAAGACAAACAATTGAGACATTTTGCATCAATTACCAATATTTGATGAAATGAATTGACGGAATGAGAGGAAATGACTAACTTCGCAAGAAAAGTTGAAATGAATGTAGAATTGTTAAATTTGAAACGATAGTAAATATTTTTTGCAATGAGTGCAAACGATGGGGACACTCCATTTTTCCCATCTCATCAATTTCATTCCCTCTTAATAAGAACCTTTAAAGAATAAAAAATGAAATAAACAAAGATAGATAAATTATCTTCAAAACCAAGTGTGGTGATGGGGGGTGGCGATGAAGGCTCTCCCTTCTATCAATAGGTGGGGTTGGGTGTGTTAGGGGTTAGACATTAGAGTCGGGTAGTTGGGTGAATCAGGTAAGATGAATTTTTTTTTTATCAATTGACATATTTTTTAATAGAAAATGTTATATGTCTTTTTTACGCACATTTATCATATATTAAATATCACATCAAGTGAGAATAATTTTTGAATAATGTTAGCCATACTATAATTCAATTATTTCAATAATGATTTTCTTTTCTTTTTTCATTATTTATTTAATTTATTGAGGCCCTGTCTGTTTCCAATTTTTTTAACCAAAAAATTGATTTTTTACCGTTTTTTTTTTCAAACGTACGGGCTCCACTATGAAAGAAATTAGTCCAACATTGCTACTCAAGTTTATTTACAACGGTTGGAATTTAGCTGAAAAGGAGAAACAAACATACTCTTAACCATTTAGTCACCATAAATGTATAAGTACATTTGACAGATACATTTCACACGCGTGCTTTCATTAATATATGAATTCTCTATTATTAATTTTCAATTAATTAATATTCACATTCATTTAATTAATATTTATCTTCATTTAAGCATTTCAATGTTATTAATTCTAATTATAAGTTAATTAAAATTTCACATTTAAGATTGCATTTCATTATTGGCGTCCATGTATGCTAATTAATATCCAATTTTATTTAATTGAAAATTAAATAATTGATTTAACATTCATTGTCACGTATATTTTCTATGACCAATTTAATACCATATTCACGCATATTCAAATATTACTTTTATCGCACTTATAAGATATTGATTTCATATATTTCGTGCAACACACGTTCAGAGTTGACTAGGTTATTAAATGTTTGGGACCTCCACTATATTTGTATTATTCGGAACCACAAGAATCCTTACCTTCAATGGAAATTATTTTGAAAGTCAATTTCATTTCAAATATCTTTCCTTAACATGAGGAACATTATTCGACCTCCACTACATGCATAGGCTAGGGATTGTGTAATTACAGTGTTAGACCAAACATTTATTGAGTTGGAATCGTATTCATGTTAGCTAGGTCCAGGGGCGGACCCAACACCTAGCCAGCCCCTGCGGCCGTCCGTGCTGGATCCGCCGGGAGCTTCAAGAAGTTAGTTGCCGACTTGCCGTCCGCCGGGAAGAAATGAAGAAGGCGCCTGAATTTTTTTATTTTTTTTCCCTTTCTTATTGACATTGTTTCACTCGGCGAGGGATGGAGGGAGCGCAGCAACGCGTGCTAGCTCCGTCGGAATTTTCAGTAGCTGCTGGTCGCTAGTATTGTAGTTGCAGAGGCAAAAATTGTGGAAGCTAGAAGCGAAGGAGGAAGATGATTGAATTGGGTTATTTTTTTAGTTTTGGCTTTTTTATTTTGGCTGATGGGCCTCTTGTTTTCGAAAAATGATAGGCCCAATTCATGGATATATGACAATGTATATCATTGAAAATCCATTACTAATTACGCAGATCAAATCACCCAATTGGCAAACCTTTCTCCAGTTCTCCTCCTGCCCTGCGATTTGCGAAGTGCGAACTCATAAGTCAGACTTGCTACCGTTGTCGATGAGTTGCCGCCGACATCAGCCTCTCCAGTCTCAAACTCTCAGGCGAACTTTCGAGTGTCTCTCTCTCTTTCTCTTTTCGTTTTTTGTTCATCTAATTCATTTTTTCATTTATTATTTATGAGTTATGAGTTATATTTATATTTTATAAGTTGTGAATATGATTTGTGAAAAATAGAAGTGGGAATAAAAGTGAAATTGGAGTACGTGTCTACGTGATATTTAGGGATTTTGAATATGGATAAATTTACTTCTTTAGTTAGCACGAACTTGGTGTGAATTGAATGAAGACAACAATGTAAAATTGAGAGAATTTAGGGATTGGAATTGGGACTAATTTGGTAGGATAAGTAATATGTGGATTGATTGAGGATTTTAACTGGAGTGAATGTAATCGATTAATTCCTGTTAGTAATTGAATTAGAATAAGGATTTAAGTGATTTGAATATTTTTATTTATACCATTTTGGAGTCGGAGTGCGATTGTATTTGTATCATATTTTTTTATTATTATTTTGTGTTATATTGAATTATATTTTTACACACACATGTATATGATTTTTACGTTTTAGTGCATTTACATTGAATTTTTTAATATTTTTTAATTAAATATTAATAAACGACATTGCTATTATGGACATTGACTGTTTTATTTGCCATTTCTGTTTAATTAGGGATTCATTTTGGCTCTAGTAGATACTTTACGGACTGGTGATCTGTCTTGGTAATAAAATGATGTCCTTCAAGTTAGTGCCTAAATTTACTCAGGGCGTTAACGAAGGCTAATAGCTCATTTTCATATATAGACGGCCTCGAGTTCCTAGTGTCAAACTGTCAATGCCTCAAGTTCTTAGTGTCAATAACCTTACTTAAATAGGTTAACAACATGTTATTCTGTATTATCACAGCCCCAAATCCCCTGGTATCTCGCATCTATCTCAGTATAGAAGGGTTGCTCAAAATGGAGGAGAGAGCTAGTACTAGTTTAGTGCTCATAGCTATCTTGAGCCTTTGAAAAATCTCCTGCTACCTCAAACCAGAGGATATGGCCCTTCTTTAATAAACTAGTGGAGTCACGCGTGATGCACGTGCATGCGTTCTTCTCCTTGTGCATATTAGCATTGGGACTGCATATGCATACTATAATAAAAAGATGGAAGTAAAGTCATGAATGACGTGTAAGTGAAAAAGAAATTCCTGTTACAAAATGAAAAAAAAAAAGCATTTTGGATACTATAAGTACTTAAAACTGAAATGTTTGCAAATGGAGGACAGACGAAATAGGAAACTGCTGGTAGAAAGAAAGAAACTAACAAAGTAAACATACTTCAATAGATTACACAAAATATACTTATTACACGATGAGTATTTTCCTGTAATCATTCAGTTACTTGAGCAGTTAACATACGTATCTAGCACACGGGAATGAGGTTTGGAATCCAAAAGAAAATACAACTTCTCAATTTTAAATCCTCATAGTGTAACACAGCAAGAGTTCCATTGGAAGTTAGATGATATAGTGTCTTTTACTTTGCTATAGCCAAAAAAGACTTTATTCATCATGGTTGAAACAACATCACATGAGTTTTTTCAGGGCAGCTGCAGCTGCGTCTGTCTCCCACTATTTTCCTGCTTTCTTGTTCGCGGTGTTGGACTGCTCATCAGGATTCTGGAATAGAGATCGATTAGCGGGTGGAGACTGAGACAACACAATTTTGTTGGAAGGTGCAACATCTTCAACATTGATTTTATCATTTCCCTTGTTACCAAATGCCATCTTTGGAGTAACAGGTGTTCCAGTTGGATCAAGCATGAATATTATTTCGTATTTGAACTTTGAATAAGCAATGTATTTTGTTGAGGGTGAGCCAACAGTCATTGGAAGTGCCTTGATGTAAAAGATATGTTCATCCTTAATATCTATGCGAATGTCCTCATCATTAGATAGGATAGTGTCCTACAAACATGAGAGAATTGATTAGCAACGAAATGGTAATGAATATATATTTTAGGGAGAAGGAAAATGACAAAGTTGAATAGAATCAGTACATGGCATTTTTCTTTCATTAGCACATTTCCAGGACAACCCAAGATTTCTACACATGAAAAATAACATCGTTAAACAATGAAAAACAACAAGATTTCTACACATGAACTAATAATGATCGTCCATCAGCTATCATGTTGTGCCAAGTCCATCAACTGATGATATGTGGCAAAGAATCAATCAATTAAGTAGATAGGCCAAAAATGTGTGATTTAGGAGGTACAAAAAGTCACGAAACAAAATATGCATAATGGGAAATCAATACTAAATCTATTCTTGATAAACAATTCTCTATAGTGCATAATGGGAAATCAACACTAAATCTTTTTTTTGATAAACAATTCTCTATAGTGCATAAAATTCTCTATATGGGAGCTGCAAGGTTGTTAAATCCACAGGGGGTTTAGTAAGTTTTGTTTCTGCCTTCACACGATCTCCTTCGAGCAAAATGGAGCTATTAGCCTGTTAGAGAACAATGTAAGCCACAACCCTTATGGACTACCTAGCATCTGTACATAAGCTCAGCCAGCCGGAAGTAATATCATTCCTAAAGCGTGAAGTGGAAGTGGAAAGAGGGAATGAAGTAGTGGAACAATGAAGCAAAGATTTATTAAGATAATTGTTCTAATTTTTATTGACTTGGCAGCAAGACGCTAACTCAAGAAAAAGTTCAGCATTTGAAAACAGAGGCACCTATATCTTTGTTTCTTTGAGACTAACAGCAGGTAAACTTAAATCTGTAGAGAAATAATATCAAATAATGATATAATACATTCAAAATGTTTAACGCCTGAATCCCAAGTAATAAAAATATTAAAATACTGACTGAAGTAGAGGAAAACCAATTTTTCAAAATCAAATTGTCCCTCAACATTATCACAATGTGATGAAAAAAACACATTCCATGAGGTTCTGCGATACAAGTTTAGATTATAAGTTGTGAGTCTTATAGAATGTGTGGATATAAGTGGATAAAAGTTTTGGGATAAACTACTATTAATGGCTTGTTAGTGGAAATAAAGTTTGAAGCTTGCACGTATGTTTGAACCACTTCTCATCATCTCTTTTTTGCAAAGGGAGACATCGATTCGGTAAAGGAGGGGACAAATTTGACTGGAAGGTCTTAGAACTAATAGTAGAATCTTCACTTGCATTCGCTTCCCTGTTTTTTTTTTTTCATTGTTTCAGTAGAGTGCAAAGTATAAATGCATTTGTTAAATGGTTTTCAAACTCGATATTCTATATAAACCCTGGTTTTAGGCATACACGCGTTTCCAGAGGTGAAAAATAAAGCCAAAAATCAAGGCAATGAGAATATATTAACTTTTGCCAACAAGAAGTAATACTGACATTAATTGCCCTCGGAAATAAATATATCATATCAAGCTCAGGTCCTCTTTCCAACATTCTTTTTACATTGCTTCTGATTCTATCTTAGAGTAGTAAAAGTGAAGGTATTAAATTAAAATATAAAAAAAACGTGTAAACAGCAAAACAAAGAACTCAAAAAGGGGGTTTAATTTCCAACAGCTGTCCAGTAAAAACTAAAACCAATTGACAACATTTAATAATCTTTTCAAGAATGCACTCAAAGAACAGTTTCCAAATTTTTGACAACGAATTTGAAACACGCATTAATTGAAGCATTTATATGCTGAAATAGCGATCCAACCATAATAATAATTGTTACTGGCTATCTGTGAAGACCTCTTCCCAGGCCCTTATAACCAAACGAGGCCCAAGCCTCGTTTATGGGGATACTGCAATGATGAGAATCTGTGTGACCGATTGATTGATGTGACCCTTGCATAAAGCAACTCGTCTTGTCTTGTCAATGTAAGAGTATTTAATTGAGTATATAGATATAGGGAAGAGGACTTGAGAAGACTTGATGGCTAAGATGTGATGCCCGGGCCTGGGAGATGAGGCCACGTGTACATTGATCCGACGATCACCATTCTATTTGTAACACTTTAAATACCCCAGCCATGTAATAGAAAAGGAGGATGAAAATTTAAATACAAAAAATACGCTTAATATCTGATAGCATACATAAGGTAAGAAATCTAAAAGAAAAAAGGCAAATCGGGTTTCTTGTGGCTGGACTCTTACAACGATTACATCGCGTTCCTTCTATGTTCGGGTTCGAGACTCTTTTTTGAACATTCTTCAGTACACGTACGTTTTTCGAGACTTGCACTTGCACGTGTGGGTCCGGAAACTGTTGACAACATTTTTTGGGGCCAACAATAATAATAATTAAAAAAGAAGGGTTTTAATCAGAATTCTGTTAGTGTAAGGAAATAGCTCAGCTCAGCTCAGCCCACCTACCCCACTCCAAAGCTGTTGGTAAAAGAGAAAATGAAAAGGGTCCCTAGGTGATTAGAGAGAAATTTAGGCAGGTACGACAAAACTCAAAAGAACATATTTATCTACAATTCAATCAACAAAGGATAAAATAATTCGAGTTGCCTTGTTGCTGAGGGACAAAACAGAGAGATGGTTCTCAGAAATAAATTGCAAATCATGACAAGGGAGAAAGATATCCAAGGAGTTATCTCGTCAGGGCCAATTTTTTCATTAATATATCCGAGAACATTAAAAAATCAATTAAATATTCAATACATGATGATGAAAACATATCATGCTCACAAGTAAATTGTAAATTTTATAGTGAGGAAAATGAAATTGGCGTCAAAAGGGAAGTTTTACACTCACGAGGACAGGTAAATTCTGGAGAGGTTGTATGCTTGCGGAAACCAAATTTGCAGCCTGCTATGAGTAAAACATGAAGTAGCAAATTTAGAAAACAAAAATTAAGAAGAAAAGATAAATAATTACGGTAAATCAATTATCAGACGGTAAATTTTTCAAGTCATTACTTTATTCAATGTCCTCAAGCACATTCTCCACCACATAAAGAACAAATCTATTAAAACTACCAAAAATTAATGTCAGTGTACTTTTAGTAGTATATATCAAGATTTTCCCTTTCTTTCCCCCCATCCCTTCATTCCCCTTAAACCAGTGCGATAATATTTATTATGTGCATATAGTTATAAATTTCACCACAAGATTATACTATGTGTGCTCTTTAACATTGGATACCCAAGTAGATTGGTCCTCGCATCTTCTTTAGGGGTCTGTCTTAGGGAAACTTTGCTTTTATAATTCCAACCAAAAGAGAGAATTAATGTTTCTATGATTATTTTTGCAATAACTAAGATAACCTGATCCTAACCTTTTAGTGTTAGTGAATAATTAGCGCATTAGTTTGTAGACACGATACTAAATAGATCAAATTGCTCCTAAGATAACTGGGGAGGAGTCATAAGTTCTTTCACTTTTATCTTATATTAATTAACCTTTGTGGGTAAAGCCAGAAGTGAGGAAGATATTTCGATCAAAAGAGCTCATTGGAAAACGAAAATAGTCATTGACAGCACAAGTGTAATACTTTCAACCAAATCACAACATTCCCAAACAGAGATATTTAACCAGCAATTGTTCACCTGGTAATTTAGAGCCCTTTTCTGAAGATCTTTTGGCAACAATGGATGCTAAGGATATTTCTCTTCCATATACTACAAAATTGTGGTCTCCGGTCAACAACATCTTTTGATAGTAACATGGAATATACCAAATTAACGATTAATCAATTCTATTTTGCTATAATTAATGAAGAAATTCACCAGTAATATAGCAAAAGAATCTGCAACTACAAAATCACCATCCACAAGTACTGGCACGTATCAAATTGGATTAAGCTTCAAAAACTCTGCAATCCTGACAAATAGAAAAGTGTAACAAAAAATTAATATGATAATAATCAACTGAAGCTACATCTAACTTAGCAATACAGATAAGAAGTTTATTCATTTCAAGGTTGCATTTGTTTCATTCATCATATATATATATATAAATAAAAGCTAAAATAATTTTAGCTTTTTTAAGCAAAAACAAATTAAGAATTCAAATTGATGAAGAAAAAATCAAAACCTTTTAATTTGAGAGCAATTCGAACGCGGCAAGAACAAGAGCTTTGCCAGTAGGAATAGAGGTTCAGCTTTTTTGAATCCTTACCGGTGCCACTTGCCAAAATATAATTATAAAATGTGAAATTCCATTAACACAAAAATCGAAGTTGATATTAAATTCAAGAAATCTACCATAATTAAAAAATGTAAAATTTCATTAACACAAAAATTAAATTTGAATAAACTTCAGAAAAAAAGATTGTTCCCACACGAGCTAGAAGATTATCACTGCAGGAAACCACTATGAAGTCAGCAACCTCACCAGACGGAAACTTCAGAAAAAAAGATATAAAGCTGTTTATTGTCAAAAAGAAATGGATTTCATGTTCATCAAGAAAAAAAATATCCCAAACTACCTTTGGAATATTTGACCAAAGGTAAAGCTGTTTATTGTGAGAAAGATATAAACTTTACTTAGCATGAACTGAGGAAAGTTTGTCCACTCACTCTCTTGGATTTGGATTATATTGTAATAATCGATGTTGCATTAAGAAGACTTTCAGGGCTCATTCACAATGCTTTTGAGTGTATACAAGATGCATATACATTCACGCAGAATATCATGTGCGTTTTATACATTCACGCAGAATATCATGTGTGTTTTATACATTCACGTAGAATCTCATATAAACAAGATGAAGCCTACAACAAAAACAAAAATTAACAAATTAACGTGGTCCTGTGGGCGAGGGTAGAGGTGCCAGGAAAAAAAAAGGTTAAAATTATTGGGATGGAACTTGAAATTAAGCAGTATATAGAGAGAAATCAAAGAAAAAAAGGAAAGGGGAAGAGGGGGGAAAATCACGGTGCCTCGTGTCTCTGTCAGACACGGAGGCTCCGTGTCTCACAGAGACACCGACAGTCTCTATGACACAGAAGCATCATGTCTCACAGAGACACGGCTCGTGTCTCTGTGTGCCTCTGCAACGGAGACAGTGTCTCGTCATGTTAAATTAAAAACCAAAAAAGACTTGCCTTTTCGGTGGCTTCCGGTGGGGGCGGTTTCCGGTCGCGGTGACTCAGTCACTGTAATTGTGATTTAATTAAATTATTTGGGGATGGATGAAGGGAATGGGTGAATATAGTTGTTGATGACTGTGGATGAAGGAGATGGGTGAATGTGATTGTTGCAGAGAGTGAAACACATGGATAGGGATAGAGAAAGGGCTGGACATTTTTCCTCTCGCAACATAGGGTTTCTTCGTTTCACGATTGGGCAAATAGATAGAGGAAGCAGACAAGGCCGTGTTGGGATTTATCTTCTTCTTTTTTTTATGCCAAAACGACGTCGTGTGAAGCAAACGAAAGTGTGAATAGTGATATCAAAAGTGTCTCTTTTATTTGGTAGTGATTTGTCAAGGGCTTGGCTAAAGACCCGTATCGAACTCGCTCTTACGATCGTTGACTGTCAACGTTTGACTCCTTTCGAGCTGAACTTCGAGGCTGGGTCCGCCACTGGCTAGGTCATTGACTTGATAATTATAAAGTGGACATGGACAGGAAATTAATTTTTATTCATATTAAGCTAAACCGAAAAATAATTAATGAGCTCATGCATGCTTTTCTCACTTCCTATAGGTGTACAATTGAATATTAACCACTGATAAAACTTCATGGGCATGTCTCAACATTATGAGCCTTTTCTTGCCCTCGTTAATCATGCAAATATTTGAGGAAAGAATTACCACTCTTTAAAATTTTAAGATAATCTTTTATTAATTAAATTTTTTATTTTTTTGCAAAAGCCAATATTATTATTATTATTATTATTATTATTTGTTGCATATCATTTAATTTCATGAAACAAAATATATATAAATAAAATTAGTTGTAAATCATTCTAAAAATTTGTATTTCTTAGATCATCTCCAATGCATTTTATCGTGGCATTGATGCACAGCAATGGTCTAATTGTTATCCAATATTTCTGGCACAACTTAATATTTCTATGTACATGTCTTTTATCAATATTATAATAAAAATGAAAAAGAGAAGAGATTTTAATATTCTAAAAATAGAAACAAACACAAAATTGTTATCCAATATTTTTATTACAACCTAATATTTATGTGTTCGTGTCTTTATATGACAATTTTTTTAAAACAATTTGGAAATGTATTTGAATTCTCGGAAATCCCATAGATATTAGACCTTTCAAAATTCAATTCCTATGAAACGGCCTGAAAATTCTTCTTTTATCCATTGGAACTTCCGTCGCAAATTTCTGTACAAAAATAATCTTCATGCATGCTTATGACATAAATTGAATCAATGTAGCAAGTTGGCCTAATACATGTATATATACACTCTACATTCATGAATTTATACTTTCCAAAACATTGAACCAGCGAATCAAACTAATTAAATCATTTTCAAAATTCATCCTTAGAAATCCCTGATTTAAAGAAAATATAATCAATCCCAGATTGCATGGCTCAATTAATTTCATGAATATGGTAAAGATTCCATGCACGAAAATATTGAGGGCCGTTTATTCTTCCTCACAATCAAGAACATATTTATCAGATTTTCCATATTTTCTCGTGTAATCTTAGCCTATAAATTCCTGCATTTAAGTCCTGCAATATTTTCATAATTCTTTGAGGGTCTCTATTTTCGATCATGGCATTCTCCAATTTCCTTTTAACTTTGTTTTTCTCTTGTTTTGTGATTTCTCTTCTTCATGCCAGCAGTAATGGCATCACAGTCGACCTCCTTCATCGCGACTCTCCTCTTTCGCCTTTCTATAACCCTGATAGCACACTATCTGACCGTCTAAGAAATGCGTTCCATCGTTCTTATTCACGTAAAGCGTCCCTCAATCCAATCGCAAATTCGACGAAAATAATCGAATCCCCACTCCACTCGAATCATGGAGAATACCTCATGAAAATCTCCCTCGGAACGCCATCTTTCGAAACCCTAGCCATTGTTGACACTGGCAGTGACCTACTCTGGACACAATGTGCACCTTGTACAGATTGTTACAATCAAACTTTACCACTTTTTGACCCCAAAAAGTCAACCACTTACAGGACTTTATCCTGTCAATCTGAGCTATGTAATGCTGTTGCAAAGTTCAAGTTGCGGCACTGAAAATGTCTGTGAATATTCAATTTCTTATGGGGACAATTCTTACAGTGATGGAGATTTAGCAGCAGAGACTCTCAGTCTTCAATCTAGTACTGGGGAATCAGTGTCTTTTCCTAAGACTGCGTTTGGCTGTGGCCATGAAAATGATGGCACTTTCAAAGCAAGTGGCTCTGGGATCGTAGGGCTCGGAGGTGGCGCTATTTCAATTGTTAAACAATTGGACAAATCCATTGGTGGGAAATTCTCATACTGTTTGACACAAATTGATGAGCCCAATGTTCCAAGCAAGATAAGTTTTGGCTCTGATGCATTGGTTTCAGGGCCAAATGTTGTGTCCACTCCCTTGATAAAGAAATCTCAAGACAATTTTTACTACCTAAATTTGGAAGGTATTAGTGTTGGAACTACTAAAATTGTCTACACACCAGTAAAAGGTTCCGACATCAATGCATCTTCTGATCAAGGTAACATCGTTATTGATTCCGGGACGACTTTTACTCTCCTCCCACAGGAAATGTACGATCAATTGGAATCGGCCCTCATAAAGGCTATCAAGGGGAAACGTGTGACGGATCCACAAAGTAGATTCAAATTGTGCTACCAAGCCACTGGTGGAAGCTTTGATGCACCATCAATTGTTGCTCATTTTACTGGTGCTGATGTGGAGTTGCCACCAACAAGTACATTTCTTGAAATTGAGGAAGGGATGGTTTGTTTGACATTGGCGCCTTCTTCGGATTTGGTCATATATGGGAACTTAAGTCAAACGAATTATCTTGTGGGATATGACCTTGTGAATAACAAGGTTAGTTTCAAGCCAACTGATTGTTCCAAGGTAGCTTCACCATTAATGTAGTTTCTGGCTCTTGTCTGAACAATAAGTGTGTATTGGTTTAGGGTTTAATGTTATGATATTATTCGTTTTATTGTTTCATTTCTTTTCGGTAAAACAACTCAATTGTTATTAAATAATGATATTAAAAATTTCCATTATGAAAATTTAAAAACAGTTTGGGCCGGATTAAAATCTGATTTTAATTTAAGTCAAAGTCAAACAATCAATATCAATCATATTTTTTATGGGCCCACATCTTTTCAATCACACATTTCAAAAACTTGTATCACAATTCACTAAAAATCTGATTTTAATCCACACCAAACATCCTTTGAGGCTAATTCCATTATTCCATTAGGTTAAGAAAATTATCTTCAATTATTCCATTAATTCTGAGGCTAATTCCTCAAATCGTTCTCTTTGTTGCCTTACAGCTTCCTTTATCTGTCTCTTTGGTAACGTAAAAATATATTTCGGATTAATAATTAAAAAAATTCAATAATAAAATTTCAATAAATAATTTTTTTTTTAAAACTTGTAGTAAAATAATATATTATTTTGCTATTATTTTGTTGCTTAAAATGCAATTTACTATTTATTTTAAGTTGAGGTTATAGATTTTTGCAATTTACAAACTTCAAAGAATTCTAAATTTGTAACAGGGTATGCAAGCAGCAGCAATAACGTGATGAAAACCACCTGGAATTAGTGCTAACAATGCTTACGTAATATACAAGTATCTCATCTCTCTTCAATTTGTCCAATATGGTATCGGAGCTATGAATACGCTTCATCATTTCTGCATTCTTCCATTTCAATTGGAATCTCTAATTCATTGATCAGTTTGGTTCCAAGAACATCTATAGCTCATGGCAATGCCCACATATGTTTTGAATCCGAACCAGTCACCTTCATCACTTGGCAATTCCGCCATCGATGATGTATCAAGTCAGTATTTTATTCATCACTCCGATAGCCCAGGTGTCACGGGCTGCAGCTGTGCTTAAGCCCCGTGTTGTAAATATTCATTTAATTCATAAAATAGAAAAGAAAAAGTATGATTCTAGAGCCAAATAACGTCTACTCCCGTTATTTGGGTTTTTGTTCCGAAGTCTATTATAGGGGGTATTGGTCTTTCAAAATTATTTCAAGCTTACTAGTGTTTTCCCCCTGCACTAACCATTTGTAATTTCCTGCTTTCGTCTCTTGTAATGTCTTGCTTTTTAGCAATCAATGATCAAGTTTTTCCATCATGTTCAATTTCATGTTGCAAGCTTTCTTAAAATTGTAATCAAAATTTACTTTCGTCCCGACGCGACCGAGGAATAGGCGGAAGGTAGTTTAGCGGAGCAGACTACTGTCGCACGATGTCCTTTTCAGTGCTAAGAAAAGGTTACCCGTGAAAGTTGGTATCAGATCTGCGGCTCAAGATCTCGTTAAGAAAGCTATGGAAACTGATCCAAATTCCTCGAACACCACGGAGGTGGTTGATGTTCAAAAGAGGAACACCCGACAGCGTTTGGAGGCGCTAGAGGTGACGAACACTAGGTTGTGTTTTGCCATGGAGAACCTCGGGGATAAGGTCGAGGCGGCACAGACGGAAAATCGAGAATTACGCATCCAACTGGATGAATGCCAAGAGGCATGCGCTGCTATGACTGAAGCAGTTGCTATCATACCTGAGCTGCAGGATGAGATGGGAGCGTTGAGAACTCAGTTACTAGTTCTTCAGCGCGCGATTGGCAACGGGCAAGCCATCGCACATGAGCCAGTGCATAGGCTCAGAATTCCAGAACCTGTACCTACGGAGGTGCACGCGATGCTAAAGAAGTTGAGAACTTCTTGTTCGATATGGAACAATACTTTCTAGCGACGTCGATTAGAGACGAAGCGAGAAAGGTCACTACAGCTACCATGTATCTAGGTGGAGATGCAAAGCTATGGTGGCGAACGAAGTATGTTGACATTCAAGCCAACAGAATTCGAATAGATTCTTGGGATCTGCTCAAGGAAGCTATCAGATCTCAGTTCTTCCCAGAGAACGTGGAATATGAGGCACGTCGGGCCTTACGAGAACTGAGACACACAAGCTCCATCAGGGAGTATGTGAAGGCCTTCTCGGGGCATATGCTGAATATCAGAGATATGTTAGAGAAGGATAAGCTATACACCTTCATGGAAGGTTTGAAACCGTGGATGCGCACGGAACTTCAGAGACAGAAGGTCACTGATTTAAGCGCGGCTATGGGAGCTGCCGAATGTGCAAGCGACTATCAACCCGAGTCGAGAGAGGATCGGCCTTCGGGAAATAGTCAGTCTGTTGAAGGTGGAAGGAGACCTTACAGACCCAGCTCGAACTCAAATGGGAGAGAGCGTTACTCTCAGAATAGGGGAGGACCCTATCAAGGCAACCGCCAGAGTAACTCACCGAGAAAATCTCACAACAGCCGTCAGGGAAACCATAACGGCAGTTCCAGTTCTGACTGGAAGCATGGAAAAGCGAAGGAGGGCAGACCTGATGTCGCTCCTAGATTAAAATGCTTTTTATGTGAAGGACCTCACCGGGTGGCTGAGTGTCCTCAGAAACGGATGGTGAATGCATACTGTCAACTAGCTGGGGGCTCAGGTTCGAAGCGAAATACCCCACAAGCTAGCTGCCGTAGTGACACCGACTCCGAAGGAAACGAGGATGTAATTGGTGCACTCTCGTATTCGTGCAATACACTATTGCACCGAACTACTAATAGGGACGTCGGTCCCTCGAAAGAGCCGAAGATTGAAGAATCGAAGGCTCGCACTTGTAAGGCTAAATGCCTAATGTACATTGATGTGAGGATCAATGGAAAGCCAATCAGGGCTATGGTGGACACTGGTGCCACACACAATTACCTCGCAAGTTCCGAAGTAGAACGGCTCGGACTTGCTCTGGAGAAAGGTAAGGGGAAAGTCAAAGCGATCAACTCTGTTGCTCAACCAATAGCGGGAATAACACAATCGGTGCCGATCAAAGTGGGTCCATTCGAAGGAAGGACAAATTTGTCGGTAGTTCAGATGGATGACTTCAAGCTGATTCTCGGATTGGAATATCTGCGGGATACAAAGACAGCAGTGTTGCCGCATTCTGACTCCCTAATAATGATGGGGAGCAAACCATTCATTATCCCCACACAGGTGGGGAAAGCTGGCGAGAAAGGCATCTCAGCCATGCAATGCAGTAAGGGTTTCAAGAGAAATGAACCCTCATTCTTATGTTCTCTTCGAACAGAGGAAATCGAAGAGACAACTGGCTCACTGGAGCCCATTTCCATCCTGAATGAATCAGTCTAAAGTGGATCGACGAACTACATCAGTGGATTGCCAAGAGTTGAAGACTTTGGCACTATCATCATCGGGATGGATTGTTTATCTGAAGATCCAACATTCAACACAGCGCCCAAGTATGTATCAGCTGAAGAGACAGCTCAACTCTTCTTCAAGCCTATTGTTAAATACAAGGGATTGCCTACTGTCAATAATCGAGATTCTCGATTCATTGGCACATTTTGGACCAAGTTGTTCAAACTTCTTGGTTCAACTTTGAGCACAAATGCTGGGAGATTATTTTCAGCACTTTACCTCTGTTTCGCATGAAATTCGGGTGAAACTCTCGGATGTGGCTCAGATGCATTTCAATGTTCAAAAGAGCTCTTCTCCAGACAAGAGTCCTTTTGAAATTCCTACTGGCCAACAACCGTTACACCTCCATACTGCAGATACCAATCAGAAACAGTACTTGAAGTCTGCAGATTTGAAGCAACCAGTTCTTAAAGTGAAACTACCAGAGATAAAGGTTGCTGAAAAGATTCTTGGCTACCAAACTACTCAAGCTTCAAGGAAACATCTTCAAGAGTACTTGGTCAAATGGAGCGGATGCAACAGCGAGAAGAATACTCAATGGCTCTGAGGACATCGCCAAATCAAATGGGGGAGAATGTTACGGGCTGCAACTATGCTTAAGCCCCGTGTTGTAAATATTCATTTAATTCATAAAATAGATAGAAAATAGAAAAGAAAAAGTATGATTCTAGAGCCAAATAACGTCTACTCCCGTTATTTGGATTTTTGTTCCAAAGTCTATTATAGGGGGTATTGGTCTTTCAAAACTATTTCAAGCTTACTAGTGTTTTCCCCCATGCACTAACCATTTGTAATTTCCTGCTTTCGTCTCTTGTAATGTCTTGCTTTTTAGCAATCAATGATCAAGTTTTTCCATCATGTTCAATTTCATGTTGCAAGCTTTCTTAAAATTGTAATCAAAATTTACTTTCGTCCCGACGCGACCGAGGAATAGGCGGAAGGTAGTTTAGCGGAGCACACTACTGCCGCACGGTGTCCCTTTCTGTGCTAAGAAAAGGTTACCCGTGAAACCAGGGCTTGTTCTAGTATCGCAGCATTTAATTGGAGATAATTACGCATCATGGAGTGGAGCAATGGTTATTGCTTTGCCAGTGAAGATCAAGCTTGGATTCATTGATGAATCTATTTCACGATCGAAGGAAACAATGATCTTCTTAATAACTGGATCCGTAACAACAATATCGTGATTTTGTTAATTCTTAATTCTCTATCTAAGGAAATATCTGCAAGTGTCATTTATTCTCAATCTATTCGTGACATTTGGGTTGATCTAAAGGAAAGGTACCAACAGAAAAATGGACCTCACATATTCTAATTGAGGGGTGAACTCATGAACCTCTCTCAAGGTCAATCCTCTGTTAGCACATACTTTACCAAGTTGAAAACTATTTGGGAAGAGTTAAGTAATTACACCGACATGTTCCTATGAATTGTACAATTGTGGGGGACATAAGAAGCTAGCTAAGCACTACCAAATGGAGTATGTCATGTCCTTTTTAATAGGATTAAATGAATCCTTTGCTCAAGTCAGAGGGCAATTGCTCTTAATGGGTCATATTTCTCCAATAAATAAGGTTTTCTCTCTTATTTCTCAAGAGGAGCACCAGAGAAGTGTTAATATCAACACTGGCATCTCTGCTTCTGCTGATTCCATGGCATTTTATGCCAAAGATGATTCTAAAAGGACTAATACCAGACCTCTATGTAAGAAGGAAAGGATTATACGTATTTACTGTGGTGGTGCAGGTCATGTGGTGGATAAATGCTACAAGCTACATGGATTTCCTCCAGGATATAAAATCAAGCAAAAATTTACATCAAGCAGCAGATCAGGTGGCAATAATCAATTGAATTCTGTTATTGCTAATCAAACTTCTGAGTCTATTTCAGATCAAATCCAGGGCAATGTTGGAGATTTTATGCAGACTTTGAATCCTACACAATATCAGCATCTGATGAACATGTTGAGTAGTCATTTGGCATCTACAAAGGTTGATACAACAACTGATGTACATTCTAATCAAGTCTCAGGTACATGCTTCTCCATTTCTCTCAATCCATTGCTCAATTTTCCAGGATATTGGGTGGTGGATTCAGGAGCTACCAGCCATATTTGCTTCAATTTTTCAAACTTTAAAACAATTAAACTAGCATAAAATTCATTTGTTACATTACCAAAAAATATGAGAATTCATGTAAAGTTCATTGGCATAGTTAAAATTGCTCCTAATCTGATTCTTCAAGATGTGTTATATGTCCCACAATTCAAATTCAACCTAATATCAGTTAGCTCTCTAACTAGGAGTACGCATATAGAAGTCGGATTTCTCACTAACTCGTGTGTTATCCAGGATCTATACAACTTAAAGATGATTGGCAAGGGTAAAAGAGTTGTTGATTTGTTCATATTGAGTGTTAACTCATGTGATCTATTAAATAGTGACTGCAGCAATTCTTTTGAAAATGCATGTATTTCAGTTTCTTCAGTTGTAAATAATGTAAGTACTCACACTTGGTACAACAGACTTGGTCATTTATCTTTTCAGAAGTTAGACGTGTTAATAGGGCAGTTACGTTTGGCTTGTAATAGACATAAGAACTTTTAATTCATTACCGTGTGATATATGTCCATTAGCCAAACAAAGGAGACTTTCTTTTACATAAAACACTCACATGTCTTCTAATGCATTTGACTTGGTTCATTGTAACACATGGGGGCCTTATCATGCTCCAACACATTCTGGACACAGATATTTCCTGACATTGGTGGATGATTGCACACTGTTCACATGGGTTTATCTCTTGAAACATTAGTAAGATGTTCATTCCATCATTCCTAGGTTCTTTAAGATGATTGAAACACAATTTCATATAGTATCAAGAAACTCAGGTCAAACAATGCACCTGAGTTATAGTTTAATGAATTTTTCAATTCCAAAGGAGCGTTTTGCCAATTTTCTTGTGTGGAAAGGCCTGAGCAAAATTCAGTGATAAAAAGGAAGCACCAACATCTTCTCAGTGTAGCTAGGGCTTTATATTTTCAAGCTCGAGTACCAATTCAGTTTTGGGAAGAATGTATTCTTACTGCCCCATTTCTTATCAATAGAACACCATCATCCATCTTACATAACAAATCCCCATTCTATCTCCTATATAAATCTCCAGTAGATTATAGCTTGCTCAAAGTATTTGGGAGTTTATGTTTTGCATCCACCTTACCTTCTCACAGATCAAAGTTCCATCCTAGAGCTAGAGCTTGTATATTTGTTGGTTATCCTCCTGGAATAAAAGGCTATAGGTAGTATGATATCATGTCTCATCTCTAGAGATGCCATCTTCCACGAACATATATTTCCATTTCACTCCATTCCTCATAAATCTAATCATGTTGATCATTTCCTAAACATTGTTTTACCTCATTTTGCCTCTGACATTCCAAATTGTTCCTCTTCCAACACACCATCTCCTGAAATCCCAACTGGTGATGGAACTCAATTATCTGACCTTCAATCTATTCCATCTCCCACAAATAACCAGTCAACTTTTCCTACAACTCTCAGAAAATCATCTAGAGTAAGTAATAACCCTTTCTTATCTTAAGGATTTCCATTGTAATCTATTAACAAATTCTCAGCAGGTTCAAAACGAGTCCCTTTATCCCATTTCCAAGTATGTTTCATGTAAGTCTCTTTCTGCTACACCTTAATTTTCTCTCATCTGTATCATCACATTTTGAGCCACAATTTTACCACCGGGCAATGACGTTTGATCATTAGAAAGATGCTTGGCATCTGAATTGAATGCTATGGAAATGAATCACACTTGGTCTATCACCGCACTGCCTAAGGGTGAGCATTGTATAGGCTGCAAATTGGTCTTTGAAATCAAGTACAAGTCAGATGTTAGCATAGAAAGATACAAGACTCGTTTGATTGCAAAGGGGTACACTCAACAGGAAGGATTGGATTTCACTGACACATTATCTCATGTTGCTAAATTGGTAATTGTTAAAGTTCTCTTAGCTATCGCAGCATCATTAAAATGGCACATTACACAACTTGACGTGAATAATGCATTTCTTAATGGTGATCTATTTGAAGAAATTTATGTGAACCTCCATTTAGGATATAATAAACCGTCTGGTCTTGGAATTTAGGGGAACAATTGGTATGCAAGATGGACAATCAATTTATGGTCTCAAACAGGCTTCAAGGAAATGGTTCTCAAAATTCTCAAGCATCTTTACTGAACATCGATTTAGTCAATCAAAATCAGACTATTCTTTGTGGTCACAAAGGGATCTGGTAATAGCTTTGTGGCCCTTCTCGTTTATGTTGATAACATAGTCATCACAGGGCAAGATCAACAAGTCATTGATTCCTTAAAGACATTCTTACACAGTCGCTTTAAGCTCAAGGACCTTGGCCAACTCAAGTACTTTCTTGGCTTGAAAATTTCCATGTCATAGAAAGGTATTTTCCTGTCTCGGCGTAATTACACTCTTCAACTGCTTGAAGATACCAGGTTTCTAGCTTGTAAGCCTGTTACATTGCCTATGGATCCTAAACTTTGTCTTAGTTCCTTTAAGGGAGAACTTCTTACTAATGCTTCAATGTACGGAATAATAGTGAGTCGCTTATTATACCTCACCATATTTCGCCCAAATATTACATTCGCAGTTCACAAGCTCAGTCAATTTGTATCTCAACCACGACAACCTCATCTTAATGCCATTCATCATCTTCTAAAATATATCAAGGCACTCCAGGTCAAGGCATACTATTCTCTGCCCAATCTTCTTTCCAACTTTGAGCATTCTCTAATGTAGACTGAGGATCCCGCCTTGATTCAAGAAAATCTATCACAGGTTTCTATTTTTTTCTTGGAGATTCATTGGTCTCATGGAATGCTAAGAAAAAGAGCACATTGTTCAGGTCTTCAGCTGAAGCAGAGTACCATGCCTTAGCTTCCACAACAAGTGAACTTGTCTGGCTCAATCAGTTGCTCCGTGATTTTCAGATTTCTACAGATGCTCACGCCTTGATCTTTTGTGATAATCAAGCAGCAATTCATATAGCATCCAACCCAATCTTTCTGAACGTACTAAACACATCGAAATAGATTGTCATTTTGGTCAAAATAAAATCGTTGATGGATTTATAAAATTGTTACCAATAGATCCAATCATCAGTTAGCAGATATTTTCACTAAACTTTTGTCAGCTACTTCTCTAATTCCTTTAATGTCCAAGATGGGAGTTATCAACCTTCATGATCCATCTTAAGGGGGAGTAATAGAGTATGAAAGCAGCAAGCTCAAGTAGCAGCAATAACGTGATGAAGACCAGCTGGAATTAGTTCTGGTTGTTAAGCTATCAATGCTTATGTGTCAAACTTAGATTGATTGTATAGATTGTATAGTTAGAAGTTAGTTATTGGTTAGTTCAGCCACTTGTATTTATATAAAGCAATGTACGATTCTCAGAAGGTAATATACAAGAATTTCAGTTCATCTCATCTCTCTTCAATTTATCCAATAATTTGTTTAGTGGTTTTTTTTTAACTAGAAACTTTAAGAAGAGAACACAGATATGAATAATGTTGATGAAAATAGGGTGAACCTTAGGGCAACTAAGGTGAATACCCGGTCCTAAACTCTCAGGGGCTCGTGGGATTAGTCGATGTGCGCGCAAACTGATCCGAACATCCACGGTTATAAAAAAAATAGGGTGAAGCCACCTAATGCCCAATGAGGGCAATCATTGGATTTGGAAAAATAATAAGGAAAAATTAGGCCCTCTATACTATGAAAATAACTAATTTGATTAATATCCTTTTAATCTAATTAAATCTTTTAAACAAGTCATTAACACGTCCTAAACTGCTAACTAAAACCCCAAACCTAAATCAGTAACGTAACCCGATAGAAACCCTCCCCACTCCTCAACAACAGAGATTTACTCTTCGAGAAACCTCACCAAATTCAAATCTTCGCCTCTGTGTCCTCCGTCTCCACTCTCTCGATCGTCTCCTCGCCAACTCTCTACCACAGATTTCGATTGTGTTTGGTATAGTATCCTAGCCAATTTTATAGATTTTTTTTAAGGAAAATGTGTAATTAGTATTTGCTTGGTTTTCTATGTTTCATTGTTTTTTGTATCGAAGATTGAACAATGGATTGCTTGGAGGAAATACGTTTACTTAGGTAAATTTTGTGAAATGGAAAAGGAGGTATTAAACTGTTATTGGTATTTGGATTTGATTTTACTAGTTGAAATTGCTTAAATACCTCGTATGTGTTCCATATCATCATTTGATGAAATTATTCTTGATTTTAAACTTCAGAGGTTGAATTTTTAATCTGCTGAACATGATGTGCCAGCTTGTTGGCCAACATAAATTGGAGGGATCATATTTATGAAAGTGTTATATCCTATGTTCAATCACTTTGGATATAAACACTGTTAATATATAATTGATGTATTTCATATATGATAGATCTGGTATTTAATTTAATATTATAATAAATTAAATAATTGAATCCGTAAATTCAAATCTTGATAATTTGTTAATCACAAGGAATCGTGATTGTAAGATACAAATTACATATAATTTAACTTAAATCATATGTGGTCGTAAGTAATGATGAGATACGGATATCGTTATTATGGATAGACCATCACTTGTGACATTTGTTACTTGTGAAGTAAGTAGCCGATCTCACAAGTTAAAGTGTGATAATACTTAAATGAACACGCGGATATTTTGTTATAGAACAAAATATTGGAAACTCGTTGGGGATATTCCACATGGATAACTATATAAGTATCAGTAGTTAATCTCTAACATTCGATAGTAGACTGGTCATTCGATTTGAGATCATCATAATGCCTTATATGAGGACAGACATACATATTTTGGTAATGTTGGATGTTACTCTCCCAATGGTTGTTAATATCGTATCGTTCGGGTATGTCAAGAATCATATGAAAGTTATGAATGATCAATAGAGGATTTACCACTCTTAGATGGTAAGATATTATGATCTATATTTCATTCAGTTAAATCGATAATGAAATCTTTGGCCAAAGTGCACTCAGAAGTCAAAAAGGAGTTTTCGACTTATATTAATTTAATAATAATTGATCGGATCATACTGACAAAAGGATTATAGTTTCACGGTAAACAAACAATTTTGATTTTGTCATATCATGTGACATTTTCCGTCACATGTATTGCCTTGACACATTGTTAGATGTCAATTTGGGACGATGGATGTGAATTGATGATAAATAAAAATGGGTATTTTAATTTATTTATTTTGATTAGATCAAAATAATAATTCACGTCTTTAGGTATCATGATCGGGGAACCAAATGGGTCGCACAAAAAAGGAAAATTAGAAGAATGAAATTCATCAATTAATTAAAAAAAGTGTTGGATAATTAATTAATTGAGTTGCTTCTTAACATTTTTGAATTAATTAATTGGATTAATTAATTCATGGACCAAATTTAATTAATTAGATTAATTAAATATTGAATCGGATTAAATTTGAGAGACGGGTTAAACCCACTTGAACTTATATTGATAAGCTATTAGGGTTTTAGAAATAAGTAAACACAATATGATTCATATTCTAATACAAAACAATGATTGTGTGAATGACCAATTCCACTACTGAACGTTAGAGGTTAACCACCGACACTCAAATAGTTTTTCACGTGGAATCTCCCAGCGGGTCTCCAATGTTTTGTTCTATAACAAAATATTAACGTGTTCATTCAAGTGTCAACACAATTTAGCTTGTAAGATCAACTACTTACTTCATAAGTAAGAAATGTCACACATGATAGTCTATCCGTAATTACGATATTTGTATCTCGTTATTACATATAATCACGAACGATTTAAGATTCATCTATATGTAATTTGTATCTCACAATCACAACTCCTTGTGATTAACAAATTATCAAGACTTGAATATATGGAATCTATTATTTAATTAATTAGAATATTAATTCAATTAAATAATATATCTTGCCATAAATATACATCGATATACACATTAAAAATATTTATGTTCAAATTTAATTGGACATATGGCATCACACTTACAACTTCCCCAGAAGTATTATTACTTCCTCCAACCAAGTTGAAAGTAATTGTGGAGGAATTGTTCAAGAAGAACTTTTTTTTTCTTTTTTCCCCACAAAATCTTCAGCAATTAGTGATATATCCATCACCTAGGAGTCTATAAAGCAGAATTGCTTTCTCTTGCTCCAATATCAGTAGTTCCATAAATGTACTCTTCCTTGAAATCCCCTGATTACAAAATAAAAAACCACTCGCCAATCCTTTCTTTCTCCTTAGCAGGCCCAGTGACAGCAAACTCTACAAGAAGTTTTGAAATTGACAATGTTTTTGAGTTGCGTTATGAGACCTGTTCACCTCATTCATTATTGTTATCTTGTCGTTCTTGTCCAATTTGTTTGATCACTCTTTGAAAATCTTGGAATTGGGCTCCTCGAGCAAGATTGAAACGTCATCATAACCTTCATTATCTGAATTCATACATTTTTCAATTTGTTGGTCGAAGGTTGGAGACCATCGTAACTAACTTGAGAATTATTGAAAGGAGTAAAAATGGTTTTGTCCCAAACCAGAACTTCTGGCATTTGGACTTCACGAACAAGAACACATCTCCATTGAAGTTCCAAATTGTGTAGGGGCAAAACCGTAGAAACGGTCGCCTTTTAGTTGATGATGACTTGATTCCTAAGAATACAAGAAATCTAGGCATCGGAAATTCTTTGATTTGCGCACGAATACATAAAATTTAAACTCGTTAATTTTAAATATCAAATACCAATAACTTAAAAAGATTGGAAAACTCCAAAATCTATTTCATTTCAGCATACGAGAAAACGAAAATCCTTGATATTAATGACATTCTTGACGATATTCATGGCATTCTTAACATTGTATCTTGAAATTTACAAAATAATTCCATTTACAGCCATAAAAAACACGGCTGTAAACTCTAAATTAGCTAGAATTCACATACAGAATCTAGCAGAAAATCTACTAAAATACAATAAATACATATACAAAGAGATAACATGGGGCTAGATCTTTTTGGCTGGTTATTTCTTCTCTGAATTAACTATTTCTGCTCGTGGGGATGCTCGAGGAAATTGTTTAAGTTCGTTCAAAATCGATTCACCTCCATCTGAAACATTTCCAGCATGAGGCGAGATTGCCATTTCCTCGAGTGAAGTTGCAGACGCCAAAAGATACTTCACGAATTCCATTTCAGACTCGGCCCCTGAGAATAGTTGCATATTAACTGTCTTAAGATGAGTCAATGAGCAATCCGAGCTTTTCTGAGATCTGAGAAATTCTGCAACAGCTTCCACGACGTCAAAGGTGAAGGCCTGAAGAAATAGCTTTATTTCATTAATTTGTTTTTCGACCAAAGGTAACGATAAAAGAGATTCTGATAATGACTTACAGTAATTTTAAGTTTTTGTAAACTGGGAGAGCTTCTGATCAAGCACAATGCGCACGAGATCTCATCTATCTTTTCGAAATACATATCCGAAAGGTGAAGAGTTTTCAGAGTTTTCAAAGTTACTGGGAGTTTCTTAGGTGCACCATATTCTGCAAGTCCCTGCAATTTTTTCAAAGAAAACTTAAGCAGCATATCGTTTATAAGTTTACTTATAAGTAAATAAGTAGCTTCTGCATAATATATTGCAAGTCGACTCAAATATGTCAATTTGCTTACCTCCAACACATAAGCCTGCAGATGCAGTTCCTCAAGTGCAGGAAGACAACTTAGCGACTTTATCAGATCGAAGGAGAAACGATCTTCCCTTACAAAATCCATGGACGAGAAAGATATCAAAACTTCCGCAAGAAGGGGGCTATGTTTGAAAGAAATGGATCTAAATACACCATGGAACTCGAAAAATTTCAATTTGGGGGCATCAATTTCAATGCAATCAAGACTGCTACACTCCATCAACCTCAGTCGTTCAAGAGACGGGCAACAAGAAACGAAATTTCCAAATGTTTCGGGGGCAAACACAACATTCTGAAGATCAAGATTCACGAGCTTATTGAATCCTTTGAAAGTCGAAGGAGGATCAAACGCACATTTATAGAGCTTCAAATTCCTTAACTGGTGGAAATCAAATAGTTGGGAAGGCAATCTATGGTTGTCTCCCCTAGAAATGTGAAGTGTGAAATCCTGTATATTGTCATTCGGCAAGAGATCAATCCACTGATCGATCTCGGGACTACTTCGGAAATCGGGTACCTGGATGGCAAACTTGAGTAAAGGTCCCTGATGAAATTTTAGAATTGTGGATACGAGAGTTTCGAGTTTCTGGTTCCCAAGAAACATTTGATCGAACCAAAAATCGAATACGAGTTCGGGACATGTTACCCATTTGTACCTCCATTCTCTCGACAGTATGCTAGTCCTCACTGCGTCTCGCAATGGCAAGCATCCGAGAATATTCTCTATAATACTACTAGGCAGATTGCTGATTGAATCCGCCTCAGAGTTTCGAATACTCCTCATTTTTGTGAATCTGAAGGAAAAATTTTAAAATCCAATATAAGAAAAATGATTCAGCATTGTAACAAAGTGAGTTACTTATTTTCAAATAAGTTAAGTGGAATCTTTCAAAGTGAACCAACGCATCTGTTGCAAAAAGTCAATACATGACCCGGCAAAGCCAGCGGTGGCGGTAAATAAAGAGGTTCTTCTTCCATTATAAAAGTGATTTTACAGCTTCAGATTAGAAAGCCGGCAGCTTCGTATAAATTAAAAACATTGAATATGCCCCTAAAAATCTACAAATAAACTCACACTCATCCTCTGTTTTTCTTCGTTTAAAGTGAAATCTCTCAATTACAATTAGAAAAGCATCAAATCAATGTTTCCTTATATAAACTCTTTCTTCTGAATTCAATCAAACACCTAAAAAACTGAATCCAAAATTCACATCATTATGTAACCCAATTTCATCAAAAAAAAACGCCACAGAATTGAAAGAAACAAAAGAACAGATATATAACATCAATTAAAGGGACTTTTGCTTACCAAAAAGACGGTTGATTCTTCAGGGTTCTTCTTTAAGAAACAAAGGGGAAAAGGAATTTTTGATATTGATTTTGTAGCTGTATTGAGCTGCGAAAATGCGATAAAAATTGTTTTGCTGATTTATCCATTCTCTATTGTTGTGGATATATAGGCAAATGTTTGAACAAAAAGTGGGGCCCATATCCTAAGAATAAGAAAAGTAAAAATTGAGGGACCCAAATTGTCGTGCTGACTCAGATGGTGATAAGCACAAGAACAAATCATATCCACAACAGTACTATAATTCCAAATAATTAATTATTTAAAAAATATTTTATATGTAAAAAAAATTACAATTTTCTTGACTTTTTTCTTTACTAGTTCACCGTCACCCACTTCGATTAGAAATATAAATTACTTTAAGAGGAAATTACACTAAACCAGGTGTTTAGTTTTGAGTTTTAAAAAATCAGGTTTATACTTTATTTAATCAAAAATCAGGTTTTAATTTTTACCATTAATATTAATAATGATATTTTAAATTAAACTAATCTACATACTCACCCTACTACCTACCCCACCAATTTTATTTTAACTATAAAAACGTAACCAAACCCTAATCCATTTCATTCTTTCAACTCTCTCGCCCCCGCCCCCGCCGCCGCCTCCGCCGCCGGCCCTCTCCACCGCCGATAGCCTCCACCGCCACTGCCCTTCCCTTCTCCCCCTCCCCTCCCCTCCCCTTCAGCGTCACAGGCAGCGACGCTGCTGCCTGTGACGCTGCTGAACGGCTGCGACGCTGCAGCAGTCCAGCAGCGTCGCAGCTCCCCTCCCCTTCTCCCCTCCCCTCCCCTCCCCTACAGCGTCACAGGCTGCGACGCTGCTGCCGTCCAGCAGTGTCGCAGCTCCCCTTCTCCCTCCCCCTTCCAACGCTGCGAACGGACGTTTTTATTAATTTTTAACGGCTGCGACGCTGCTGCCTTTCAGCAGCGTCGCAGCGACGTCTCTCTCTCTCTCTTGCTGTTTTTTGCAGTCTCCATTGTTGAGATCTGGTGGCGGGTTGGGGTTTTTTTGTTGGGTGGTGGTTGTGGTGTGGGGATCTGTGATGTCGGCGGTGATGGGGCGGTGGATCTGGTGGCTGCGACGGAGTGGAGGTGGTTGTGGTGTGGGGATCTGTGGTGGCGGTTGTGTGGTGGTGATAGTGATCTGTGTGGTGGTGGCGGTGGTTCTCTTGGTGGGCGGTGGATCTGGTGGCTGCGACGGAGTGGAGGTGGTGTTGATGGTGCCGACGTATGTGACCCACTGTTTGTGGTGGGCGGTGGATTTGGTATCCTTTGCAGGCGGTGGATTTGGTATCCTTTGCAATGACGGTGGTGGTTCTTTTTTATGTCTGTGACCTTAAAATTGATCATTTGTAACTAAAAAAAGAACTTGTGACCAACAAATTTGAAAATATACGACCCGTGACATATAATTTTTTCGATCTGTGACCAATTAAATAATCTGTGACATATAAAATTTTAGTTTTGTGACATCAAAATAATCTGTGACTTGCAAAATTTTTGATCTGTGACCGATAAAAAAATTGTGACCTACAAAACTTTTGATCTGTGACCAATAAAAAAATTGTGACATAAAAATTTTAGATTTGTGACCTCAGAATAATCTGTGACCTACAAAAAATTTTATCTGTGACCGGTGAACAGTGGACGTCGGTCATCGGAGCAGTAAGAGGTGGGGTGGGGTGGATGGGTTAATTATATTATATTACAGTTTAATATTTAATTTAATATAATAATTGTGAAATATAATTAATTAATTTAAGAAAAACCTGATTTTTGCAATTTTAAAATTTGGGATCTGATTTTTGATTTCATGATAGATAAAGCCTGATCCGTGAATTTTTCCCTTATTTGATATGTCAATGTAAACAGAGGGCGGCTACATGGCCAGGGCCCATGGGCCCGCCCAAGTATCTTTTTCCATGTAAACATGATATAAATATTCAACTGCAAATTGAAAATTTTAGTTCAATCAACATTTTCTTAGTAAATATAAATAAACCTATCTATATTTCTATATATAATGATTAGTTGAATATTTTAGAGCATCTTCTACGCTATCGTCGATTGTGAGGAGAAAAGTGTCACTTCGACGGATGTTCGAAAAAATAAAATCTCCCGTTCAAATTAAGAAGTTTCTTTTAAATCTCTTTCGAATAATTTTTTAAAAGTATTTTGTCTGATTAAAAGAATTTTTAGAGAAAATTTACTCACTCAAGAAACTCTTTTATAAAAAAACGAAAGTCATGCTAAATGAACCTTTAATTTTATTTTTTTAAATCGCTAGTCTAACATTACTCCCTCACTAATTGTCTAATTCAAATGAGAGCATGTTTGGCGAAGCATCCACTTATTATCCACAAATACTATTGAACCCACAATTTATAAATCACTTAAAAAAATTGGACAACTTCACTAGTATTCAAACATCCGGGAAGTCTAACATATTCGGGGTAACCGACTTGGTAGAACAAATGAACACGGAGACCAAAGATTACGAGTTCGAATTCTCTGTCAACACTTCATCGGTCGAACTCGTTGTACCGGACTTGCCTAGTGAGGTTTATCTCTCATTTGTGGTTTGCAAACTACTGCACATGGAGCGAGGTTTACCTAGTGCACACTCACGGATAGCGACTGCGAGTTCCTACGTAAAAAAATAAATAAATTAGTGAAGTCTAGCGAGGGATAGATTTTGTGCAGTAAGCAAACTTCATTTCTCTCCTGCCGACAGTGTACGCACATTAAAAAGTGAGCGTGAGTTGTAAAATTGTAAGTGTTGATACCAAAAATCGTACATGTTGATCCCGAGGTTGACGACTGAGCACGAGCACAAGCAAGGTTCTCCGGTACCTGAAACAAAGGCAACGAGGTGTGTCCTCGTCGCCCCTCCGATGCTTAAGTCAGAGAGAGATTTTGAGAAAAGATATGTGCTTGTAAAATTATGTGAATGAAAAAACATACCTGAAAAATGATCCAAGGCTTCATATTTATAGAGCTAGGTAGTAGTGGACTCCTGGTAGGACTCATCACCTTATTTTTAGGAATTATTGTTGGGATGAGTGTTGGATTGTGACTAAAAGTCTAATTCTTCCTGATTTGAAGTGTTCCTCAAGGTAAGACTCCTTTATGACCTATGATTCCTCAATTGAGGTAATTGGATAGGGCTAGAGTCCTTTCAGGATAAGGACTAGCAACTCTCAATCGCACTTCGAGGATTTGGCTAAGGCAAAATCCCGAGCACATACCCCCGAGGACTACTAAAGTGATTTTGGAGACATTCTGGAGGGTCCATCCTCGATGTATCTCGAGGACTATACAAGCTCGAGGACCCGGGTCCTATAATCGAAAAGGGAGAACCATGATAGTCCTCATGCTCCAGGTATCCATAATAATGACCACATCATAGCCGTTATTGGACCACACAAAAGAAATAGAAATTCAAAATTGATAGATTGATATGATAGATAACGGTCATATTTTTCATTTTTATGAGTTTTTAATGAGAAACAAACGGATGCTTAAACTTTTTGCATGACTTAAGTATTTACTCTTTTTAAGTAATAATGCAATTCATTTTTTCGCTAAAGTATGATATATATTACGATAATATATGTATATCATGTGTTATATTTAGTATTTGTAAGTGACGGGTAAATTTTCAAGGACTAAAATATTTTAAGGGGGTGAGAATGTAGTACCCCGAAAATTTTCATAAAATATAATTCAATTTTTATATACTATATTTTAATATTTTGAAAGTTAGTGACTAAATGATACATTTATCAAATTATATTTTATTTGTGTCAAATATTTAGATATTGATGGAGTTATCGTAAATATATGAATATTGGTCTCGTTGGATAAATCGTAATTAGATACATAAATCAGATTCGAGAAAAAGTCGATTCGGATAAGTTAGCTCCAAGATATTTTAGTTTG
>CM032644.1:4517557-4599497 GCA_019097785.1 Fraxinus excelsior
TAGGCCCTCTATACTATGAAAATAACTAATTTGATTAATATCCTTTTAATCTAATTAAATCTTTTAAACAAGTCATTAACACGTCCTAAACTACTAACTAAAACCCCAACCTAAATCAGTAACGTAACCCGATAGAAATCCTCCCCACTCCTCAACAGCAGCGATTTACTCTTCGAGAAACCTCACCAAATTCAAATCTTCGCCTCTGTATCCTCCGTCTCCACTCTCTCGGTAGTCTCCTCTCCAACTATCTACCACAGATTTCGAATGTGTTTGGTATAGTATCCTAGCCAATTTTATAGATTTTTTATAAGGAAAATGTGTAATTAGTATTTGCTTGGTTTTCTATGTTTCATTGTTTTTTGTATCGAAGATTGAACAATGGATTGCTTGGAGGAAATACGTTTACTTCGGTAAATTTTGTGAAATGGAAAAGGAGGTATTAAACTGTTATTGGTATTTGGATTTGATTTTACTAGTTGAAATTGCTTAAATACCTCGTATGTGTTCCATATCATCATTTGATGAAATTATTCTTGATTTTAAACTTCAGAGGTTGAATTTTTAATCTGCTGAACATGATGTGCCAGCTTGTTGGCCAACATAAATTGGAGGGATCATATTTATGAAAGTGTTATATCCTATGTTCAATCACTTTGGATATAAACATTTTTAATATATAATTGATGTATTTCATATATGATAGATCTGGTATTTAATTTAATATTATAATAAATTAAATAATTGAATCCGTAAATTCAAATCTTGATAATTTGTTAATCACAAGGAATCGTGATTGTAAGATACAAATTACATATAATTTAACTTAAATCATATGTGGTCGTAAGTAATGATGAGATACGGATATCGTTATTATGGATAGACAATCACTTGTGACATTTATTACTTGTGAAGTAAGTAGCCGATCTCACAAGTTAAAGTGTGATAATACTTAAATAAACACGCGGATATTTTGTTATAGAACAAAATATTGGAAACTCGTTGGGGATATTCCACATGGATAACTATATAAGTATCAGTAGTTAATCTCTAACATTCGATAGTAGACTGGTCATTCGATTTGAGATCATCATAATGCCTTATATGAGGACAGACATACATATTTTGGTAATGTTGGATGTTACTCTCCCAAGGGCTGTTAATATGGTATCATTCGGGTATGTCAAGAATCATATGAAAGTTATGAATGATCAATAGAGGATTTACCACTCTTAGATGGTAAGATATTATGATCTATATTTCATTCAGTTAAATCGATAATGAAATCTTTGGCCAAAGTGCACTCAGAAGTCAAAAAGGAGTTTTCGACTTATATTAATTTAATAATAATTGATCGGATCATACTGACAAAAGGATTATAGTTTCACGATAAACAAACAATTTTGATTTTGTCATACCATGTGACATTTTCCGTCACATGTATTGCCTTGACACATTGTTAGATGTCAATTTGGAACGATGGATGTGAATTGATGATAAATAAAAATGGGTATTTTAATTTATTTATTTTGATTAGATCAAAATAATAATTCACGTCTTTAGGTATCATGATCGGGGAACCAAATGGGTCGCACAAAAAAGGAAAATTAGAAGAATGAAATTCATCAATTAATTAAAAAAAGTGTTGGATAATTAATTAATTGAGTTGCTTCTTAACATTTTTGAATTAATTAATTGGATTAATTAATTCATGGACCAAATTTAATTAATTAGATTAATTAAATATTGAATCGGATTAAATTTGAGAGACGGGTTAAACCCACTTGAACTTATATTGATAAGCTATTAGGGTTTTAGAAATAAGTAAACACAATATGATTCATATTCTAATACAAAACAATGATTGTGTGAATGACCAATTCCACTACTGAACGTTAGAGGTTAACCACCGACACTCAAATAGTTTTTCACGTGGAATCTCCCAGCGGGTCTCCAATGTTTTGTTCTATAACAAAATATTAACGTGTTCATTCAAGTGTCAACACAATTTAGCTTGTAAGATCAACTACTTACTTCATAAGTAAGAAATGTCACACATGATAGTCTATCCGTAATTACGATATTTGTATCTCGTTATTACATATAATCACGAACGATTTAAGATTCATCTATATGTAATTTGTATCTCACAATCACAACTCCTTGTGATTAACAAATTATCAAGACTTGAATATATGGAATCTATTATTTAATTAATTAGAATATTAATTCAATTAAATAATATATCTTGCCATAAATATACATCGATATACACATTAAAAATATTTATGTTCAAATTTAATTGGACATATGGCATCACACTTACAACTTCCCCAGAAGTATTATTACTTCCTCCAACCAAGTTGAAAGTAATTGTGGAGGGATTGTTCAAGAAGAACTTTTTTTTTCTTTTTTCCCCACAAAATCTTCAGCAATTAGTGATATATATCCATCACCTAGGAGTCTATAAAGCAGAATTGCTTTCTCTTGCTCCAATATCAGTAGTTCCATAAATGTACTCTTCCTTGAAATCCCCTGATTACAAAATAAAAAACCACTCGCCAATCCTTTCTTTCTCCTTAGCAGGCCCAGTGACAGCAAACTCTACAAGAAGTTTTGAAATTGACAATGTTTTTGAGTTGCGTTATGAGACCTGTTCACCTCATTCATTATTGTTATCTTGTCGTTCTTGTCCAATTTGTTTGATCACTCTTTCAAAATCTTGGAATTGGGCTCCTCGAGCAAGATTGAAACGTCATCATAAACTTCATTCTCTGAATTCATACATTTTTCAATTTGTTGGTCGAAGGTTGGAGACCATCGTAACTAACTTGAGAATTATTGAAAGGAGTAAAAATGGTTTTGTCCCAAACCAGAACTTCTGGCATTTGGACTTCACGAACAAGAACACATCTCCATTGAAGTTCCAAATTGTGTAGGGGCAAAACCGTAGAAACGGTCGCCTTTTAGTTGATGATGACTTGATTCCTAAGAATACAAGAAATCTAGGCATCGGAAATTCTTTGATTTGCGCACGAATACATAAAATTTAAACTCGTTAATTTTAAATATCAAATACCAATAACTTAAAAAGATTGGAAAACTCCAAAATCTATTTCATTTCAGCATACAAGAAAACGAAAATCCTTGATATTAATGACATTCTTGACGATATTCATGGCATTCTTAACATTGTATCTTGAAATTTACAAAATAATTCCATTTACAGCCATAAAAAACACGGCTGTAAACTCTAAATTAGCTAGAATTCACATACAGAATCTAGCAGAAAATCTACTAAAATACAATAAATACATATACAAAGAGATAACATGGGGCTAGATCTTTTTGGCTGGTTATTTCTTCTCTGAATTAACTATTTCTGCTCGTGGGGATGCTCGAGGAAATTGTTTAAGTTCGTTCAAAATCGATTCACCTCCATCTGAAACATTTCCAGCATGAGGCGAGATTGCCATTTCCTCGAGTGAAGTTGCAGACGCCAAAAGATACTTCACGAATTCCATTTCAGACTCGGCCCCTGAGAATAGTTGCATATTAACTGTCTTAAGATGAGTCAATGAGCAATCCGAGCTTTTCTGAGATCTGAGAAATTCTGCAACAGCTTCCACGACGTCAAAGGTGAAGGCCTGAAGAAATAGCTTTATTTCATTAATTTGTTTTTCGACCAGAGGTAACGATAAAAGAGATTCTGATAATGACTTACGGTAATTTTAAGTTTTTGTAAACTGGGAGAGCTTCTGATCAAGCACAATGCGCACGAGATCTCATCTATCTTTTCGAAATACATATCCGAAAGATGAAGAGTTTTCAGAGTTTTCAAAGTTACTGGGAGTTTCTTAGGTGCACCATATTCTGCAAGTCCCTGCAATTTTTTCAAAGAAAAATTAAGCAGCATATCGTTTATAAGTTTACTTATAAGTAAATAAGTAGCTTCTGCATAATATATTGCAAGTCGACTCAAATATGTCAATTTGCTTACCTCCAACACATAAGCCTGCAGATGCAGTTCCTCAAGCGCAGGAAGACAACTTAGCGACTTTATCAGATCGAAGGAGAAACGATCTTCCCTTACAAAATCCATGGACGAGAAAGATATCAAAACTTCCGCAAGAAGGGGGCTATGTTTGAAAGAAATGGATCTAAATACACCATGGAACTCGAAAAATTTCAATTTGGGGGCATCAATTTCAATGCAATCAAGACTGCTACACTCCATCAACCTCAGTCGTTCAAGAGACGGGCAACAAGAAACGAAATTTCCAAATGTTTCGGGGGCAAACACAACATTCTGAAGATCAAGATTCACGAGCTTATTGAATCCTTTGAAAGTCGAAGGAGGATCAAACGCACATTTATAGAGCTTCAAATTCCTTAACTGGTGGAAATCAAATAGTTGGGAAGGCAATCTATGGTTGTCTCCCCTAGAAATGTGAAGTGTGAAATCCTGTATATTGTCATTCGGCAAGAGATCAATCCACTGATCGATCTCGGGACTACTTCGGAAATCGGGTACCTGGATGGCAAACTTGAGTAAAGGTCCCTGATGAAATTTTAGAATTGTGGATACGAGAGTTTCGAGTTTCTGGTTCCCAAGAAACATTTGATCGAACCAAAAATCGAATACGAGTTCGGGACATGTTACCCATTTGTACCTCCATTCTCTCGACAGTATGCTAGTCCTCACTGCGTCTCGCAATGGCAAGCATCCGAGAATATTCTCTATAATACTACTAGGCAGATTGCTGATTGAATCCGCCTCAGAGTTTCGAATACTCCTCATTTTTGTGAATCTGAAGGAAAAATTTTAAAATCCAATATAAGAAAAATGATTCAGCATTGTAACAAAGTGAGTTACTTATTTTCAAATAAGTTAAGTGGAATCTTTCAAAGTGAACCAACGCATCTGTTGCAAAAAGTCAATACATGACCCGGCAAAGCCAGCGGTGGCGGTAAATAAAGAGGTTCTTCTTCCATTATAAAAGTGATTTTACAGCTTCAGATTAGAAAGCCGGCAGCTTCGTATAAATTAAAAACATTGAATATGCCCCTAAAAATCTACAAATAAACTCACACTCATCCTCTGTTTTTCTTCGTTTAAAGTGAAATCTCTCAATTACAATTAGAAAAGCATCAAATCAATGTTTCCTTATATAAACTCTTTCTTCTGAATTCAATCAAACACCTAAAAAACTGAATCCAAAATTCACATCATTATGTAACCCAATTTCATCAAAAAAAAACGCCACAGAATTGAAAGAAACAAAAGAACAGATATATAACATCAATTAAAGGGACTTTTGCTTACCAAAAAGACGGTTGATTCTTCAGGGTTCTTCTTTAAGAAACAAAGGGGAAAAGGAATTTTTGATATTGATTTTGTAGCTGTATTGAGCTGCGAAAATGCGATAAAAATTGTTTTGCTGATTTATCCATTCTCTATTGTTGTGGATATATAGGCAAATGTTTGAACAAAAAGTGGGGCCCATATCCTAAGAATAAGAAAAGTAAAAATTGAGGGACCCAAATTGTCGTGCTGACTCAGATGGTGATAAGCACAAGAACAAATCATATCCACAACAGTACTATAATTCCAAATAATTAATTATTTAAAAAATATTTTATATGTAAAAAAAATTACAATTTTCTTGACTTTTTTCTTTACTAGTTCACCGTCACCCACTTCGATTAGAAATATAAATTACTTTAAGAGGAAATTACACTAAACCAGGTGTTTAGTTTTGAGTTTTAAAAAATCAGGTTTATACTTTATTTAATCAAAAATCAGGTTTTAATTTTTACCATTAATATTAATAATGATATTTTAAATTAAACTAATCTACATACTCACCCTACTACCTACCCCACCAATTTTATTTTAACTATAAAAACGTAACCAAACCCTAATCCATTTCATTCTTTCAACTCTCTCGCCGCCGCCCCCGCCGCCGCCTCCGCCGCCGGCCCTCTCCACCGCCGATAGCCTCCACCGCCACTGCCCTTCCCTTCTCCCCCTCCCCTCCCCTCCCCTTCAGCGTCACAGGCAGCGACGCTGCTGCCTGTGACGCTGCTGAACGGCTGCGACGCTGCAGCAGTCCAGCAGCGTCGCAGCTCCCCTCCCCTCCCCTGCAGCGTCACAGGCTGCGACGCTGCTGCCGTCCAGCAGTGTCGCAGCTCCCCTTCTCCCTCCCCCTTCCAACGCTGCGAACGGACGTTTTTATTAATTTTTAACGGCTGCGACGCTGCTGCCTTTCAGCAGCGTCGCAGCGACGTCTCTCTCTCTCTCTTGCTGTTTTTTGCAGTCTCCATTGTTGAGATCTGGTGGCGGGTTGGGGTTTTTTTGTTGGGTGGTGGTTGTGGTGTGGGGATCTGTGATGTCGGCGGTGATGGGGCGGTGGATCTGGTGGCTGCGACGGAGTGAAGGTGGTTGTGGTGTGGGGATCTGTGGTGGCGGTTGTGTGGTGGTGATAGTGATCTGTGTGGTGGTGGCGGTGGTTCTCTTGGTGGGCGGTGGATCTGGTGGCTGCGACGGAGTGGAGGTGGTGTTGATGGTGCCGATGTATGTGACCCACTGTTTGTGGTGGGCGGTGGATTTGGTATCCTTTGCAGGCGGTGGATTTGGTATCCTTTGCAATGACGGTGGTGGTTCTTTTTTATGTCTGTGACCTTAAAATTGATCATTTGTAACTAAAAAAAGAACTTGTGACCAACAAATTTGAAAATATACGACCCGTGACATATAATTTTTTCGATCTGTGACCAATTAAATAATCTGTGACATATAAAATTTTAGTTTTGTGACATCAAAATAATCTGTGACTTGCAAAATTTTTGATCTGTGACCGATAAAAAAATTGTGACCTACAAAACTTTTGATCTGTGACCAATAAAAAAATTGTGACATAAAAATTTTAGATTTGTGACCTCAGAATAATCTGTGACCTACAAAAAATTTTATCTGTGACCGGTGAACAGTGGACGTCGGTCATCGGAGCAGTAGGAGGTGGGGTGGGGTGGATGGGTTAATTATATTATATTACAGTTTAATATTTAATTTAATATAATAATTGTGAAATATAATTAATTAATTTAAGAAAAACCTGATTTTTGCAATTTTAAAATTTGGGATCTGATTTTTGATTTCATGATAGATAAAGCCTGATCCGTGAATTTTTCCCATACTTTAATTTGGTTTGGTTTGGTTTGGTTTGATTTTTTATTTAATTTAATAATCAGTTCTGAAATGGGTTAAATCCCCGTTCGATTGAAAGCTGTTATAAAATTAGTCAAGCGGGCAGTTAACCAAAAATCGTAGAGTTGGGAACAGATTATCCTGGTTGTTGAAAGGTGAAAAAGAGAATTCGTTGATGGTCTGAAATGAACTTCAAAAAGTTACCATCGAATCGAATTATGTAAGCATCAACCATGTCATCACTGGTTCTATCGCAAAGGAGCATTAGACATTGTTACGATTAGTCGAGTAAGTTGATTGCACTAAGTTGAAGATGAATGATTAAATTTATAAACAATTAAAATTGAGTGGACTAATGTTACCAAATTGAAGATAAGCTCAAAGTTTGGTAACAATAGTGCATTTATAATCAGACAATCTTAGAATATTAAAAAGTCGAGGGCCCCAAAGCCAAAAGAAAAGGGATGTAGGTCCCTTAGCAGACATGACTAATAACAGAACATGGCACCGGCACGGCAAAATAAATAAATAATTGAAAAGGACAAAAGATAACGTGGCAGGCTAACATAGGCTCTTATTAACAAATTCCAGCAATGTGGCCCGTTTCGAATAAATTGTTGTAAAGTACCCAGCCCTACGAGGAATGTAGATGGACTAGAGGATAAGATAAACTCTATTAAAGTTCAATCCAATGTCTTTTTCTGAATTGAGAAAGTAATTGTTACTACTTACTTAGTGATGTGACAAGATAATTTGGATAGGATAATGAATGGATATTTAATTTTGCAAGTTTAATAGAGTAAATGATATTATTATTATTTTTCAGACGTCTCGATTGTTGTCAAGATTCACGTGCAGATCGTGAATTCTAATTAATAGTATAGCTTCTCGTTTTCATTCCAATTATACTATTATTTGATGAAGTTAAGTACACTGAAAAAGTGACGTGATTAGTTTGTTGCTCGAGTACTTTAAATGGTTTCGAGTATAGTTTTGAGTTAAATATTTTAATAATTGAAGTAATTTCGAAACACAAAAAAATAAATAAATAAAATTTGTTGAAAAGATTAATAGTCTAAATATCTCAAAAATAAAGGGTCCATATTTTTGAAGTGTTGTTTAGTTAAATTCCACTCAAGTACAGTCGGCAGCTCTGCAAGATGCCAAAAATGACAAGGAAAATGTGTCACGCTAGTGAGCCATCGGCCAATTAACGGTGTAAAATGGCGATGAGTCGTCTTGTCGTGGTTTGTGAGGTTGGTGGGGGGAAAGGATTTGATTTTTGGTGTTCATATCGACAACGGCGAATTTTTGTGGTGATTTTTTGAGAGTGTTATAATTTGTGTAGGCGGTAATGGGAAGGACGGTAATGTTTCTTGTCGGTGGTGAAAATATACCGTTACCGCGGTTGTGATTCTTGTGAAACTAATGAAATGTGTATTACGGAGTGTGTTACACTTTGTAAATAGTATTTTATGTGGAAAAAAAAACAATGATTTTGAAATAGGTTTTTTTTTTTTTTTTTTTTCTTTGTGGGTTCTACTAAAATTTGTTGAAATCAAATTATACTCGATATTTCTCTAATCTAAATTATTTTTATTTATATTTTGTCTATATTATTTTTTGTCTTGATGTATTTTAAACATATCTACTTTGTTTTATAGTATGTACATGTAGAAAATAATTTATAAAAAGAATCTCTTTTTATTTATTTTTTATAATTAAAAAATCATCGTTTAATAATATGTTCAAATTAACTCCATGTTAAATTAAAACTGATCAAATAATTAATATGCCACTGTGGATAATCTCTTCAATTGGACCAGATAGTTTAAATAAATTTGCAGTGATATTATTATTAAAATCTTATTAGCACAAAACGTCCATACCTTTGACATTTAATGTGAAAAACGTTCATACGTTTCAAATTTTTTCATTTTCACCATAATTTTCACGTTTTGTGGAAAACGTCATTTTCATCAATTTTTATCCATTTTTTCAATAAAGATATACGAAATGACGAATATACTCTCCTATTTAGATAAAACAAAAATAAAAATAATGAATTAATTGTAACCATACTCCCAAACCTTTTTAAAAGTACAAATAAATCTCAAATACATTATTAAAAAAACTTAAAATCTCTTTCCACCACCACCACGAACAATAAATAATTTCCAACAATAAACTCCAAATCGATATCCCAACAATCTGAATCGATACTATAAGTCTATAATATACTCCATAACAATAAACAATTTCCAAAAAATTAAAGTTCTAAAAAATCTTAAGCATTAGAGTTTTAATGTACTCTGAACTTCTTTGTGATGCCACTTGTGTTGAATTGTTTTTCTACTAATGGACTAGCGTTTAATTTGGATGAAATTAAAATATAATGTGTGTGTTTATATATATAATCTGTATCTAATTAAAAATATCTGAATTTTGAAAATTAAAACTTGAAATCTGATTTTGGAATATAGATCTTGAAAAGTAGGGAATTGGGTAATTTACACTTAAATAATTAAAAAAATATTATTAGAATCCATAAAGTCCATGGCCCCAAGACTCAATCAAAGATATTTTAATATAATGCGCGAGGAGTGGCTCGAAGCACCGACCTCCCACACAAATTCCACAATTTTCACCAATTGGGCGCTTCATCTGAATTAATTATTTCTTTCACATATTATATTTATTGTATAAATATGTAACACTTAGTAGATCGTCGACTCGGTGGTGGCCGAGCGAACACTGCAACGTGCTATTTTTCAGATTCCTAGGATTTCGAGTCTTGATATTCGTTGATTTGCAATAGCTTAGAAATCCTGGCATCAAGATATTCAAATTTTTTTTATTATTTTGTTTTAACGAGACAGTTTGGTTTTTAGAATTAGACTTATGACTTTTCAATTCATAACTTTTCTTATTTTATTTAAGTTCGATAAAAAATTATATGGTGAGATTAAAATAGTATAGCAAAGACTGTTTTGTTGATACTTTTTTGCCAATATTATTGAATTAAAAATAAATTTATTATAACACTGAACACGCATCTAAAGTTATTCTATAAAACTGTGAATTTTTGTTTATATACCTTTTTTTTTATATAACAGTGGATGTATGGACCAACTTACACGTATTTCGACAATTTACGGTCGTATACTCACCTCGATGACCTTGAAGGGACTCGAACTGATGACCATTGAGGAGCAAATCCAATACCTATATAATACACCTTTCATCTAAGAAAATGATGAATATTTAAATTTTTGGTTGTCTTTTTCTTGGAGAAGCCCCACAATAGCACAAAAATATATGAAATTTAACACTTCAGAAATTCGTTGATTTGTAAGAATAAATACAAGAAACCTACTGGCAATTGCAAGAAATTGCAGACAAGTTCTACACTATATATTTGACATAACAAAGACTCCTATTTTCACAATAGGATATGAAAATAAGCAAAAACCGAGCTGTTCATCGAATTCCAATTGTATCGGAGAAGGATTAAGGACCTGAGGATTTTGAAAAATAAAAAAGAAGCTACTTTTAAATCTGTTTCGATGATTTTCTGAAAGTTTTTAGTTTGGCTAGAAGAGTATGTACAAAAAACTAGCTTAAAGTAAGTTCCTCAAAAAGCTCTTCTAGATGAAGCAGAATCAAACGGGCCCCAAGTAATTCAGCATCTCATTATGAAATAAATTAGATGAACATTAATGTTGTATAATTTTGAGCAAGCAAATATTCTCAAATAGCTGTGACCAAATAAAAATGGAATAAGAAAAGATAACTATGCAACACAAATATCATACAAAAAAAATGGAATCAATAACAAGGATACTATCCGTATAACCATTTTTGTATACAATAGAGTAGAGTAATTACAAGGAAATACAAGGCAGAGACAAGGGGTGCATGGTAAATAAAAAAAAAAAGAAAATCATTTACTGGACAAAGAAAAACCTGAAGAATGGCTGCCGAGCAGCGCGGGCATTTGTTGTCGGGATTTTGCAGAATGAACGAATAAATAAAGTCGGGGATGAATTATGCAGATTCCGAGCCCCTTCTGTTCTTGTGCTGTTCCTGCATTTTGCTGCATGAAGCAGTGGATGATAATAGCAAAGATGTTGCCTCTCTTCATTCCACAATGAACCCTTCAGTCCGAGATTGAATCAAAGAAGTCGCTAGGGAACGGGGTCGTAATCTCAGATTCGAGTATTTGAACTACTCTGTGCATGGTGGGACGATCATCGGGACCTGAAGAAACACATTGGTTGGCAATTGAAAGTAAGGTGTCGAGACTTTCTACTTGTACCCCTTCACAGAGTGTATCGACTATTTCTCGCTGTCTACTTTCCGAAACTAAATAATTCAACTGCAAAACGAATGAAAAGAAATGAATTAGTTAGTCAACATATGCATTGACAGAAACATAATTGATACTATTACGCCAATCATTAATGTTCCGTAGAATTTTCGTACATACACTTGTAAATTGAGATATGAAGTCGAGTCTAATTAAATTAGTTTTACGTGCACATCTTGAGCAATAAATCATTAGCTTGGCGGTAAAGATATACGATAGAAAGGAAGTATGAAAAGGCATACCCATCCAACAATGTTTAGGCCCTTCTCGATGAAGGAAGCATCAGTAGGCCGTCTTCCACTCACAAGTTCAAGCACCAAAACCCCAAAACTATAAACATCAGTCTTTTCTGTAGCTCTCCCACTCTGCATATATTCTACATATTCAAGGCCACGAGTGGTTAGCATACCTTCTTGTGGCAAAGCAGGAAAGAAAATATCCAATTCAGTATTCTGATTAAAATTGATATCATTCCCTTATTTATGAATATGCGGGGTTGACATAGGCAAAGCAAGAAAAAATATCCAAATCAGTATTCTGATTAAAATTGGTATCATTCCCTTATTTAAAGGGGGTGAACCGCATCATTGACGGCCCCCACCTACCCTGCCCTGGCCTTGGTGAAGGAGGTAAATCGCAAATTATGCCTCTAAGGGTACAGGGTGGAAAGCTGCTTGTACACTTGCACTTATCCAATGGCCAAATCCATATTTTAGGATTCGAATCCTTGACGCGGCAGCCGCAAACAAAACTGAAGTTTTTCCACATTCCCCTTTTACCACTTGGAGATGTACCCTGAGGGCATATCATTCCCTTATTTATGAATATGCGGGGTTGACATAGTATTTTGTCATGGAGTCATAGCCAATGTTTAAAAAGGTGTAATCATGTACTAAGGCCTTTTTCCTTTATGTTGCCTTCCTTTATGAGGCAACATATTAGCCTCAAGGCATAAGCCTCGCCATAAACCGAAAAAATGTCAAAAAATTAAAATGCAAAATAAGCTCATAAAAAATCTTCAAATTCATAATAGAACAATTTAAACCCGTGAAAACAAACAAAAGAAAAATCTATTAACAAAAAAAAGTCTTGAGAAAAAAGGAGCACACGCCACACAAACCATGAGGCAGTGCTCTGAGGCATAGGCCTCCAAAAATAGCCTCAAATTAGCGCCTTCAGGTATTTTTTGCTCACCTCACTCTGAGGCAGGCCTTAAGTCAGGCATCAATTGGGTTTTTTATGGTCATAGCTATGCAATTTCAGTTCTATATAATTGGAGTAACCAGATAAATTGAAAAGTGGTTTGCACCAAGATTTCACATACACGATGCACATACGATGAAAATGAATACATAAATTACTCGTATATGAAAAATGAGACATATCATTAGACCATCTTGTGGTGAACGCCTGGAAACCATTAATGGTATAATTGCCTTTGTACTAAATCAAAAACAGGCAAAAGTGAATTAGAATTTCCTGTCCTTACCAGGAGCCAAATATCCAAAGGTGCCAGCAACAATTGTCGTGATGTGGGATTCCTCATCCTTCAATAATTTAGCCAGTCCAAAATCAGAAACTCGAGCATCAAAATTTCCATCAAGCAAAATGTTGCTCGACTTGATATCACGATGGATAACCCGAGGGGAACAATCATGATGCAGATAGGCAAGCCCTTTCGCAGCTCCCATGATAATATTCAAACGAGCATCCCAATCTAGCTGCTCACCCCTCTCTGCATAGAAGATAGATAGTGTTATTGTATCACAACGACGTGAGAGGTTTGTAACAGTCCAATGAATGAACAATGAGTTGTTTGTAACCAGAAAATGTGAACAATACTTTAGTTACAACATCAAAGCGGAAACAAACTGTTAGGAAAAATACAAAAAGGAAATTAGAAATACTGCTAGAATTGTATGAATAAAATAATGGAAGAAAACATTACAACAGAGTAACAATAAAATTAGAGGAAATAGTTGTTGAGGCGATAGCAGTATTGAAAATAACCGAGGCTTGTGTTGCACACAGTTATACTCACAATTCTATCACCAAACTAGATCAAAAAACTAAACTGTCTAAGTTACTAAGAACTAAACTTTTGAAACAAAGATAAGAGATAAACTTAGAGTGAAGAAAGAACTCTCAAAGTTTTGGTGTGAAGAACAAGGAAAACACCTCTTTATATAGTACTAGGATGGGGGAGGTTTCAAATTCTTAGTTAATTTTGTATTTAACACAAAAAATGTTACAATAGCCATGAACCACAAATTGGTTATGGAATTGAACCAATTCAAATACAAATTAACTATAGAATTGACTAGACTTGAAACCTATGAATTGTTGTTACAATTTCATTCGACTTAAATATATTGCTTTAATATATCAATTTAATATTTTATTTTCCAACACAAACATGTAATCATAAAGAGTTAAACACCAGAACATCGTGTTCAGCTTAGAGGCTATGAGTTCATTACTTGCTAAAACTCATGGACGAAAACTTTGGCAGCTTTTATTCACAGAAACATATACAAGTATGAAAAGTTAAATTGCAATCAAAAACTGAAAGATGATTGCCATCCATCAGAAACTTCGGCAAATGCAAGAAGTAAACATTTCACTTTAAAGACTAAGACAACATTAATTTGGATATCAAGGGCATGGAAATTGCATTAAGATTGAAAATTTTCAGTTATAACGGAACTTAAGAATATGAAATTATACAAACTTGAAATTTCTAGTTGTTGTTACCCAAGTGCTGCTCTAACTTTTGCACTAATACTAAAGATGATTAGTTAGATATCATCGCAATTATCATTTAGCTTGTAGCCCAAAGTCATTCCCAAAAGGCAAGCCTATCAATAGTGTCATCTCCTGCTGGCTCAACAAACTAGTCTATTTCAGCAATCACAAAAGCCTTACATAGAGCACAAAAAGATATGACCAGGAGTTTGGTGTTCCTTAGTGGAGGGGACGTGCTTTGCAACATTGTCAATTAATGATATCCTGGAGGTGGGTTTTCCTTGAGATTAGAAAAGGGTAATTATTACGATAAGGAATCAACCTGCAAGCTTTATTGAAATTAGGATCAATAATCACAGATCTAAGTGTTATTTCTTAGAATGTCCAATTTTCTGGCTCTTTGCATCAGTAGTGACCACCAAAATTCTGATAGAAAACAAAAAGATCTACAATAGTAGGATTCCTTTATTTCATTGTGAAATCCTCAGGCCAAATCATTCTTGGTAAAAAGACACAATAACTGAGGCCTAATAGTCAGTTACACCTCAAAAATTATTACAGAAAACATTGCTAGAATGCAGTACTGGAACAAAAATCCACTTAAAGGTGGATCATATAGTAAAATGGTGGGTAAATTTTGAGATAGAGTGATTTCTCCTCCTTGTAACCACGTAGTCTCTTCAGCTGTTAAAAGTAGGCATCAATATCATCATGATGTTACCCATGTCAAGGCTTTTACACAAATTTCAAACCTAAAATGTAAAGCATGTAGAATACAGATGGCCCACTTGTAGAATATAGACTGGAATCCTTGCCACGTAATCCTTGTCACATTCTTTATGAATGATGACCTTATAGGCCACCTAATATATATAGTCATCTTATGTTAAATGGTGTTTTCCTCCATATTTGGCCCAACAGAAACATGCACCATTGGACTCGTATAAGGCAGAAATTACGGGTTTAAGATGAGTTCCAACTGCGGAAGTATTTTCATTCTATTTTCCTCGTAAAAGGAATATAAAACAGCAAGACCTCGAAGTAAACCAACGATGAAGATATTTTGCAAGGTTGACCAAGTCGGCATATGCAACTCAACTTCAAAGATCAAAAAGCCTGACTGCAAAAGCTCAAGAATCATTCCACACTCCCTATGTAGCATTATTTTTGCAACACAGTCCTTTCGGGAATACACTGAAATAAGATGGGTTTCAAACACACATTTTTATAACATGCATTTGTCCATATTTTCAAGTATTGGCAGTACACATAAAACACAACCTGATAGATATTATGCAAAAAAAAAAAAAAAGGTATCTTACCATGAAGAGCTTCATCTAGGCTGCCTCCGGATAAAAAATCATAAATCAACAATTTTGATGTTGGAGAATTGCAATATCCACGCAAGTTTACCAGGTATCTATGTTTGATACTTCCAAGGATTTCGAGCTCCCTTTCAAAGAAACGATCAAACCCCTCGTTTATCTTCACAATCCTTTTCAAGGCAAATATTTTACCGTCATCCATTGCAAGCTTATACACTGTTCCAAAGCCCCCAGCACCAATTATGTGTTCCTCATTCAATGTCTCCAATTGTTTTATGATGTCTTTTGAAGAGTAAGGCAAGTCACCATGGAACATCACAATTGATGCACCTGAGCAATGAAAGTTAAGAAATGTCCAATATGTTAAAAATATTAAACAGCACAAAGACATCACAGATAACAAGTATTGTAAACATAATTTCGGTGCATAGGTAATAAATAAGTACCTCCACTGACGTCAATAGCAAGGCCTTTCCTATCATTTTTGCCAAGCCTCTTATACAGGAAACAGCCGCAGAAACACACGAGTGCGACCAAAAGTAATGCAATCACAGTAGCAAGTGCACTTATGAGAAGCCGTCCTGAATATTTCTTCTTCAACTGACTTTGGGCTAAAAACATCATAAAGACCAACATTAGATGCTATCTTTAAAGGATATAATGGAAAAGAAAAAATTAAGGTGAACCAACAAGGAACAAAGGCACCTTCATTATTAATGGGCATTCTCACCCATGTTCTACATCCTGCTCTATATTAAAAAGTAAATAATCCCGAGATATGACCAACATTATATCATCGTACCATTTTTTGTCAATGCCTTGCTTCGCTATATATATAGATCATATCCTTCGCTATATATATACTGAACTAACTAATAATTAAGTGAAAATGAAGATGAAAGATTTTGAAAATGGGATTAAGATCATATCCTTTGCATCCATGATAATGCATTCTATGTTTAAAAAGGATCAATCGATAACCAAGGTGTTTTGCCTCCACGAGACTAGGAAGTGTAGCCTCAACATAAACCAATAAAATAATTCAAACCAATTAATAAAAACGCTATAATATTTTAGTAAATCATCAAACCAGTAATCACATAAAAATAATAATCCACTACTAGAAGTCAAGAACTACAAAAAGCCTAAAACTCATTCATATCATCACACTTCTAATAAGATCTTCAACAGTATCATCAACACATTTGATTCTCATAATATCCTCATCAATATCAGGCCGACACACTGGAGATCAGAAGATTTGGCAGATATGAAATCATGCATGAGCCTCTCTCCTGGGTATGTGCATTGTACTACTGCACAGAAGTAAAATCTATCTCTGATCACAAAGGAAAAGGCTAGCCTGTCCCTTTGTTTGCTCTCTCATTAGGTCCAGCCCTCACATGACATACTGTTGACTAAATATCTCAGCCACTGGAAACTGGAAAAACATCAAATGAACAATCTCCTATGCGATAAATTTTACCTAAATCAGTAGGCGACAATGCCGAAGAACCACCATTGTTCTTGCATATTTCTATCTGCTTGCCACATAATTCACGATTTCCAACAAAGCTGCCAAGAGAAGCATCAATCAGCAATGCAAATGCAGATGCACAATCACACACCTTCATTGCAAAGATTAAAATAACAGAAAATCATAACAGTGCCTTCATTAGAAACATTTACGAAACCTAAAAAGTTGCTTATTGAATTGTGCATAAGAAGACAAAGTTAGCTGATAAGTAGTGTGTTCAATAACTCATGTTTCAAACAGATTCATGTCCTTTTATACATGTCAGTTTCTATTTTGATTTCCAAAGAGATGGTGCACTATTACTACTTCAACTATTGCTGAGAATGCACAAAAACTACCAGGAATAGAAATCTAACGGTGGTTTGCTTGTAGTTGAAGATAAAAGAAGAGAAGATAATGATGAGAAAGAAAATCAAGTAAAACATGGAAGAAAGTCAGATTATATTCTCTCATTTGGGTTACGATGAAAGGAAATGAAATTTAGGAACAATCTAGATGGAAGCTTCCAGTACGAAACAATATAAGACAAAAAGTTTTCTAATTTCCCATCATCTTCGATCCCAGCCAAATAATACAAGCAATCAAAAACTATAAGGAGAAGAAAATTTAAGAAAATTAAACAAGGAGTGTAGTAGACCAATAGGCAAGATTTAGACTAAAAGGAAAATACAAAAACCATGCTATCCAGCTTCAAAATGAAGACCACAAAGCATACTGACAATTTGGACCACATGATAAAAGATTATATACATTTAGTACTTACGAATCACTACGGAAATTGGCAAGAACACCATCAGAGGGTATTGATCCCACCAGAAAGTTTGTTGATACATTGCTTCAAGCATTGTAAGAGAGAAACAGTAAGTATTACACCAGGGGAAACCATCCAAAACATTGATGTAACTTGGAAATGAAGGCACTCACAAAATCGAGAGCTTGCTTAACTTCCCAAGAGAAGCAGGAATGTTTCCACTGAGAGAATTGCTTGATAGATCTCTGAAAAATCCAGCAGAGAACTAAATCATTAACTTGGAAAAGACTGCTGTACTACCAAAAATGCATTTCTATGTGTGATACCAAAATTCTCTTATTCTATTGAAAATAACTACACAGGTCACATGCTGCATGGACAGATTTAAAAGTATGGCTAGTGTAATTTGTAACAATTTCTTGTCAGAAGCAACAAGATATTGTCAAGAACCCTGGTTCTGGAATAATCAGCAAACAGAAGCTTCTCGACTATAGCTATAAGCTAAAGGAGGACAAGAGAGGACACTCCTGTACATAGTCACACTTGAAACACTTACTCTGCTTAGCTTGGACAAAAACCAAAAGTTTTGAGGACAGGCTTACTTGCCAGAGTAAAATTTTATTTGTCTTGAATCCCTTCTTTTTGTTTAGTCTACTTCCAATTGAAAACATATTTTATATTATAGACATGATACCACTTAGACCTATCTCACTAATTATTACATGGTTCCTTTTGATCTGATCATCAACAGCTAAATAACTGGGAGCATCAGCCTACACTCATTTAATCACTAGCAATGAAATTTATTTTCCTTGAGTAGCAGTATCATGCTAAAGTGTTTTCTTTCTCAGGATAAAAGAAGCATTTATTGAATGCAAGCTGGCCGATAGCATACACGTTGAACCACTATCCTTTTATCTGAAGAAGATGCATTACAAATTGATTTAATGATCTGGCTTGAAACTCTATCTTATGAAAGACATGATCTTGCAGTTTCGCAATCACCTTTTACCATGTTTGTTCAAAGTGAACAGGAGTCGGACGAGAGTATAAACAATGTTGCAACATCTCATCCAACAGTGAAAAAGATACAATAAATTATCTCATACTTATTGATTCAGCTTGACCAAAAGAGGTTACCAGCTATCCTAAAATGATGTCAACTGATATTTTTCTTCATTAATGAAAGAGAAGGTTGTTTACAGTTGTTGATTACGAAATTACGCATTAGTGTGGTTGATCATAGTAGTGAATACTTCAACTTTGCACCCACTGAAAGGAAGATTGATAAATGGTGATATCTGTCGATGGCTTTCATATTGAGACTGTCTATCACGTTAATAGAGCACAAAGTCTTGACAACATGTACATACTTCAAATTTCATTTGGTTACCATGGAATCGCAGTGAAGAGTCTTCCATAGAGCAGATAAAATTACTTACAGATTCTCAAGCTGAGAAAGGTTTCCCAGCTCACTCGGAATAAATCCACTTAAGTAGTTACCCTGCAAAAATCTGTATAAAAGAGAATCAAGAATTCCTCACGACTTAGAAAACCAGAAAGACAGAAAGAACACAACAGTGATGAATTAGAGAAACATGCCATGGGTATTTATCTTCAATGACATATTTTGACATGACAAAGTATTCAATGACTGCAAAGTAGCTAAAATATTTTTTTGAGATGTTAGTATTCATCATAAAATGCAACCAATGCCTTTTTGCAGCAAATTCTACAGCAGAGATTAATAAATGATAAAAGACTTAAGATTTAAGTCCCTCAAATACTTCATCTTGCATAACACCACGTTTTAGATTATAAACTCGGGATCAAATTACAGAATTTAAGCTTGTCAGCAATATTGACAGTATGGTAAACTTCAAAGAAATAGTTTCCCTATTGTACTTACATTGACTGCAACCTGGTCAGATTTCCCAGTTCTGGAGGTATTGACCCATATAAATTGTTGTCATGAAGAGCTCTACAAACATATAATTATCACAGTATTAACAGTAGTTATAAGAATAAGATGGGAAAGAGGAAGAAATAGATACATACAGAAATTGCAGACTTTCTAGCTTCCCAATATCAGGTGATATAGGTCCACTAAACTTGTGGTTAGGGAGGCTCCTGAACAATAAGTGATACAAATTATTTGAAGTAAATTACTGCATAAAGACTACTGTCAAAACCAGGTTCACATTCCTGATATTCATAGCACGAACCTTTGAAGAACTTGGGAAAAAAATATAATACAAACAAGAGATTAATTTTTATAGCATTACAAACTTTTAAGAAAGAAAAGAGCAAAAGAAAGAAAACCCTAATTATACATGGAACTGCAAGTTTTGACTTTTGAGGAATTTTAAATTTCATAAATTGATTGTTGGATCAATTCTCAAGTTAAAAGAGTATTTTCTTTATCTTAGCGTCTATAGCAAAAAATTTGATATTGAATATTAAATTTCAATCCTCTGTTTACTTGATAGTGCTATACAGTGAATGTATATCCATGTTTTTGGAAAATGGTGTAGTCTAATCTATGCAATTAATACTAAAAATATGATAGGAATATCTACTTATGGAAGTAATTGTCTTTTATCAGATTACAGAAGTTGTATAACAATAAATTTCATGTTTGAGAAATGGAATAATTATTCATTTAGCAAACAAACAAGTAACTGCTTATTTCAGGCAAGAGACATTAATTTGGGAATTACAAAAGAGAAACGAAGACATTCAACTTGGACCAATTGGAAAGAAGAAAGTGTTTCGTGTTATCCTAATCATACAACCATTAAAGCTTTGCACAGTCTAAGCCCCTACATATATTTCATGAAACTTAAGTCTTCACAAATCTTGCAACAATGTGGAACTCACAAGGTTGTAACTCTTTTTGAGTTGGGATCGCATTGTACTCCTTTCCACCCACATGGATCAGGATCCTCTGGTCTCCACTGCTGCAGAACACCATTTGAACTAATGATGGCTGTCCTAAAGTTGATCAGCACCTGTCCTGAAAATCAGAAAGCACTTTTTCAAGTATAAGAATTTCTGCATTCCCCATTTATTAATGTTCGAAAAGTCGGAAAGGATTTGTACAAATGAAATTTCTGACAGGCAATAGAAGCTTAATGTACTTAAAAGGAGATAATTTTAACAATTAAACACATTCCAAGTTGCAGTAGACTTGTATTTCATTATTTTTAATTTACATAGATGCAATATGTTACACGCACACACAAAACAAAAAACATCCATTAACATGTTTAGATGGTCTATTCCCAAGTACCCATGCAAAATGAAAGAAATTAATGAACAAAAAATTATACCACCGTACCATCCGGACTAAGAGCTTCAGTTTCTTTTGCCAGAGTATAAAGAAATAGAGTGCATAACAGCAATGGTTGCTGGAAATATATGCGGAAGCTGCCCATTGTAGCTCTAATCAGGCATAAAAACGTCACTACATAGCATCTAATGCACAAAGCTCCATAATGGTTCCTTTGAACATGCAGTTATCAAGTTGACGAGAGCCACATTGCAGCCACTTCAAATCCCACTGGGAAACAAAAGTAAATTTTTTAAATATTTATAAATAAGAAATAGCAGTGGAGACCAGAGCAACGTACCATGAATAGACAGTATTTGAGAGCGTGTGAAGGATGAGAGGAACCATATTATTAATGTATATACAATATGCAGATAAGCATGCTTTGCAAAGTGTAGGTAGTACCTATGTTAGCAAAATGATATAAAATTGTAATGATCCAACCATTGAACCAAGTTTCAAGTAAGAGCCAATTGGCCCAAATTAATTCTTGTAAACCACTTAAATAATTCCCTCCTTTCCAACGTAGAATGGCATGTTACAAATTTTGCACTCAAATCCTGTCTATTCATCGCGCGTTGTAACTGTATACTTGCTTGCCACACAGGGGTCTAACAAACACAAAAGACTCAACTCTAACTACTAGCTTCAAAAATTTTGAAGCCTAATCATTGGAACATAATGCTTAAGCTGTCAAACAATTGCCATGTCAAGTAGGAGTGAACTCCTCAAAGAATTACGGCTGTAGATGGTAGATGGAACGAAACCAAGACTTTTAACAACTTTTAGTGAAAAGAAAAAAGTCACGTGCTTGACTTCATTACATGAGGGTGGGAATATTTATCATCAAAAAGGGATTTACTTCTATAGCATTATCCTATTTATATTTTCTCTTGATATATATGCATGCACACATTTAGACACGCTTGAATTAGTTCTCAATATATCAATACTAATTCTATGTCCTTACTTTTTTTAAAACAGTTGACCTGTGAACCTATCAAAGGCATGCTATGTGTGATTTACGTCACTTCCGTATCCATGCCGTTTAATCAACAAATATGATTCCCTTAACTTTATCATTCATCATTCATGCCCTTCAAGATTTTCAATATCCTTTTCCTTTTTCTTTTGTAATCCTTCACACAAACACAGGCATCAACCTCATCAATCCCGCATCAACCTCATCAATCCCACATCAACAAAACCATTTTTTGAACTGTTTGTTGTCTAGAAAAAATTGTTATTTGATCCAGAAGTACTAGCCATAACATTGAGCCAGCAATAGCCTCCTAAACTTCTCCACCAACATATAAGGAGTCTACAAAGAAGAAGCATAACTCATTTGCTGGTGTGGTAAAACTCTTATCAACTTGATTCCACACTTTTAAAAGAGCACCTTCCACAAGTTTCCTTTCCATAGATCAAAAACCATACATTCAGTGTGGTCACTTGCAGGTAAATCATGAACTTCAAAAGATGTGAAAACCAAAAACCAAAAAGAACAGTGCTGCTTTCTATATTACCAGTTTAACTTCTAAATCAGTAATTCTAAAATTGTGCATAGAAAACACATATTCAACATGCATCTACTAAGTACTAATAAACCTAATGAATTTTATGCACAAACCTTTCAGTCTTTAAAACTCTCATTCCCATTAAAAGCTGAAAAAGAAGGAATAGAATAAAATAAATGAAAATGATAGTAATCATAATTAAATCAGAAAAGAAATGAGATTGTGGGTATCTGATAGATTTAAAATGGTATGCAAAGCCCAAAGTGCCCCCCTTTCAACCATTGCATTGCATTGAAAAACTCCTAGATGTTGCTACAAGTTCAAATATTGTGACAGGTAAATTTCATGTTACACCAAAAGAAAAATGGGTGAATAGTCAGTTAATTCATTTCAAATTAGCCACTCCAGCCTTCAAATAGCCTTTTCTTCTACTTCCTTCCCCTTCTCTTCGCTTTAGATATTAAAAATTACCATAGAACTACGACCTAACAACACCACCATTTCCAGTATAGTAGTCCATTATTGTTCGTGCAAAATTCACCCTCATGAACATGACTCATCGTTCATCAATTTTATATAAGCATGAGATATTGATTAATCAAAGAATAAATGAAAATTTCAAGAGAAAGTATGAGTGTTTATAGATAGAAATTTGGAAAGCTTGACTTTTTCATTGTTTTTTTAACTTCTCAAACTATAAAATCCCTTCCTAATACCCATTTCTCTTACTAATCTTTCTTAATATTTCTCAAAGAAACATAAGTTTTCATTGTCTTTTTAAGTTCTCAAACTATAAAATCCCTTCCTAATACCCATTTCTCTTACTAATCTTTCTTAATATTTCTCAAAGAAACATAAGTTCAGTGTCTTATAACTGTTAAAAAAGTCTTAAATGCAAAAGTGCACCAAATTACACTCTTACGTATCAAATTTTTTTCCTTCTCCACACTTTTCTTGACTACATTGCGACCTACAGTAATTGCCATCAGTGACAGTAAATTATTGCTGACCAAAAATTTGAAAACAAAAAGAATAGTAAATAACAATAACTAATAAAGGTTCCACGCAGTACATTGAAAATTAACTTTATTTCATCGTTTATTCATAAAAAAGCAGATCAAAATCATCACTTCAGACAGTCAGCAAGTGCCAATCTTAGCATAATTTAGCCACCCATTATCGTCAATAATACTAAACAACCAATTTATTCACAATTTAAGCATTTTCCTGTGAGTGTATCAATTTTATAACCGATTAAAATTAGCAAAACTTAGGAAATTTTGACTAAAATCCGTAAAACAACAAAATACCCGGCGGAGGCAGTGGCGATGGTAGATTTGATTTGTGAATACGAAGTTGAGCTCAAAACACGGAGAGGGAGAGAGAGAAAGAGAAACTGGGAAATTGAGAGTTGAGCTGTAAAGTTACGTAATTGCAACAAAAAATGATAAGCGTCCTCACCTTCTCTCTCTAAAAATAAATGCATGTAAACATTTCTGTATGTATATGTATGGTCTGTAGTAGTGTGTGGCCTGTGGAGGGTTCTAGCAACAGTGTGTGTGAGAGAGAAAGTGTTAGTCTGTGTCTGTGGGAGAGATGCTCGAATGATAAGGGCATTCGTAGGAGAGCCAATGGGAATGGAGAGATGGCACGTGTGGCAGTGACTTCACACGGGTGCGACCGACGCCTGTGCTGTTCGAGGAGGAGATTTTTGTTTCATATTGATTTTTTTTTTTACAAGACCTGTTCTTAGAAAGTGAAAAGCTAATTAATTAATTAATTAATTTCACCAAAGTGAAAAATAAGTCATAATCTTCTACAGTTCTACATTATAGGCCCCGTTTGGTAGGGATTAAAATTCAATTAAAATTAAAAATATGGTTGTTATTGAGTCTCACTCATCTAATAAAAGTCAACAATAAAGGTTAATTTTTCAATTTTAATGTTCTTTGTAATACGACTACCAAACAAACCATAATACCAAGTTTGGTGGGCGAATTGTACAGTATTTTGGACAAAAAAAAAAAGCTAGTTAAACTGTCTATTCTTCCCAAAGGGTTAGGCTTTGGTGGTCAAATTGACTCTCGAAAAAAGGGTTAGACTTGTGTCACATGTAGAAAATTGATTTAAACAATAAATAGAAACAAAGTTAGAAGGTGAACTAATAATATTATGATCGAGAAAAATTATTACTTTAGAATAGTTAATAATTTATCGATAAATGAATAATTAGCATTCTTGTTCCTTGTGATAGTTTTTTGTCAAAAGGTATGTTTGCTTATTCTAAAATGAGGGGCAAAATAATTTATCCCACTGTTTACATTTATTATTTTTAAAAACATGATGGACAAATAAGTCGTTTAACACCCTCTCAAAGGACCTTTTGGACGAAAGTTATCGAAGACGAGGTGTGTTAACTATAGAAGGTTGGGGATAAGAATACGTCAAAAAAGAAAATTTGGAACACGAGAAATCTAATGAACAAAGATTGTGGATCTTAGGTGCAGTTAAAATGTGATTGACTAACAAAAATGTAGTGTGAATATAACTACCGTAAATAATTATTTTCTAATAAATGGGATAAATATACCAAATGCATATATGCATTGCAAAAGGAAAAAAAAATGTTTAGAGATGAGTTTTGTTTTGAGTAAAAAGAAAAAGTAAAGACCTTTACAAGCATTTGTTTAGAAAATTTGATTTGAAAAAAAAAATAGAAGTTTTTTAGTAAAAATTTCATTAATATATATTACAAAATTTTATATACCTCAACTATTGTTTATATTTTTATTGGGGTCTAAAAGATTTTAAATAATATCAGTATCTTATGCATTTAGCGACATTATTAATTTAATTCATTGGCCACAATTGAAATCGAAAATATTATTATTTAAGCTAAATTTTTAATTTATTAGACATTTATTTATTGAAATTTGTTGTATGGTCATTAGCATACATTAACATGTGATTATGATACGTGAAAATTACACATAGGGAAAATTGCAGCCACGATATCAAATCTTTCATTTTTTTACAGACTTTGCACAAACATTTGATTTGTGCCACCCACGGTACCAAACCTTTCAAAATGTAGCAGATGGAGTCCAAATGGATGGAAATCATCCATTTGACCATTAGTTGACCAGAATAGTAAAAATTGAACAAATGCAATAAAGGTAAAATAGTAAGTTTACAAATTTAATATAAAATAGTTATAATAATTAGAAAAAAAAAACAAAAGATGATTTTTCTTTCTTTATGGATCCTCCCGGAGCCACCGGAGGTGGGGTGGGGTGCGGTGCAGTGTGGGGTAGGGTAGGGTAGGGTGGGAAGTTCAGCAATTAGAGGATTTTCTTGCTAAGTATTGTGTGCTTGATTTAGGCGGATTGGTGTTGGTTAAGTGATCTATAAGGGTGTGGCTAATGGAAAGTTTCAACCATGTCCTTGTATATACTTGGTGTGCTGTCGTAGGCACCCAAAAATAGTCCTTAAACCTCTAAAACTAATGTAATAATGGAAATAAGGGTCGATCCCACGAAGAGTGTGCAATTCAACAATTTCTGCTTCGTATAACGATTGGGGGGTTTTGTTTATAACGAAATCAATCTTATAACAGATAACAATGTAAATTAACGAGTTGTATTAAATCAATGAAACGAGTCTTGATCAAAGTCAACTTCCACCATTGGAGATTTATAACCATTCATCAATCCACAAAGAATAATCAATTCACATTCACAATATTCATCGTTGGAATAGATTCCTATTTCTCCTTAATTTTAGTTAATCAGAAATCAGCGTTCTAATTAACCCTAATTATCAAATAATCTCAGACCAGCGCTAAAGATTCAATTTAATAACAGCTTTAAATAATAGAGAAATCGATGAACTAGATAATACAAACACCAGCGGTTGCATTCAATCTATTTAAACATTCTTCTTAAGATTTAATAACCTCTATCATAGAAAATTATCAAATCCTAATGCTTCACAAGTTAAATGATTCAAACAATTACGGATTTGAGATTTAACTTAGCTATAAATTGCAATATATGAAAAACTAATAGATCTCAAACATGGCAATCATAAAATTATGCATAGAAGAATATTCAATACTGAAAATATAAATTAAACAATTAAAATAGGTGGATCTCACAGTTATAATGTTTTCCAAAGCTTCGGTATCCTTCAATCAAGCACCAAGAGTTAGTTACCCATGATAGATCTAAGAAAAATGGAGAGAAAATAGGTTAGAGCCCCGTGTTTTGGCCTCCTTAGGTCTATTTGTACTTCCCTACATGTTCTTGGCCAATTTGGAGTATTTTTCTCGAGTTTTCACGGCCCAAACAATAAAAACCTAAAATCTGTGGCGGCGCGCGGCGCTTGAGCGCTATAGGAGAGCGCTTGAGCGCTAGAAATCTGTCCACTTTGCGTCAGTTTCAGTATTTTCATCATAACTTTCTCTTCCGATGTCCGATTGAGACGATTCAAGATGCGATAGAAAGATAACTCAAAGGGCTACAACTTTCATTCAGATACCATCTTCAAATTCGTTCGTTTACTATGTTCAATATTGGTCTCAATATGATGTTAAATATCGATGCAAAACTTTTCAGCTTGAAAGTTGATATGTGAAAATGTCTTGGCCATATTTCATCCCTTTGAATCATTTCTTCATCCAATTGACCTCTAACACTCTCGAATCTTCATTACAAGTTTAGAAACAAGTTTAGAATATTTGCACTTTAGTTCTTGAACTTTCACTTTCTTCCATTTTGGTCCATTTTCATCTATTTCTTCCAAATTACGCAATCTCCATAGAATTGCCACCTAAACCAAAATATGAGAATACTAAGTACATTTAGGTACAAAATAAATATATGAGCGCATAAAATAAGGAGGAAAAAATATGCATTTTACATTCCTATCAAATTCCCCCACACTTAGCTTTTGCTCGTCCTCGGGCAAAACTCAAATTTAATTTTCCAAAACACCAGGTCATAATGCCAACAACATAGAACCATCAAGCATTTTCAAAACACATAAAATATCATGAATAAATATTCCACACAACTCATTATCAATTAGCAAGCATTTTCATATGAACCCTCACGGATATAAGCACTCAACTCTCATGTGTTTAAAAGGGTAAGTGTTTCGCTCTAATTCATCCCAATGGAGATGTTCTACCATATGCTTGCATATCTTCTCATTCGCCACCACTTAGATCACATGCTTACAAGAATCATAAGGATTTTTCAAATGTTGTAATGTGGCTTATTGTCAAGGTGGGAAATATTTGGGTATGTGACTCAAGAGCCATCGAAACTAGTGGAGTAAAGATAAAAAGACTTAGCTCAAACATATACATAAGACATGTAAACCAACCATTCCACATGATAGTTTCATCATTTTTGCATCTATCCCACACAATCGAACTCTTTTTCTGAGATGTAGGAAGAGTTATGAATATATACTTTTTCACATTAAAATCACTGTCCTTCATCACTTATTTTTTTTTCTTCAATCATTCATTTTTTTCGTTTTTCTTCTTGCGTTTTTCTTGCACAATGTAAACTCCAAACTATACACCAATATTGGAACTCCCTGAATTGACATAGAAAATTTGTTCCAACCAATAATAGTAATGCCATAAATCTTGATACCCATACACTTATTTTCTTGCACACCCACACTTCTCATGACATTCGACGATACTCCACTAGCTCTAAGGCTTGGGTAAAGATATTGTTTTTCCAGTTTAAAGCTTGTAATGTGAGTTTATACAAAGAAAAGGCAATAAGGCTCAAATGGGCTCAACAATGGAAAATTCAATTACAGGGTCGGCTATTTGGCTAATGAAGCTCATTTATGTAACAAAGATGGCCTTAATCATGTTCGTGCATTCATGTATCAATGTGATCTTGAAGAGAATCAAGGCAAGTTCTAGAGAAACAAAACCATGGAAGAATATTCCACACGAAAAGAAATAATGAGACTGTTATGGATGTATCAGTCTAAAGGCTCAAAAATCTCACTGGCTTTTGTCTACAGAATTTAGTTACTACCATCCTCAAAGAAAATAACTCAACTAATCAACTCTAAGTTGGAGGATTATTCATTCAATCATGTTATGAGTTCTTCAAAAGCCTAATTAATTCCAGCAAATAGCATATACAACAAAAAATCTTTTAACATCAACTCTTCTTCTTATAAAATCATGAAATTTTTTTTTAAAATTAACTCACTCAATCTAAATGCAACCTAAATCTAAATCTCTCCCCCACACTTAAAACTTACATTGTCCCCAATGTAAGGTCCAATGCAAAGAAAATGACAAATATAACTAAAATAAAAAACGGAATGCAAAAAATAAAAACAAAAATAAAACGATAAATGAACGAACTCCCCTTGGGTTGCCTCCCAAGCAGCGCCTTTGTTTATCGTCTTTGGCTCGACTCACTGTTTCTTTATTCAGCCTGGGTCTATCATGGTTGGCTTCGATCTTCCTTGCGGTGTACCAAGTTCAATGGGAATGATAACTAGCAGTGTTTTTCCACCTCCATAGAATACATACTTGTAGTGACTAGGGTGCTGCTTCAAATCCGAAATGAAAGTCTGTAAAACAGAAGATAGAGGCTTCTCATTAGAAACGGGTAATACAAAACAAGAACTATTACCTGACTCTGGAAGATTATTTAATGCTACCACAGTTCTTTGTAACTCAGTGTTTAAGGCCAGTTCATCTTTTTCTTGCCTAAGATGCTCAGTATTGACAGCTTTCCATTCTTTTTTAGCAACAAATTCGAAAACATCCTGTGCTAAATGATCAATCACATCAATAAAATGAACATGATTATTATTACACCGATGTTTCATGGAATCATATATATTAAGTGTGATAGTTTTATCATCAAATTCCATGGTTAGTGTGCCGTTATGAAAGTCCATTTCAATTTTGGATGTCCTTAAGAACGGTCTTCCCAACAAAATAGGGAAAGTTTGATTACTACTGCCCATGTCAAGCACATAAAAATCAGCAGGAAAAACCAACTCATTAACTTTCACAAGAACATCCTCAACTACCCCCTTAGGATATACATTAGATTTATCAGCTAGTTGAATTATCACACCAGTGTCAATTAAAGGTCCTAGTTTCAAGGAAGTGTATACAGAATATGGCATGACATTAATAGATGCTCCGGAATCTAACATGACCTTCTCAAACTTAGTATTGCCTATCATGCAAGGGATAGTGAACATACCTGGATCCGTGCACTTTGCAGGAAGTTTCTTTTGAATTATTGCAGATACCTGTTCTCCAACTTTTACTCTTTCAATCCCCTTCAGTTTTTGTTTCCTCTTACTTGTGCACAATTGTTTCAAAACTTTAGCATAACGAGACACTTGTTTAATAATATCTAAAAGTGGAATATTTACCTCACATTTACTAAAAATTTCATGCAGCTCATCATGATATCGTTCATATTTCCTAGATCCTACTAAAGTTTGAGGGAAATGAGGTACATGTTTATAATCAGAAAGAGGTGAAAACTTACGCTCAGTTACCTTAGTATCGTTGGGAGCACTCTTTTCTGTTGTGATGTATTCCTCATTTTCTTCCATCGATGATGTAGGGGCTACCTTCACTGGAGCTTCAACTTCCGCTCCTCTCCTAAATGTGATTTCACTTACATTTTCTTTTGGATTTATCACTGTTTGAGATTTCAATTTTTCCATATTCTGTGACTCTAACCTACTGACCGCGTTAGCCATTTGACTCATTTGATTCTCCAAACTTTGAATGCTAGCCCTTCTCTCCTGTTGAAATTGTAAAGTGTTAGTGGCAAGAGATTTAACCATATCTTCTAAAGACATACTAGAGTTAGAAGTTTGGCTATGTTGATGTTTAGGAGGGTATGGCTGATTATATTGCTGGAAATTCTGCCAATTTTGATTCATAGGTTGATTCACTTGTCGATCCCCATAACTAAGATTTGGATGATCCCTCCATCCTTGATTGTACATGTTTAAATAGGGATCATAATTCCTCTGTTGTTGTCCAGGGAAGCTACCGGCTGCATTTACATACACAACAAATTCTTCTTGAATTGTTGGACACATATCAGTTGGATGGCCTACAAATGAACAAATTCCACAAGTCTTTGCTGTTTGCATAGTACCTACAGCCATTTGACAAATAAGAGTAGTTAGACTAGCAAGTTGTTGTTCAATGGATGAAACATTTACCTCATTAACTTGTCTAGAAGGGGGATCAAATGTGGCGCCAAATTGTTGAGAATTGGAAGCCATATTTGCAATTAAGTTTCTTGAGTAGTAGATCAAGTTATGAGCATAAACTATCAAGGAAACTAAAAAAAAAAAAGGAAAAAAAAAAGTTAAAAAGAAACTAGAATAAGAAAAATAAATAAAATTTTATGCTAAAATTCCTAAAAACAATAAATTGCCTAAAAACCTAAAAATTTTGATTTTGATTTTATTTTATTTTTTTCAAAATAAAATAAACAACTAAAGAAGCACAAAAATAAATTAACACCACTCCCCGGCAACGGCGCCAAAATTTGGTGTGCTGTCGTAGGCACCCAAAAATAGTCCTTAAACCTCTAAAACTAATGTAATAATGGAAATAAGGGTCGATCCCACGAAGAGTGTGCAATTCAACAATTTCTGCTTCGTATAACGATTGGGGGGTTTTGTTTATAACGAAATCAATCTTATAACAGATAACAATGTAAATTAACGAGTTGTATTAAATCAATGAAACGAGTCTTGATCAAAGTCAACTTCCACCATTGGAGATTTATAACCATTCATCAATCCACAAAGAATAATCAATTCACATTCACAATATTCATCGTTGGAATAGATTCCTATTTCTCCTTAATTTTAGTTAATCAGAAACCAGCGTTCTAATTAACCCTAATTATCAAATAATCTCAGACCAGCGCTAAAGATTCAATTTAATAACAGCTTTAAATAATAGAGAAATCGATGAACTAGATAACACAAACACCAGCGGTTGCATTCAATCTATTTAAACATTCTTCTTAAGATTCAATAACCTCTATCGCAGAAAATTACCAAATCCTAGTGCTTCACAAGTTAAATGATTCAAACAATTACGGATTTGAGATTTAACTTAGCTATAGATTGCAATATATGAAAAACTAATAGATCTCAAACATGGCAATCATAAAATTATGCATAGAAGAATATTCAATACTGAAAATATAAATTAAACAATTAAAATAGGTGGATCTCACAGTTATAATGTTTTCCAAGACTTCGGTATCCTTCAATCAAGTACCAAGAGTTAGTTACCCATGATAGATCTAAGAAAAATAGAGAGAAAATAGGTTAGAGCCCCGTGTTTTGGCCTCCTTAGGTCTATTTGTACTTCCCTATATGTTCTTGGCCAATTTGGAGTCTTTTTCTCGAGTTTTCACGGCCCAAACAATAAAAACCTAAAATCTGTGGCGGCGCGCGGCGCTTGAGCGCTAGAAATCTGTCCACTTTGCATCAGCTTCAGTATTTTCATCATAACTTTCTCTTCCGATGTCCGATTGAGACGATTCAAGATGCGATAGAAAGATAACTCAAAGGGCTACAACTTTCATTCAGATACCATCTTCAAATTCGTTCGTTTACTATGTCCAATATTGGTCTCAATATGATGTTAAAAATCGATGCAAAACTTTTCAGCTTGAAAGTTGATATGTGAAAATGTCTTGGCCATATTTCATCCCTTTGAATTATTTCTTCATCCAATTGACATCTAACACTCTCGAATCTTCATCACAAGTTTAGAAACAAGTTTAGAATATTTGCACTTTAGTTCTTGAACTTTCACTTTCTTCCATTTTGGTCCATTTTCATCTATTTCTTCCAAATTACGCAATCTCCATAGAATTGCCACCTAAACCAAAATATGAGAATACTAAGTACATTTAGGTACAAAATAAATATATGAGCGCATAAAATAAGGAGGAAAAAATATGCATTTTACATTCCTATCAATACTTGAAGAATGATACCCCAATTTCCCCTGGAGATAAAATTTGGTGACTCAGGGGCCAGAAAATGTTGCTTTCTTTTTTTTTTGGATAGCTAGCTAAGGTTCAATTTTGAGTGAGGTAGTCTGAGGAGAGTCTCTCAGTTGGCATTTCATGTGTAAAAGGGCAATCGAGGAGGTAAATATTTTTTGCTGCATTGTGATGTAGCTTGACCTTGTAGATCTTCCTTTGGTGTACTTGCGGGTATCAATTGCTAATAATATCAGCCTCAGTTCAGTTTTTTGTGGGGTCGGGTGGGCCGGGGGTTGAGGAGGAAGAAGATGAATCTTTTGTTTTTCTTTTTTTAATTATTATATATTAAAATTGTAAGCTTACTATATTGCTCTTATTGCATTTTTTCAATTTTTATTATTCTAGTCAACTAACGGTCAAATGGATGATTTGGATTCTAGCTGCCACATTTTGAAAGGTTTGATACCGTGAGTAGCACAAATCAAATGTTTGGACAAAATTTGCAAAAAAGGGAAAGATTTGGTATCGTGAGTGCATTTTTCCCTTACACATATTTGGAGTATTAAAATATTTGATTCAAAATTCAAATTAATTTTTTTTTTTTTTTTTGTAATTAAAAGTTGATACTCCCGAACTTGAATAAGAGATATGTTGTTAGTACATAAACATATGTGACATCTAATTTTGATTTGTTACCTATTGAAGTTGATATTGTATCCATTCTCTAACATGTAATTAAGAGTTGTGACATTTATCCAATCGAATCGTGACATCTGTTTGCAGTAATGTTAATTGTAGCCGACATGCTTTCGTGTACATTTGTAGAAAAATGGGTTATGTGCCCATTTGTTTGTTGAATGGATCATATTCATCGTCAGTGTTGGTTAACATGTGACGTGTGACCTTTGCACATAAATCAGTAATCTATTATCATTGCACAAAGACCTTTGACATGTGATATGTGATTTGTGACATATTAACATTGATTTGTGACCTATAAACTATTACTTATGACATGTGAACATAAATTAGTAGCATGTGACCAGATCTTCAGATTTGTGACTTGTAGCTTATAAAGTGTAACATGTGACCTGTGAACTTTAATCTATGTTATCACCGTATAAAGACCTGTGACATCTGATTCGTGACTTATTTATTTTGATATGTGACATGTTGGCATTAATTTGTGACCTGCCCAGAGTTTTATCCTCGTATTTTGGATCTGTGATTTTGAATCGTTGGTTGTCATTGTCGCTGGCAGTGCGATGTAGTTGGTTGTTGGTTGTTGGTTGTTGCGGTTTGTGGTTGGTGGTATGATTTTTGTATTGTTGTGGTGAATGCGGTTGCGTGTGCATATTCCCTTTGATTGTTGTAGTGTGTGGTGGTAATGTTGGTGGTTGGTGGTTGTGGTTGTGGTCGTAGAGGTGGTGTGGTGGGGTTACATCAGTATATACGAGTTCAAAAGGTTTGGTGGTGCTGGTTTTATGCAATAGAAAGGGAAGCGTTTTGCTTGTACCAAATTTTCAAGATGCACAATCAACAATATCATTATTAAAAGAAGTCGAATTTTTATTTCCAAGTAAACAAGATTTAAGTAAAACTCGACGTACATGAGAATTAGGGTGTCCTAACGTCTATGACACACCTGATTATTACTTTGAACAGTATTAAAAGCAAGATTCGACACCGGAGAAGGAGATAGAAGCAAAGTAAAGAGACGTCCCACTTTAAGTCTCTTCACGATTATCCAACAAAGGAATTGGTTCTCTGTTCATCAGGTTGGACCTAATTGTCCCCCCCCCCCCCCCCCTCCTCTCCCCACAACTTCATTAAAAATTGATCACACTTGCTAGTCTCATGCACACTTTGGATAGCAACGAGTCTTTCAGGAGATACACTTGCATACATAATATCGGTGTACTCAACCCAAAGATTTCCAAAGGAAGAATAAAACTCTTGGATTGACATACTCCATTGACTGAGTTGACCCAATTCAAGTTCCAATTGAGATCTTCGTCTTGTATTGCTTTGGTTGTAAATTTTCTTTAAGTAATCCTACATTTCTCTAGAGGTCTTATAAGGCTTGAGATTGAGAAGTATAGAAGGTTCCATACTGTTGGAATTTTGATGCCATTTGTGACATTTGATTCTAACATTTGGGGTGATGATGAAATGGGCCAGCCTAATTTTGTTGGAACAGATAAATTACCATTGCCCGATAACTCAAAGCAATTGGCCCAAACAACCCGCCCAAAATTCTAGACACGTTAGAGTTGCTCTGGTCCGTGACTACAAGGGCTAAATTGTGGGCTCATTATTTGGCCCATTACTTGGGCCATTATAAAGCTGCTGGAGCATCCATTATTTGAAGAAATCAATTCATTTTCTCTTGTTCTTGTGTTTCTGGCGATTCCTTTCGAGAGCTTCTTCGTGACTCTCTTCTCCTTCTTTTCTTTGTGAATCTTGAGTGGATTTTAACTTGTGGTTTCAATCCTTGATCTTTGTGATTAGTGGCCTTAGTGGTTGTGTTGGAGAATGAGTGGGCTGTCCGGTTTGGCCATGTAGTTTGTCTCGAGTCATTGAGTAACCGGTGTTGTTTTAGACTAGGGATTTGGGGTAGTTTGTGGCTATTGATTTGAACAAAAGGGTACAATGTCTATGTGAATATTCTAAGCCCTAAAATGCAATGAGAATTCGTTTCTTGGCTGTGAGATTTGTTCTGTAATTGTTGTTTTTTGACTTCCGTTGTGCAATTAGCCTTACACATACTTCCAAAGATCCAAGACATAATCTGAGCATCCTTCACCTCCCATTTCACATATTTCTCCTTCTCTTTCACGCTGTTAGGTGCAAGATATGTCCCATCAATATGCCCCATAATTCATTTCCCTTGACAATGATCTGAAATTGGAATGCCCAGGCAGAATAGTTCTTACCATTAAATCGAACAAGAAAATGTTCAAATCGTTCCAAAGACATGACTAAACCAGAAACAAGAAATAAGAGATCAGGTCCAAGAAAACAGAATAGAAGATCACGAAAAAAAAAACATGAATAAAACACTAAGATCTTGGAGCTAGACAACGAACCAGACACAACATCAAAAGATCTCAGAGTTTTGGCTCTGATACCATGACAGAAAATAAGAGAGAATTTCTGAAACGTTTTCCTGTCTCATTTCACTAAGAGAATTACAATATATAGACATCAAGAATGATCAAATCCCTTAATCCTATGGTCTAATATAGTAAGCATAATCAGACCCCTTAATTCTAGGCTTATTATAGGAAGAAATACAGCAGTAATTGCAGCAAGAATATATACAACAATAATGAAAATTTTAGAGTGGTAATCAAGGGATATACAGCTATAAAAAGACTAAATAAGGAAAGACGAATATATTGACATGGGAGGGGTGGGAAATAAATAATATGTAACCTGAAAAATGTGACTGTAACTCATATTTTATTAAGTTGTGATCTATAAATAACTTGTAACAAATTAATTTGATAATTTGTGATCGTTATATGAGTTGTAACTTATAAATTTATGATTTGTGACCGATAAATAAATTGTGACCTATAAATTATTATTATTATTATTATTTTTTTTTTTGAAATTGTGATTGATGAATAAATTGTAGCTTATAAAATTTTTGATTTGTGGTTAAAAAATAATTTGTAACCTATAAAAGCTTTGATTTGTGATCGAGAAATAACTTGTGACCAATTAACTCAATAAGTTGTGACCAAATTGTAAAGAATTGTAACTTTAATATATTTAATTAATAAAGTATATTTTTAATTAATTATTTCATAAATAAAATTTAATTAATATATGATTTTTGAAGTTCTAAACCTTGTTTTTTTAGTTATAAAATGTATCACACTTAGTCGTCGTTTGAGCTCCACTTTGGAGAAAAAATGTATTTTTAACAATGTGTTTTTTTTTTCCTTAAATGCGTGGTTGAAAAGTAAGGAAAAGTTTTTAATTTACGTGTAAAATTATTTTATTGGCGAATGCGTGGTTGAAAATTAATTTTTGAGAAAATTGAGCTCAAAAAAGGACTTACTCTTATATATGAAATTTTTAGTAATCTAAGCCTTACAATTTATTTCAAAAAATCTACAATCATGAATGAAATTCAATTCTATTTCGCTTTTATGTTTTACCTTTATATAATTATCCCATTTAAAAAAAAAGGCAAATGGATTAGCTTGGTCTACAAGTGGGCCGGGCTACATTGTTTTGAAACGGAACAAGCCTGGCCCGAGCTTGCAAAAAACACAACCATAAACCCGTGTCAAATCTCAAGGTAATAGCTTCTTGAAAATGCAATATTTTTAGAGCATCTCAAACTCTCTAAATACAAAAAAAGTCAAACTCGCTTTCTATTCTTAATTTACAATGGTTGCATTTGATAAGGCATAGATTTTAATATTCCATTTCTTAAACTATTCAAATCACATTTATATTGATTGGCATATAAAAAATTATGTTAAATAAAATATAAGGAGAAATAAACTTGAGAAAAGAAAAATGAAGAGGCAAAATCAAGAGCATTGTTGGAGTACATAAAAATTTTAACTCTTTAAATTTAAAGATGATGTGTATAATGCATAATATGCTCTTATAAATAAAGACGGTTGGAGATGCTCTAAACATTAATAAAAGTCTAACATTGTAGTCATAACCCAACACAATTCTAACCTTTGAAGAGTTTTACTTTCTATAAAAGTCAAAATACGTCTCACACATGTTCGGTAGGGACGATTGGATAGTACCGAAAAATATTAAAGAAGAAAAAGAGATCAAAATCTTGTTCATTATACTGGTGTGCATCTCAAGGATTGTCTTCATGGGATGAGCTTGTTCACTAGTGTTGTCAAGAGGGCATCCCTCTTCTCAGCCAGGCTCTCTTCTCTCGTCCTCCTCTTCTCGTCCCTCTCTCTCCAAGCCTGTTCCATCATCAGTCTATCCCTTTCAAGTTTTTCCATTGTTTGTCGCCACTCCTGCTCACAAAGATCGCGTTCTTTGGCTCGTTTCTCCATAGACTCCCTCCACTGCATGTCGATTATCTGTTGTTGCTGGAAGAAACTCTTCATCATCTCATTAAGACTACTAAGAATGCTATCGGTATTGTCTGTATTTGTAGAAGACTCTCTTGAAAGTTTCTCTGATGCTCTTGCTCTTTGTTGTTTTTCTCTCCCGACCCTCCTTTTAGGTGCCTTTTCAACCTCTTCCGCATCACTCTCATCATCCTCCTCTTCTTTTTCTGCGGATTGATACCCGGTAACTTTCTTAAGCCTTTTTCTTCCCCGCATCAAAGCAACCTCATAGTCGAACTGAGTTTGGTGCATATCATTGGCACTTGCTGATAAAACTGCATGCAACTCATCGAAAAATGGACACTGCGGACTGCTACCTACAACATATGTTTCTTGTCCCTGTAAAAATCAGAAGCCACTAAAGTTATGGTCTAAAGTTGGAGAATCAGTAAGAACAAAGGAAAAGTTCCTTAACCTGTACTGGACCAGATTCAAATTGTCAGAGCACGCAGAAATACACATTACACCCCAATGTAACATAGTTTTACTTGGCTTTGGACTATTGTTGAACAGGTATTTATCCTTCTGACTCGCACCTTTTCTATGCGGAATTCTACTTCTGAGAAAAAACACACAATGGCTCCCAAATAACTTCTAAAGCTTTAAAACTCTAAGCTCACATTACAGCTAAGAATCAAGGATCAATGCCTTGCAATTCATAAAAAGATACACCACAAATATTTCGTCACATGACCTCTCAAGTCTCAACACTAAAAATAAAAATATTTACAAAATAATTTTGTCAAAGCAAAATAATCTTTTACGTTTCAGCATACAGACACGAAAACCCATTAACAGTTCCTCAAGAGGGAATCACATGAAATTTATCCCTTGTCATCCAAACAGTATTGGCCATTCCTAAGCAATCCAAGCAAGTTCAATCTTTCTCCTTTCTTCACCCCCTTTCCCCCAAAGCAACCACCAATTTCTTATCTTTAACCCACTCATGTCCCCCAAATCTTCACTTTCTCAACGACAGCCAGCAACTGTACAGCAGTTTTCAATAACTTACCAAAGAACTTATAGATTCTATATCTACAACACGGCAAGATTGAGTAATGAATATAATGTCTCAAATACCAAGCATAATCTTGAATTAACTCATCATTTTTGCCAAGTAAAGGATGAATTCTACTAGGACCTCGTCCAATACAAGAATCTCGTTAATGCATCATTAGAATCTTATCGGTTATATAAACAAAATCCTGCATTAGCCGCATATGCCTTCTTATTTTCGTGTGGCTATTGGCGAATCCCAACAAATTCAAAAGTCCAACACAATAACATGTCAATTAAAGTTGAATGTAACAATCAAACGAACAAAAAGCATAAATCTCAGACCATTTCACGTCTTTGTACAGACATCTGAGTATGAGTACTTCATCGTTCCAACACGAAATGAATCCAATTACTCAACCAATCTATCCCACCACAGAAATTAATCAATCTCATCAAACGCTATTAATCAAAAAAGATAAAAAAGAGTACATATAAATATATATACCTTGTATCTGCTAACAAGATTTTTCCACTTGCATTTGCACTGATCAGGGGTTCTCCTGTACCCCTTTTCCCTCATTTTGCTAACCACCATTTCCCAGAGATTCTTGTTCCTCTTTGTTGAGGTGAAGTCCCCTTCTAACAGGCCCCTGATTTCTATAAAGTCCCTTGTTTCTTGGTTGCTCCACTGCAGGCACCTCTCATCCCTCCTAGGAAACTCATCATCATCACCACCACCACCAACACCACCAGGGCCACCGCTAGGTGAAGCGGAGAAGGGAGGCAGGGATGGAGGAGGGGAGATCGTGAAGGGGTGGTGCTGATGGTGAAGGGTGGAAGGTGGAGGGTTTCTTGGGCTGTTGGAGGGATTACTGACATTTTTAGGACTGTCAAAAATCATTTTTTGGGATTTGATTAAGGTTTTGCATTACTATGCTTTATTGACAGATTTATGGTTATTGGACAAGGGAAAGAATAATAATGGGTTTTGACTGTCTGAAATTGTGTTTTTTGGGGGGTGGGGTGGTGGAGTAGTTCACAGGGTTGAAAAATGAGAAAAAAAATATGTATTTTTTTGGGAATTTTTTTAATAAGATTACCAAAAGTCAAAAATTATGAAAAGAGCAAAGAAATTAAAAATTTAACTCTCGTCCTGCTTCGATCCATTGACATCCCTAATTGAAAGAAGATATTAGCGATATGTTATGAAAGTCTTCGACACTCTTTTTCATTAAAACGCGTCATCATTCAATTTTTATCAACAAAGATAATTATCTTTATATTAATGCAATCTTCAAACGAGAATTGATATAATCCAATAATAATCAGCTCTATTTTCTCAATAAAATGCGTCATCATTTAATTCATATCTACAATGATAATCAATGTTATATTAATGTAATTTTCAGATGAAAACTAATAATAATCGGCGCTATTTTCTCAACAAAATGCGTCATCATTTAATTCATATCTAGAAAGATAATCAACGTTGTATTAATGTAAGCTTTAGACAAAAATTGATATAATTTCATAATAATTGACGTTTTCTCAATAAAACGTGTCTCCATTTAATTCACATCTACAGCGATAATAATCTTTAGACGAAAATTGATACAATCCAATAATATTCGACACTATATTTCTCATCAAAGCACGTCATCATTTAATTTGTATCTAGAAAGATAATCAGCTATATTAATGTAATCTTGAGACGAAAATTGATATAATTTAATGATAATTGGCGTTGTTTTCTCAATAAAAATGCGGTATCATTTAATTTGTTATATTCATTAAAAATTTATAGAGAATTTCACCAATATATATTGTTAATTAAACCAAAAGATCCTCTATTGAATTATCAATTTCTACTTATTTGAGTTTGTGCTTATTTTTTAAAAAAGCAAAATTGTAAGTCAAATTTCAGTAGAGAAATCTTCACAAAGTTAGGCATGCACATTTTATTCTAATGTAAAACAAATTCTTTAGTCAAAATACTTTAGGGATATTTGCAAAATGGTCCCCTACATCATTGCTCTAGCGAAAGTTGACCGTTAGCCTTAAAAAAGGAACAAGTTTATCCAAAATATTTGATTATATTTATACGCTTATGTTTGCTTATGTTTGTCTAATATTTATAAACGGTGAAATCACTTTTATCCACATTTTTCATGTAATTCACAAGCATTATTCAATACACACTTATCTGCAACTCGTTCTCATTTATTATAATTATAAACACTTTCTAAACAAGCTTTCAATGAATTTATAATGGTGAAAATCCTAAGTAATTAGGATGGTAGAATTATTTCACTTCAAATTCTTAATCACTAGCTTAAGTTGGTGAGCAAAACATTACTTTATAAAGTTTGACCAGAAATGATCACTCAGCAATATAGCAAAAGTTGTGTTCATTTCCAAGTGGTAAAAGGGTAAGGTGGAAAAATTTCAGCTTTGTTTGAGACTACCGTATCAAGAGTTCGAATTCTGAAATATAGATTTGACCATTAGGTAAGTGCAAGTGTACAAGCAGTCTTCCACCCTATACCCTTAGAGGCATAACCTCCGATTTACCTCATTCACCAAAGCTCAGAGCAGGACAGGTGGGAGTCGTCAATGTTGCGGTTCATCTTTTTTTTTTTTTTTTGTGTTTATTTCAATAGGAAAATAGAAAAAGATACAGGTGGCAATTTGAACCAAATTTGAACTTATTTTATGTCCAAATTTGATCCGATTATCAACTCCATTATTCCCATTACCAAATTATCCTAAAACTTATAGGGGAATTTTTTTTAGAAAAATTAAAAATATATAAATGAGGCATGAACGGTCCTTCCTTGCCTTATGCAAGGTTGTCATCCCTAGGAGTAGAGAGGTCATTTTCTCTTTCTTCTTTTTCCTTGAGTTCTATGTACTAAGACAATTGTATTTTCAATTTTCTTTTCCGTCGATGTAAGAGATAATTGTCGCACCAATTCCAAACCTTTGAATTTTTCGCAAATTTTATCTTAACCTTTCATTTGTGTCATCCATATCTCAAAACCTTTCAAATATTTACACATAGGTTCAAATGGATGGATCCATTTTACCTTAATTGATCAAGAAAAGTGAATTTTGACCAAATTGAAAGAGATAAAACAATAATTTTAAAATTGCCACATTAAATAAATAACCTAAAAAAAAAAAGCTATCTTCTCTTCCCAAAAATAAATGAACAAATCTTATTTCCCCACCCACCGTGTAACAAAACACAAAGGTGGTTTCAGCCACCTCCCACCATCGCCAGGGGCGAATCCAGCACCTGGCCAGCCCCCGCGGCCGCCTGTGATGGGTCCGTCGGAGCTTTAGTTCAACCAGCCATAATTGCCGGCCGCCAGGAACTGGAGAAGAAGGCCAGAAAAGGCAGAAGCCCAGAAATGCTTTTGGTATTCGTTCAAATTCTGGTTTGGGCCTTTAAAAAAAATAAGGCCCAAACCTAAATGAATGAGCCCAAAGAATTTAGCCAAACCCTCCCCCCCTCCTCCCCCAACAAGGCCACAACCCAGTCCCAGTCCCAATTGCAAAATCAGAGAGGAGGGAACAACCGCAACCTGTTTGCCTTGAAACTGAAAAATAGCATATCAAATTATAGAAAGAAATAGAAAATAAAGTTCCCTAATCACAATATGGGGTGTTTGATTTGGAAGAGTTGCTGAGAGCTTCACCCGAGGTTTTGGTGAAGGGAATAGTCGAATTCTTTGCTATCTTCGGCAAATCTTTGTTGTCCTCTTTATTGATTTGAATTTGTTTAATAAAAGTGGTGAATTTGAAGGTAGAAAGAGAGGAAGAAGCTAGGTAAATCTCGAGTTATTTTCTTCTCTTTCCTTTGTTTAAATTAGGTGAATTAGAGACAATGGTGGTCGGCGTCCTAGGTGGTGGTAGTAGTCAGTGGCGGTAACAGTAGCAGTGGCTTCAATTTTGGGACAAGGGAAGGGGGTTGTATGGAGATGTGGAATAAAGAAATGGTTTATGTTAGTAGGTGGGTTTTTTTTTTAATTATTTAAATTTATATAAAAAAATGTAAATATATCCATTTACCCTCTAAACATTTGTCAACATTTGGTTATATCATGGATTTTTGTTCAACTAATAATCAAATTAACGAAAACCATCCATCTGAACTTTAGGTGAGAATTTTTGAAAAATTTGGTATCATGAGTGTAGTGATGGCAATGTGGAGGGTTCGGGTGGGGCACCCCCGCCCCCGCCCAACCTTTGACGGGGCGGGGCGGGGTCTTGCCCCATTTAATGCCGCATTTAGTTATTTTTTTTTTTAAACAAAAAAATTCTAATTAAATACAAATTCAAAATTTTATAATCCAAAGCAAATAATAATACTTAAAATAACTACATCAATATTCAAATCAAACAATGAAAACAAACAATGTTCAATTTTTTTATTTTTTATTTTTTTAAAACTAGGCGGGGCACCCTCGCCCCGCCCCGCCCCGCGACCCGAGGTGGGGAGGCAATCCTCGCCCCGCCAACCTGTCGGGCGGGTTTTTTTCGCCCCATTCGGGGCAAGGCTGGGCGGATTCTTTTGCCATCTCTACATGAGTGGCACAAATGAAACGTTTGATTCAAGTCTTCTATTAAATGAAATATTTGGAATCGTAGCTACAATTGTTATGCTTAATATCTTTAGTTTGATCTGTATTGTCTTAATTCTGCCCTTTTTTAAAGTAGGGTCGGACATGATCCGGTTCGATTTAATTCTGAAGAGAACCGAATCAAACCAAAATTTTCGAGATTTAATAAATGGAATCGTCGGGTCCAAATATAATTATGGGATCGTTCGTATTCGTTCTGTTCGGTTCTTTTAGGCTCTATGCCGTAATTAATTTTTTTAACATTTACAACAACACTACATAAATACAATTAATGACATATTCATTCGTAACTTCGACGGACAGTTGGAGATGGAAAGTCGAACTCGACAGTTGGGGTTAGTGAACATGTGCTTACCGAATGAAAGTATGAAATTGAAAAGGGAATGATAAAAACTTATAAACGCCTAGATCTTCGGTTAACAATGAAATTAATAATTGGACTAAAAAATCAAAACAAAAATTAAATTTAGAAATTGGGTTGAGTTAGGCTATCTAGGCATGTGCTTGGCTTGAGAGGTGAATCATTAATCACTAAATTAGTTAATTTGTTTAGAAAAAAACTAAAATAATTTAATTCATTCATTATAAAAAATTTAAAAAGTTATTTAGATTGGGTTCTTGGTCTAAAATCGAGAATCAAATCAAACCTATCGATTTTTCGATTCAAATATCCATTCAAATGTTTAACTTATGAAGAACCCCGGTTTGGCTCGAGTTCAGTTCGTGAGTTTTGTCTAACCCTATTTTAAAGTGAAATTGTAAAGTTACTATTTTGCCATTTTTATCTTTGGTCAAATTCTACTATTATGGTCAATTAACAATCAAATGAATATGTTTGCATCCATTTGGACACTTTGTGCGAATTTTTGAAAAAAATTGGGATTGTGATTGATACAAATGAAAGATTAGAGTAAAGTTTACGAAAAATTCAAAGATTAGGGAGCACTGCTGCAATTATCCTTTAGTTTAATGAAAGTTTGAGTTAAGTCCAAAAAAAGTTAAAATGAAAAATGAAACTCGTGTACCGACTTTTATCTCTATCTCTATTCTAGCCCATGTTTGGTCCCCATTTGGGATGTTGAAAATTTTTGGAATAATGATTGATGGGAGAATGTGTGGTAGAAAAATAATGAAAAATTTTAAATTCGTGTGTAATATTATTTTATTTGATGAATGTATGATTGAAATGAAGAGAAAAAAAAAAAAAGAAAAAAAAAAAAGAAAGGAAGCCTATAAGGGTAATTTCATTCTACAAAGGCATTAAAACAAATACTCCTTGCAATTCCTGGAAGCATTCGAATTCTACAATTTGCTCCCAATCCTCTTATGCCTGCCCGAGCGTCTCATCACTTCATCCCCATCTCTTCCTGCCCCCTGCCCTCCTTCCATTCTTTCACTTAGGGATTCATCTGATTTACATACATCGTATATATGCAACCACCAAACAAATCTAATTTCTAACAGGATTCAGATAAAATTCCTTTCGAATTTTCTATTAATATCAAGATTTGGGCATTAATTATGATAATCTCTGTTAATTTTCGATTCTCATCATTGTTGAATGTGAACACCAACAAGATTTCTGGAAATCTTCGAGTTTTTGGCCCTGGTTTGAATCCGTTTGCTCCTTACAACTTGGCCAATCATTCCTCTCGCTAATTTTGTTTATAGTTTTTGTTTTTGAAAATTATGTAAACTGTTCGAGGATAGGTTGGAGCTCTGAAATTTGAGGTATTTTTAATTGGGTCTTATGTATTCATATATTTTCTGGGTTTCTCTTGAGATTTGAAGATAAGACCAAATTTACTGATAAATTGAAACTTCTGCCTTGAATGTTTGTGGGTGTTTTCTTTTTTCTTTCCATCTCATGTGAAAAAACTCCTGAATTTTGAAGTCTGTTGAGCTTCAATTATTATAAAGTTACTTGGTTTTTCTTCATATTTGGACAAAAAAAAAAAGCTTTCTGGGTTTTCCTCATATAAATAAGCCTTTGAATACAACGTTAAAGGTTAAGAATTTGAGTCATTTTGATTGACCATCGAAGATAAAGGTGAATTTGTGGGTTGAGATTTGTAAGATTATCGGACTAGAAATACTTTTGAGGTACTGGTGTGTGATATAAAGAAGAAAAGGAATATTCAATAATGCCAGAGTTTGAGATCGGACCAATCAGGAAGAGCAGGCAGTTGGGTAGGTTAGGAGGGGACAGAGATGATCGAGGTTGGACTCCGCTTCACATTTGTGCTCGGAAAGGTGACCTCAAACAGGTAATATTTTTACCCCTTTACAATGATTTTATCTTGTGTTGTATGAATATCACCATGTAACAATTTTCTTTGAGGTTTCAGTTTTTAATGCATTTTTTTTTTTTTGTTAATTCTATTGTTCTGTAATTTCTTTCATTAATTTTGCAATATGTTGGTGTTGAAATTCAAGATTTAGATTACGAGAAATCATCATTATAATAAAAATAGGGATTTAGTAAGTGACGAATGCGGTACCTCATTTTTTAGGCAATGAAATACAAACATCAACAAAACACTCACCACTTGAGCGCTTATGGTATATTTGTGAGAGAGTGGTAGTGAAGAGTTCTGCCAAATATGAAAGGGTAGTGATATGGGAAGTCTTCTTCCTCGAAAAATCTCTTTTGTGGAAGTCGTTACTAAGATTCATGAACAAGAATTTCTTTATCTTTTGTGGTTCGGGCAACATAGGCTGGTATATCATGGAGCAGATTTTAAGATTGTAAAGGTGAGGAAATGCCAAGGGTCTGAAGGAGATTGTTCCTTCGATATTTGGCTCTTCCAGTCACGTGGAGGGAGATCTGGAAATTAGAATGAATTATCCGCATTGGTTGGTTTTGACATGGACTATGGGAACAGAATAAGATTCCATCTATGCATTTGGCATGTTGACTAGTGTCTTTGCAGACAGAGAACTTTACATCATAATGAACTGCAGCAATTCATACATAAGACAACCATGATTCCTCATGTTCAGAGTTGAAAGATATTGAGGTCAAGACCATATGGGTACAATCAGAATGTTAAAAGGGATTTGTGGTGGGATAATTTAATATAATATGGCAAAGAAGTGTGAAAGTTAATATGGCATAAACATCCTTGAAAGGACACCATCTAAAGTCTAAAGTTGGCTTGATAAAATTTAAATGAGACCATGAGATTTACATTAGTTAAAAAGAGTAATGTGACATTGTGATTGCTCTTAATGGTTAGAGTGTCTGGCTGATTGTCAATTGCTGTGGAGATTATTCGTGTAGCATATGACACAGTCACTTGCATGGCAGCATGCGTATACTTCCTGGATGGTAAAGTGTGCAGACACACTCATGGATGACCTTAGTGGTTAACCAGGACAAGAAAGGTGTACCAAGTTTAAGTAGAATGAGGTAATTCAGAAGTGTATGATTTGTATTATTTGATAAAATGGTAATTGCAAACCAGAGTAGAAGAAGGATACATTTGGCTTACCCGCCTTCTATGTAACAAGGCTTACTCGAGTGGCATCATTTCAAGTCGTTCTTTTTCATTCTTGTTTTTAGTGAATGTGATCCAAACAATCGGGCCCAGTTTTTTCTTGGCTCAATCCTCTATGATATGCTCTACTAGTCAATTGTTACAACATTGTCCTTGTCAGTTTTGAGTACAAATTTTTCTTCCATGGATAAATAAAGCACCAAGGGTGCATAAACCTTGCACATTGGACATTAGAAGTTAACTAGAATGAAAATAAACAAGGGAACATGATCATTATTTATGTGAATGCCCCAGTATGTTAAAATGACCTCTTGGCAACTGTGGATTTGACATCTTACTGTTTCAGACCATTTTCTTGTACGAAAATGCTATTTGTACATTCCATGTGTACGTTAAGGTTGACATTGTATGAGGTGTAAAATTTGGTGTTATGAATTATTTTAAGTATTGTTGAAATCAAGGGTAAAAAAGCGTGCCACCTTACATGTACCAACTACCAACTCTCTCCACCGACCCCCCAAAAATAAGGAAAAAACTCGAAAGATATTGAAGTTGTGGATAATTATTCCAGTCGTATAGTGAAAGAAAAGTCAGTCTAAGGAACACTATTAAAAAATAGCTTCTGTTATGTTATCTTCTATTGTATTCTCTCAAATTTGTGTGGATTGTTTTCATCTTTTGTAGGTGAAACAGCTTCTTGATGAAGGAATGGATGTTAATGTGGCTGCTTGGGGCCCAAAATCGCATGGTGTAACCCCACTACACCTTGCTGCTAAGGGGGGCCATCTTAAAGTTATGGATGAATTGCTAGAGCGTGGTGCTGACATTGATGCACGAACCAAGGGTGCATGTGGCTGTGAGTATATGTCGTGAAAGATACGGAACATGCTTGGCTAAAGCTCAATATTTATATATAAGTAAATAATAATTTTTAAAATAAATAAGTCTTTTTATCCTGATCAAAATTGGAAGCAAGTTACTTATCTTGATAGACAACAGAATGATAAGAGTAACAATCAAATGAGTAACTTTTTTTTTTTTTTTAATACTTAAAATGAACAATATTACTTGTCCAAACATATTTGAATTTTACGTTTTTAAGCTTGGCCGAACATGTGTCTGTCTTTGGGAAACAAATAAGAAACATTAATGTTGCTGCTCTGTCTTATTTCACCTCTCCTTTTATTTGTTGGATACAGGGACACCACTTCACAATGCAGCTAAAGAAAGAAATAAGAAAGCAATTAAGTTCCTGGTTGGAAACGGGGCATTTTTGCCTGAAGACATAAACGACACAAGGTTCAATCCACCTCTCCATTATTGTCCCGGTCTTGAATGGGCTTATGAAGAGTTGAAGCGCCTCCAGTTGGATAACTCTTCATCTAGTGAAGCATCCTACAGCTCGGAAAACTGATGGTTTACTCTTTAAGTTGTTGCTTCTTTGCATGCTGTCTTGAAACTGAAGCAGACTCAATTTTACGTGCTCTTTTTAAATCATGGTGCTCTATATGGTTTAGTTTGCAATGGGTAAGTGTAAGATTAGAATGTTTGAATATCATGTTTCATATGTTTGTTTCATCTGTCTGAGATATCTTACTCAAATCTCTCTTGTATGAGATCAAACCTTTGATTGGGCATGTATTGGTTTTGTGTCCTGTTTGGTTAATGTGATTGGTGTGCTTGTTAATCCTGTTTGGAGGTATGTTTTTTATCTAGGCTGTTTCGACTTCTATTCTTGAGCTCTACACCTCTACACCCTTACTCTAAGTTCGGTTTTGTTATATATACATTATGGTTTACATACACATGATATGGTGAGATATGATTGGGTCAAAATTTCTTCAATCAAATTATAAAAAAACCTCCCTCTCTCTTTTTGACACATTATCTTTAGAGTAAAGCCTTGTGCCCCGGCTCAATGACCGGGGCACAAACAGGGGCACCACTTTATTCGACATACAAGTATCTCCATTCTTACTAAGTTTGATTTCAAGGTACAAGAGTCAAGCTCAATTGCAAGCTATTAGAGCCATGGCACCGTCTCTGACGAGATCCACATCCAAGTCACTGTTGGTCATCTTCCCCAAGTACTCTAACACTGCGGCCAAACGCGCCTTTGTTTCGTTTCAGTTTATCGCGCAACAAAAATTATTACATAAACCATACTCCCCTGTCGCTCACGACTTATTTTTATTTGCAACAATTAATCGAAAGAGAGAACATTGAGACGAAATTCGCCCCTTTCATTTTATTATCATATGATTAAAAAAGAATACAATATTGTGAACGATCATAAACGATCACTCAAAATGATAATCAATTATTCAAAATCACATAATTTCAACCTAAATTTTGTGCGAAAATAGTTAATTCTTTATTCCACTTTTCTCAAAACACGAGACATGTCTATTAAGTCCCTGTCTTTTTAAGAGAGTTATATTATTCAAATTACAATAATCAACTACAGACTGCTCAATCTAATTATTAGTCTTTGTTCACTTCACTAAAAACACGAGATTGCACTCTTAAATAATTGAAAATCATAGAAGCTATATTAAATCTAAAATTACGTTATCTGACTTACTGAGCAAATGTTTTACATATAATCGAGATAAAATGACCCCTTTGTTATTTTTTATATTCACATTGTCATGATAGAGAATAAAATTCAAACACATAGTCATGTCCAATGCACTTCAAGTGCAATAACGTTACTATCTAGAAAATGTTATTGTGTTATTAGGACAAATTGCGTACTCCAATCGGTATAATAGTCAATACTATGATCTTGTTTGAACAAGGCGCCAACCCCCTTCGACGATCGTGGACAAAATCAATTCTTGATCAAAACAACAAGTTTTGTCGCATTGCACTTCTCAATTAAAGTGCCAAACTATTATTATCTCAAAGAATCGGTTACTTAAATGTAAGCTAAAAAATAAATTTATTCAACAAGAGTATATCGTTACAATAAAAAATAGATCTAGTCTTTTGGGCACCATTTCAATCAACCCAGTAAGGATGGACGGGAGAATGTGATAATGGCATTGTGTGGTGATGATTTTGTCTTATGGGTGGGTTGGGGAAGATAAGTGGTTTGCCTTTTTTATATGTTCATGTTATTATTAATTTTAATTATTTTATTTTAAATAGGAAAAGGGAGAATGCCAATTTTACCCTTATTAAAAATGATCAAAATTATGTCAAACTTTAAGACACTATTCTCTTTGTCGTTTTCAAGCCGTTTTCTGTTTTTAATTTTTTAAAACAGTGAAAAAGTATTCTCTTTCTTATTTTCGAAAACGTGTTTTTGAAAATGGAAGAAAAAGAAACGCTGAAAACAGAAAACGGTTGAAACCTCATTCTGGAAAAACTAACAACAAAACAAGGGAAAGTTGCAAAACACTTAAACGACATTTCTCAACTCTCTCTCCCCTCTCCCATGATGAAGGACGTTCCTCTCTCACAAACACACAACCCGAAATTGAAATCAGATCGTGATGCCAAATCGAACGATTCTCTACGAGATCTTCAAATCAAGGTTTTGAGCTCGTCTTTCCGAATCGAAGGCTTCTCGATGGATTGTTTCAATCAAGGTTTCGCATCATCAAATCAAGGTTTTGATTCTTTGCTTGTGATAATCTATGGTTATTTGTTGAGAAACAAAGACTAGTTAAGAAAGAAGTAGTTGCCTCAGAACTTAGTTCATCATAGGCTGGCCTCAGAAGGGTCACTTTCATCATAGGCCACCTTTAGGGAAAAAAAGAGCAGCTCAGTACAAAAAGGCCAACTCTACTTTTATCCTTTTTTGTGTATTGTACAGCAGTCTATATGAGGATAGGACATAGGCAACCGTTGCTTATTACTCTATATAAACCATCACTATTCCTTCATTGTAAATTAGAACACATGTGTTAATAATATTCCATTGTTCATCATTTTTATCTCTTAAATTCAACATTATTTGCTTGCTATTCCATATCTTAGGGTTTGTAAAGTGTTTGATTCTCGCCAGATGTCTGTGAATTCAGCTTTAATTTTTGTAAATTAACTAGTTTCGTATCTGGGTTTCTAATTTTCCTTCCCAATTTCTCATCTTTTCTAATGTTGTAATTTTTGGGTTGCAGTAAGTTAATTGCATGTGTAGGAAGTTAATTTGTTTTAGATTTTCGGTGAAAAAAATTGACCAAATGGTGAATTTTCAGATTGGTTTAGGAATTATGTCGCACGCAAAAAGCTGTTAAAGATGATAGGAGAATATATACGTTGGAAGTGCACTCGTGGACGTGTATGGTAAATGTGGAAGTATAGAGGATTGTGAGAGAGCATTCCACGAAATGCCAATAAGAAATTTGATTTGTTGGAATGCATTAATAGGTGGATATGCTCATCAAGGACGTGTTGATATGTCACTACAAATTGTAGGGACTCCCAAGCAGTGGTGCCTAATTATGTAACTCTTGTGTCTGTGTTGACAACATGCAGTCGGGGTGGGATGGTGACGATGAGGATGAATATTTTTGATTCGATGAGGGGGAAATATGGGATTGAGATAGGGGCGGAGCATTATGCACGTGTTGTAGATATGCTAGGGCGAGCTGGGTTGGTGGAACGTGCTTATGAGTTTATAAGAAAAATGTTTATACGTCCAACAATTTCGGTGTGGGGGGCCCTTTTAGGAGCTTATAAAGTGTATGGGAAGCCCAAACTGGGGAAGATTGCTGCTGATAATTTATTTGAACTTGATCCCCACAATTCTGGCAATCTTGTTATGTACAGAAGATTAGTCTGTCTTAGTTTGTTGTTTGAATAGAAGGGAAGTAGACTTCAGATTTTAATTAATTAAGTTGTCACAATGCTTGAATTTTGATGTTTTCAGGTTTTCAATTGATTTTGAGGTTGGGATTTGGGAAGTGAAATGAAATGAAGAAAAAGACAACATATATTAAAAACTGAATTTTGTGTGGCTATTAATAAATTTTAATGGCAAATTGGTAGTGTGATTGAGAAATGATGAAAGATTGGACACTTTGAAAAGATTTCAACTTTAAATACATAAAATGTTTAGATGGAGTTGTGGAGCTGTTGGCACTCTATTCTTTCAATTTTTTTTTTCCTGGTTGGTATGAATAAAATCCTAATTTAAATTTGCAGTTGTGAATCATTATTGTTTCTAGATAAGGTGCTTGATATTCTTGAGTTTGTTGACATGCTTCTACATTTTGTTGCTCGTCTGATGTCTCCTTATAAGTACACAAGTTGACGGGTATAGGGTTCTCACTAAAAATTTCTAGTAGCAAATGGTTCGTCAATCTATCTTGTCAGAATTACGTTAAGCAACTACAATATTGTATATAGACTTAAAGACTACTTTCCATGTTGGATATTTATTGTTGAACTACCTTGTCTAAGAGCTTGAGTGGGCATTTTTTTAAATATGTAGTGATGAGACTTGAACTTAGAACCTTAATCGTATCATGTTGAACCATGTTGAACCACCTCTTTATAAGTTATACTTAAAGAGAGGAGACAAACTAATTTCTTATATTGAGTACTTCAATTAACACCAGTGTCTTTCCCTATGCAAGGACATGGGACATGAGCTGGATGCACACTGGTACTGATATCAGCTTCAACAGAGAAAATTCCTTAGTTAAGATTAGTTAATGAAAGATTGTATATGGAGTTTCTAGTCATACTTAGTTGCTGCTTGTGGTTCAAACTTAACCATGTTGACTGTAGAATTCTACATATGTGAAGACTTCTTGTGTATGCCTGAAGGAAATACTACCAAATACTGCACTCATTTTATGCTCATTGTGTGTGTTTCTTGTTCAAACCACACATCCAAGTTCTAATATATTGAACAGAGAAATTAGTGCAGCCTCTACTGCTGTTAGGAAGGAGATGAAGGATGTGGGTATTAAGAAGGGTGCAGGATACAGTTGGATTTAGAAGATGAAGAGAGAGAATCATAAGTTGGGTACCACATTGAGAAGATTGCACTTGCATTTGGCCTCATTGCCCTCCCTCCTCGAGTTCCTATGAGGATAACCAAAAATATCAGGGTCTGTGTAGACTGCCACAGTGCATTAAAGTTCATATTTGGCATTGTTGGCAGAGAAATTATTGTTAGAGACAACAATAGATTTCATTGTTTCAAGGACAATCAATGTTCATGTGGAGATTATTGGTGAACAAGTGGCTTCTTCTGTCGCGATCTATACTTCTCAATGGGAGATTTTTCTACCAATAGCCGTGCTCATTGAAACTTTAAGGTCAATTATCCTTCTTCTCTCCGTTTTTGGTTGCTAGTAGTTGAACATGAAAAATTATGGTTTGAAATTATGATGTATTTTTGAAATTGCAGGTTGATAGCATACTCTTAAGGGGCTAAAAATCTTTGTGCAACTCATACGATAATTCAAATTTTTTTGGTCCTTTTGTACTCTGTTGGTTTGAAAAAGTTAGACTGATGCTCTAGTAAGATTACGATAGATCCATTTTTTGTGTAGTCTTTTAGAACAACGTGTTTATTCATTAGAGCTAAGCAATGCCTGAAACACAATGTTGTACTAGATTGAGTAGATGAATTTAGAGTCTATAACATTTGATGGTTTCCAATAGTATCATTTTTGATGAATTAGAGGCGATTTAAGAAAATTGAAATGTTTTTTAAAATTAGCAGTATGTGCTAGTGAAAATTATCCATCCATTTTCTACTTGTCCATCAATACAAATATTTTAGACCAATACATGCAATCGTTTCACATTGTACTCCGCTCTCCTGCTAACGAAACTTGTGTTACGATAAGAGTAGAATTATTACAAAGATATAGAGTTTGACACATGAAAATAATCAACCTCAAAATTCAAATTGTATCGATTGAACTGTTTATTTTATATTTTATTCAGATTATTTTGTCATGATATGTAAACTTCTAATCGTATCGATTGAACTGTTTTGTCAAATGTAATTTAGATTGTGCTTTTAATATCTGGAAAAAAAAATATTTGAAGTTTCACCAACTTCAAAATTTATATATTATTTAATACTATATTAACATTAAATCATTAAAATTTATTGAATAATCAGATTTTTTGAATAAAATATTATTAAAAAACTCTCAAAATTTCAAAATAAATGCGTTTTCCATTTTTATATTTTCAGAAACAGTTTTTCAAAATGGCAAAAAGAACGCATTTTCAGAAATCTCAAAATACAAAACTCAAAATGAATTCAAAACTCAAAACACAAAATTAAAACACAAAGAGAACAGACCCTAAAGTATTAGAGTTCTGGACGAAAATCATTCAAAGGTCTTTCACTTGTCTTTTTAACCAATGTTGGATTGTACTGCCAAGTATCATATATAAAAGATTATGACCCAATTGCACTTTTTGAAAAGGTTAGGGACCCAAATTCAAGTGTTCTAGGAAATTCTTGCTTCCATTGGATCATTTATATCTATATCTATAGAAATCAAGATCCCGATTCATTGTATTTTACCCATTATAAAAAGAACAGATTCTTGAACCCTTTTAACACATATATTTCGAAAACTATGGTCTGGTGGGTAATTTTTGCCAACCCTAAGACGAATTTTCAACGTGCTTGAAAAGGCTGTTGATAATTTTGGCATCTTATGGATAAAGATATGGTCTTTCTAGATCCCATTGAATTTCATTCGAATACGACTTTTCGCAAAACCCTATATGTATCTTTGAGATTGAGTATGATATTAATTTGCCTACTAAAATATCATCCATCTCTATCAAGATCAATTTTTACTTTATTTTATAGTAGTGTAAAATAAAAATATTAAATCGCTTTCTATTTATGGCTAACGAATCATGAATGCATGCCAGAAGGCTCTGTCGAATCCCAGTCATAATGAGGTGTTGTGTTGTATCATTTGACCAATTTAAACCACAAATTTAAAAAATTCATTCATAAACAAATAAATGAGATATACATAGATTTGTCTGCAAATAAAGTTACAATCCAAGAATCCAGCCCGAAACGTATCCAATGATTCCAATCCATTGAAAAAATTCATAAATAAGAAATAGTTTTAAATAAAGATATTTTCAACAAATATTAAGCATCTGTTTGAGCCATATTATTTTTTTCATTTTCATTCTTCTACTCATTTTCAACCACACATTCTTCAATAAAATAATATTTTCCATCACATCAATAACTTTTCATTCATTTTCAACCACATATTCCCCATCACATCAACAATAAAAATGCATTCTTATCTCCAAAATGTGCACCAAACAAGCTCTTAAAATGAAGACGTTAAGCAGCGCAATTTGTCTAACTTGAAAAGTTTGATTAAATATAACATTATATTTCCAAATTTAATTGAATTTATCTTTTATTGTCATGCATTGCAACATTAACATATCCATTTGGTTATGGGTTAATTTCACAAATGGTCACTGAAGTTACCTGAAAATTTCAAAACGGTCACTGAAGTTTCAAAGTTTTAGAAACGATCACTGAAGTTAGAAATTTCTTTCAAAACAGTCACTGAATTTTCAGATTTTTTGGCCAAATTTAAGGCAATTTTTCGGCAACTTCCGACCACCAAAATCGCCCATTTCGGATATCGTTGGAAAGCCTACGATGTCCTCTTCAATTACCACCAAAAATCTCCCCAAAACTCCTAGTGAATCGGCCGGAATAAACTCACGAAGTCGGCAACCGAAAATTGTGAAAATTTGCCCAGATTTTCAGATTTTTTAGACAAGTTTGAGGCAATTTTTCGGCAACTTCCGACCACTAAAACTGTCGATTTCGGATACCGTTGAAAAGTCTACAATGTCCTCTTCAATTATCACAAAAAATCTCCCCAAAACTCCAAGTGATTTGGCCGGAATAAACCCACGAAGTCAGCTATCCAAACTGGACAAAAAAGTCCGAAAATATGTCCAGTTTGGATAGCTGACTTCGTGGGTTTATTCTGGCCGAATCACTTGGAGTTTTGGGGAGATTTTTGGTGGTAATTGAAGAGGACAACGTGGGCTTTCCAACGGTATCCGAAATCAACAGTGTTGGTGGTCGGAAGTTGCCGAAATATTGCCTCAAACTTGCCCCAAAAATCTGAAAATCTGGGCAGATTTTCATAATTTTCGGTTGCCGACTTCGTGGGTTTATTCCGGTCAAATCACTTGGAGTCTTGGGGAGATTTTTGGTGGTAATTGAAGAGGACATCGTGGGCTTTCCAACGATATCCGAAATCGACGATTTTGGTGGTCGGAAGTTGCCGAAAAATTGCCTCAAACTTGGCCAAAAAATCTGAAAATTCAGTAACCGTTTTGAAAGAAATTTCAAACTTCAGTGATCGTTTCTGAAATTTTGAAACTTCAGTGACCGTTTTGAAATTTTGAGGTAACTTCAGTGACGATTTGTGAAATTAACCCATTTGGTTATGGATCATTATTCTTCAACAAATCTTTCTTGATGAGAGAAAGTAGGGTCCTCCATTGGTCAATATAAATAAAAACTTTTTTTTTTTAATTGAATGTTATTAACATCGAGTGGGTCTATACACATATATACAATTTAATCTCGACAAAAATGGCGGGTTTGTTACTAGGAGTGTGTCCGAGCCAATATTATTTTAGAAGAATGTATTTTGGAATAGTAGATTGATGGAGAATGCGTGGTTGAAAAATACGGAAAAGTTTTTGATGTGATGAAAATATTATTTTATTGAAAAGTGTGTAGTTGAAAATGAGTAGAAGAATGAGAACGAAAAATTTTAATGTGACTCAAACAGTGACTAGGTCATCTATTTATATTGCGATACATTAGCTTTACTTTTTGGTTATTTTCTACGTTGTTTGGCTATGTGAATTGCATAAAAGATGAGTAAACGTTCTTGATCGAAAAAATTGAAATGAGAATTGAATAAATTATAGACAGTAGAATAAATGAATATAATTAGAAAGAAAAAACTAAAACTAAATTATTAATTATAATGAAAGAACAATGTACATTAATTATTCATTACAAGTTATAGCTTGTATTGAAGGTTGACTTAATCTTGGCAATATATTTATAGTAACAACTTGTAACCCCGGCGGAGTATCCACAATCCAAAATCTATGTGGCGAAACCACCACATCCACCACCACAATGCCAACACCATCCCCATTAACTACACACACTCTACCACCACCCGCCGCCATTTGCTGCGCCCCTTTAAGCACCTGACTTTCCAAAACTGCCACCCATTTGTCCCTCCGAGGATCATATTTTCTCAATGCACCTTTTGACTCATCCACCATGTATATGGTTTCCTCCTCCATCGACGCCGCCGGACCCCGCCACCCCACCAGCATTCCTTTAGGCATCTCCTCCCATGCGTCCGTTTGTACATCGTACACTGCACCTTCCTTGGTCGCGTCGCCCTTTACGTTCACCATACAAAGCTTCCCCCTCCAACCTATCATATATACACACGCAAAAAAAGATCAAACGAGTAGTAAAGTATATTCTACGATAACACCATGAATAGTACATAGCAAAGTAGCACAAAGTACACCAACTACTCCCAAATGAAATGGAATTAGCGTCCAATTATGAAATCCTTGAAAAAAGATCGAAATAACAATTGGATGAGAGAATGCGATTGTATTTGGAGATTGGCATTATGAAACAAGCCACCATCTTATCATGTTGGTTAATAAAAAGAAATAAAAATATATGTATGAGGGCTAGAGCTAGCTAAAGACTCGTACCTATCGCATCGATGGCGTCTCGACTGAATCTTCCATGTTTTAGCCCTCCCATTCTTTCCCACCTCCAATCATTTCCAAAACCCCATAATTTTTTGTGGCTCAAATGGCTGTTGTTATTGTTTTTGAGGTCCCATTTTTCAACAGATCGAGCTACCTCGGTGTTGTAGTGGGACCCAACTCCACTCGCAACGTATACGACATTGCCGGAAGCTCCGGCGGCGCACCACCGGCGAGGAGTGGATAGTGAGGGGCCGTAGGTCCATTTTTGGAACAAGGGATTGAAAATGAGTGGCCGAGAGAGGGCAGGGAGGAATTCGTCAGCGGTGGCTGCAAGGAGGACTAAGTTGCCAGAAACAGAAACAGATTGTATAGGAAGTTTACGTGAAATGAACGAGCGGTGGCGGAAGAGGAAGCGGAGCGGCGGGTCAGGCGGCGGCGGAGGAAAAGACCACCACTCATTTGAAATGGGATCAAAGGAGGAGAATTCAATGGAGTTGGCCTGATTTTTTGTGGAAATTAAAAGAGCATAGATAGATAGAAAAGGAGGAAAAGATGGTGAATAAATAAGGCGGCGCCAAGAATGGCAAACGGAGTAAAGAACTGAGGGATGGACTAGAAAAAGGCAAAGTTGGGCTATATGGTCTGGAAGTCCAGGCAACAAAGATTGGTGGTAGTGGCAGTGCTCCGCCGTCTTGATAGGGTTGAGTTTTTGCCTTTTGGTGGTGGAATAGGTGGCAGTGGAGGAGGAGGAGGAATTAGGAGTTAGAAGATTGCTCATCTGAAGAAGGGAAGGGTGGGAGGTGGAATGGCGTAGGGTGGTTGTGTTATATTTTCTGTATTTATGTGGTTCGTTTATTGAGTGATGGGTAAAGTAGAAAAGTGGAGAGTTGAGAATTCAGATCGAGAATAAAAGGCAAAAGTTGGAAACTGGTAGGGTATGTTCTCTTTATCATTATCTGTCCGTTTTTTGTTTTCGACTTTTCAAAACAATGAAAACGCATTCTCTTTCATATTTTCTAAAACGTGTTTTTGAAAACAACTTAAAAATTTACAAAGAAAACCCAAAACTCAGTTATAATCAAGTCAAAATTTTTAAAACGTGTTTTGGGTGTTTTCAAAACAGTTTTTCAAAATGCCAAAAAGAACACATTTTCAACAATCTCAAAATGGACACTCAAAACATAAAACCCAAAATGAATTCAAAACTCAAAACTGAAACAAAAAAAGAACAGCCCCTAAAGGTCTCTTATAATTTATAACCCTAATTCGTATAAACAGTTGACCCCCAACTGTTGGGGTAGTTTCATTAGGCCAAATTACCCCATTTTCAAGTACTTAGCAAATTCGCCTTCAACTACCGTCATATGCCATCCTTCTGCTTGTTTTTGCCACTGAATTGAAGACTGAAATCAATTGGACATCAAGCTCTACTTTACTACCGAGTCCATGCCAACACCGATGCCTCAAACTGAAATTTTATCCATGTTATGTTGCCATCAAGTAAATCATGTATCACATGCATCACAACGTCACATGTTGGCTTGCCTCCACACCAATTCTGTTCATTGCCCCGTGCATCATGCACACTTTTGATCTTGACATTAGCATCGGACAAGACATCATCCATGATATGTTGTCATTAAGTAAATCAGGTATCACATGCTTTCGTTAGTAGCGCATCACAATGTCAAACGTTGCCTTGCTTCCGTCACACCAATTCTGCTCATTGTCTCATGCATCATGCACACTTTCGATCTTACATCCCCGTGTTATGTTCATGTTCTCGAGAAGGGGTCTAATAGTACGGTTCCATCCCAACAATATATTTACAAATTCGGGTTAATTTCACAAATGGTCACTGAAGTTATCTGGAGATTTCAAAACGGTCACTGAAGTTTCAAAGTTTCAGAAACGGTCACTGAAGTTTGAAATTTCTTTCAAAACGGTCACTGAATTTTCAGATTTTTTGGTTAAGTTTGAAGCAATTTTTCGGCAACTTCCGACCACCAAAACCGCCGATTTCGGATACCGTTGGAAAGCCCACGATGTCCTCTTCAATTATCACCAAAAATCTCCCCAAAACTTCAAGTGATTCGATCGAAATAAACCCACGAAGTCAGCTACCCAAACGGGGCAGATTTTCGGACTTTTTTGCCCAGTCTGGGTAGCTGACTTCGTGGGTTTATTCCGGCCAAATCACTTGGAGTTTTGATGAGATTTTTGGTGGTAATTAAAGAGGACATTGTGGGCTTTCAAACGGTATCCGAAATCGATAGTTTTAGTGGTCGGAAGTTGCCGAAAAATTGCCTCAAACTTGCCCAAAAAAATCTGAAAATTTGGGCAAATTTTCACAATTTTCAGTTGCCGACTTCGTGGGTTTATTCCGGCCAATTCACTGGGAATTTTGGGGAGATATTTGGTGGTAATTCAAGAGGACATCGTTGGCTTTCCAACGGTATATGAAATCGGCGGTTTTGGTAGTCGGAAGTTGCCGAAAAATTGCCTCAAACTTGGCCAAAAAATCTGAAAATTCAGTGACCGTTTTGAAAGAAATTTCAAACTTCAGTGACCGTTTCTGAAACTTTGAAACTTCAGTGACCGTTTTGAAATTTTCAAGTAACTTCAGTGACCATTTGTGAAATTAACCCTTACAAATTCTAAGTTAATAGTAGTACGACAATTACATTCATAATTGATATCTGATAAAAATCGAGGAGTAGCTTGATGGATGCCATGGCAATGAATGGTCTCTACCTCATCATATGATTGGTCGACAACTGAGTAATCGGTCTCAATAGTGTGTGCATGGTTACCTATTGATTAGTATTTTTACATTTTTGTTGACTTATGCATCTACCACTTGAAATAGGTATATAAAAAAAAATCATATTTGTAATCAAACAAAAGTTAAACTTACAAACTTAAATTTTGCTGTTTGAACCAAACATGGGAATTTTTGTGTTTTTAGGAATTTGAAAGCGTCTGTCAACTTAATTCTCGAAATCCTAGACGTACTATTAAGACTTAAAATTTCATTTTAGAATGCCAAGCTATTTATTTGTTTCATACATATTTGATCTGAGATTTAATTCTCAACATGTTCCCTATAGGATGATGGTTTGTTTAAGCACATCATCTTGGAACACGTGCCTAGCTATGTCAACAAGCCGAGTCGAGCCTGAGCCTGAGCCTGAAAAAAAGAGGTCGGGCTCGACTCGAGTTTTTTGGTGCCGACCTTTTTGGGCCCGAACTGAGCCCGACCAAAAAAATGAGGCTCGACCCGAGTTTTTTGTCCAAGCCTTAGCGGGGCGAGTTGAGCTTGGGCCGAGTCGGCTCGATTTTTTTAAATGTCAAATCTACATTTTTTTACTTAAAAAATTTAAAATTTGTACAATTTATACGTACTATAAATTAAATAAAAAAGCTCGGGCTCGACTCAAGCTTTTTTGGAGCCAAGCTGAGCCGAGCAAAACCCGACAAAAAAAATAAGGCTCGGCCCGAGCCTCGGCTCATTGTAACCGAGCCCAAGCCGGGCCCGGCTCGGGCTTTTTCCGATCAGAGCCGAGCCCGAGCCGTTCGAGCCGGCGAACTTTTTTGCCATCCCTACACGTGCCTGATCTAATTATCTATTTAAACTTTAAAAACTCTGATATCATATTAAGATTTGATTTTCTTTTATTCAAAACTCATATATACTGTAAATTTGTTTTACACATATTCGACGTTGAATTTATCCATCAACCGATAGACCTTAAATTTTTTAACCAAACAGCCCCTTGGAGTTGACATATGGATTGGTATCACAGGGACGAAATCCAAGTTAAAATACTTAGCCAAAATCTCGAACCAATGAGGGCACTAAGTCTCACTTAGTCAACCAACCCGTAATTGCACAACACACACACACACACGAATTTAAGACAACAATGTAAAGGGACACTGAATTACGGGAAAACCCAACTCGTATTATTACTCCACAATGAATACAAGACCCGAAGGAACGCTGAAGGAACACAACACATTTTCTGTGTCTCATCAGCCCAACTGTCTCCCATGACTATTCCCAGCAACTGTCCACACTTTATACTAGTGTGAACACCCGAAACCGTCTAGCAATGTGTCAAATATGTGCCCAATTTGGACACCCGAATTAGTGGACTCCAGCCTAATAACAAACAAATTGGACCAGCTCATGTCTTGTTTGTATACAACTCTTTGCCCATTAATCACCAAGTTGGATTAGCCCATGCCTTGCCCAATATGTAACAATCTGACTCCACCAAACTGAAGCATCCTTCCCACGATTTTCCTTGCTCCAAATCCAAAGTGTGCATCATCAACACACCATCCCGCAATTTTCCAGCATGAGTGCAAGAAATCTCAAGCCATTGCGCATGTCAACCTTCAAGAGGCTGACAATTGGCCACTTGTAAGGCTGGAAATGCATAACCTCACATATTAGTTCAAGAAAGTTGTATGTTTTGAATTATGTTTATTTTTGTATGGGATCTATTTTGGGGGTCCTTATTCGGAGTTATGAAAATTGAAAAGGTGGTCTTACGAAATAAGTCAAATTTCAACTTTTGAAAAAGTGTAAATGAAGATAGGAAGTTAATAGATTTTTGCACCTTCCATAAAAAAAAAAAAAACATGTTTAAATTCTTTTTGTAAATACTTTGCGAAAACTTCCAATTATAAAATTTGAACTCGTTATTATATAATTTCAATATTACAAATCATGGATCCTTGCAATCAAAACTAGAACGATACTGTTCACGAAAATATGTTTCGGATTTAAATCACCGCAAGTGCACGGTTCGTTGACAAGTAATAAAGTGGAAATCCTAGAATTTCGAGTATCGTTCCCACGAGGATTGATTTAACGTGATTATTATTATCTCGACCTTAACCGAATCTATTAAACTCAAGATGATTGTTTTTGTGATTCACGAAAATATGTTTCGGATTTAAATCACCGCAAGTGCACGGTTCGTTGACAAGTAATAAAGTGGAAATCTTAGAATTTCGAGTATCGTTCCCACGATGATTGATTTAACGTGATTATTATTATCTCGACCTTAACCGAATCTATTAAACTCAAGATGATTGTTTTTGTGATTTTTGATGAAACTATGACTACTACGTAAATTAAACTAAAATTACAACTAAATGCAAGAGTGATGGTTAAATGTAAAAATATGTCGAATGCAAAAGGTTGATGAAATTTATGTATGAAAAAGCGTACTAGGATCCCGAATCACCAAGCAAGTTCACTTTTAACTCCTATTTCACAATTTGACAACACGAGGAATTGGTTGAAGAATCAATGTTTCTAACTTATTCAATAATCTCTTTCGAGTAGAATTGAACCTATTCTAATATACCATTTGACTATATTTTTATGACAAATGCAATATAAAAGAATGCATGACGTTTTGTAAACACTTAGAGATTCACATAAAGCCTAGCGGTATATTTCTATCCCCTATCCGACCTTATGATGATTAATACCTTGTAGAATCTATTTCCCTTCTTTCGAATGCATAAAATAAATCACTCAAACTCATACAACTATTGTGCATATAATTGTAGAGGCAAGAAAGTGTATATAAATAATTCAACATCCATCAAACGTGTTTAAATATCAAATTGTAAAATAGAAATTAAAAGTTCACAATACGAGGTTCATCGTTCACCTAGTACAATTAAAAACTTAGCCTAGCATGAATAAATTAAAATAACAAAGAAAATATTTAGGAGAAGACATCACCCAATTCTTGAATGTAAAGCTTGAAATCTTCGATCTTGGAGTGAAATCCTTCGTCCTTGCCTTCGTTCTCGCTCCAAAAAGGTTGTTTTTCTCTCTAGGAAGGCATAACCCTAGTTTCTGGACGTCTTTTAGCTTTTATAGTTGCCCTAAAATCATTACCATACGTGTTGGAGTCAGATAAGGAAACCAGAAAATTCGCGCCGGATTTCTTCCTTGCGGCCGCAAGGACAAATTCCTTGCACCCGCAAGGAACAACTTTTTTTCCAAAAATTTTCCCTGCATCCTTGCTTGCGGCCGCATGGAAGATTACACCTTGCGGCCGCATGGTACAAACTTCTATCACATATCTTCATTTTGGTCCTCCAACTTCATTAATCTCTTGTTTTGACCTCTTTTGTTTATTCTTGTCCTCCAATCATCCCATGCATTCCTCAATGTATGATTAAGCTTATGTCCGCTCTTGAGTTGGCATCGGGTCATCTTTTGATTATTTACATTTTGGTCCCTGAACTTTCGTTTTCCTTCGTTTTGACCCATTTTCTCTAATTTTCTTCTAATTTCCACCATAATCTTCATTGTTGCCCTACAAACACAATTCACACAAATTAAGCTCTATTCCGAATGTTTATCGACAATTATTCATGTTTGTGAACCAAAATAAACGTATAAAAAATGCCCTTATCAGATACTATTGTGGAGGTGGAACCGTAGTTATAAACCTGACATGAATCCATCGATAAATTGGTGACTCAAACCCACATGTTCGATCATTGACCCACCAGTTCTACTAGTAACTCGATGATTCAGTGTGTTATCAATTTAAATATTGTCTAGTAGAAATTATTTAAAACTCACTTGACCTTAAATTCATTTTCAATAACTTAGATTCATAAATTTTTTTCCTATTATTTAATCTCACATTCTCTAACAAAAAAAAGAGCTATATATGTGTGACACACATAATGACCATAAGAACTAGAAGTGGCAACATAGTAAATTCAACATTTGAAGAGAGAGGTTTGGTTGGACTTTTGCAATTAATTTGGAGGTAGAGTATAGGGTTCATGTGGGGCATTTGATAAGGCAATAATAAATGTGAAAAGCTGTGGAATGAGACAAAGAGGTTGAGACTTGAGAGAGTAATTATGAATACTTAAAAAAATTGACCATATGAATATGAGCATCCCCTTTCTCCAACCCTAACCCCAACTTCTTTCCGCTCTATTCTTTTGCATGCATTCCATAAATTTTCACCAGAAAAAGGGGCACTTTTTATTTAAGTTTCAAAGTTGATGGATGGTAGAAAGTGGTAACCGTCCATAATAAATAGGGAGAAGTACTTTTGAAAGGTGTTTAAAGAAAGAATCAAGTTGGGAAAATTAATTGCATGCTATGTTTGGCACATCGAGAATTTAAAAAGTGTTTATAGATGTTTGTTTTAACGCGCGATTACGTCCTCATCTGCCGCTACAGTGATTTTCATTATGATGAAAAAAAAAAATTTATAAGACAAATTGCACACATTATTTTCTCTAATGTTTCTCACTTTTTGATGATGATTAAATATATTCTAATAATCACTCCCTATTTATAAGAAAATTTAGGGAAAAATTGAAATTAAATTCTTATAATATCCTTGATAAAATTTTGGCTCGAGAGATCCATCCCCACACCCCCGAGCCACCTCACAGAACTCATGTAGCGGTAATAATTAAGTCTTACAACTTAACATGACAAAATTACGATCAAAATATTTTTAATCCACACAAATTCATCGGATCCATAATTTTCTAACTTAAAGTTTCAAGGAAACGGAAGAATAAATAATCGCTTGAATTCGAGGGAGAGATTGTAAAGAAGGTGGAAAGAAATTTTAAAATTGACGAAATATGGAGTAAGTAATTAGTTAACTCCAAATTTGGGATGGAACCTCAATTTCTCAACAGTACAGACCTCAAAAGGAAAGTCCATAAATTATTTTCTAATGCATGTGTTGGATCAGTTGAATTGAAGAAGGCCATTTAATGGCATTGATTATTTGTGTTATGTCTCTTCATAATATTTTAATTATGTTTTATTTCAATGAGATATTTGGCATGTACACATATTTTAATTTGTGGTAAAATCAACAATCAATTTTAACCATATATTTTATAGGTCTGACAACTTGTCAACCAGATATTTCATCAACTTGTATCAAAATTTATTTAAAATCTGATTTTAATCTCCACCAACCAGAGACCAAATATGTTAAATGAACAATGTTGAAAAGATGCTCTAAATGCAAGATGCTTTATATTTTAGATAATCAATACTTTAAAATAAGATTATATATACTCTTTATTTTTACTTTTTAATTAATTAAATTTAATAATTTACTGGTTTATACTTACTTTCATTAAAAATAGAAATAGAAAGTTCGTTTGAGAGTAAAATTCACTCTCTCTTTTAAAAGATTAAATTAAAGAACCCATTAAAGCTAGTGGTGGCAATGGGCCGAGCCTAGCCGGCTCGGCCCATGCCCGCACGAGTTCGGCTCGTGGCAGCTTGGGCTAGCTCGGCTCGTGCCCGAGCTCGCCCAAAGACGAGCCGAGAGGCTCGGCTCGCCATTTTTTTTTTTTTAAGTTATAAATTTATAACTATTAAATCACTAAACTTCAATATATATATATACACACACACACACAAACATTATCTAAATAACTATTTTTTTTTTTAAATATACATTTTTCAAAATATTTTTATTTTTAAAATATTATGAACAAAATTTTATTTGTTAATAAATGAGAATCTAAAGAAAAATATATATAAACACGTTTTGTAAACAATTTTTTAAATATACTTTTTTCCTACTATCATTTTTATTTTTTACAATTCCAAAAAAAAAAAAAAGATAAACTTTCCTCCTTTATTCGGACTTGGGACCGGCTACTTCAATTTCGAGTAGGCAGAGTTAAAAATTGTACACGAACAACTTGTTACGTGTACAATTTTTTTGAAAATTTTTTTTAAAGGTGTGAAAATAAAATAATGTGATAAGTGTGGTGAAATTAAATATCACTTACTTGGTTACATGCAATTTCGGTATATTTATCTTGAATTCGATAATTAGCGTCTTCACAGTCCTTCACGCACATTAACGCCTCTAAAATATCTTCTTTTAATCGACTCCTGATCTCAGAGAGAACTCTTTTTCCTGAGACTACAATGCTAACCGGAGGTGTTAGTAGATCTTTTGCCATTGCAGAAACTATTGGCCATCGACGTTCGTTATTTCACCAGAATTCAAGGACATTTTCTGAACTTTTACTAATTACTTTGTTAGTAAGCAAATGTTGGCTAAAGTAATCAATTAATTCATATGGCAACACATTTGGATTTTGACTACGGCTGGAAGTTTGAGTACATGTAGTGAAAGCCAAACTACTACTACTACTACTACTAGAGGAACCACATGCATATGCAGTTGCATCAAATCTATACGAGTGCATATTTTCAAATAAATTCAAAATTTCAGCGTCGTCATCTGTTAAATTGGTAGGAGGAGTGTGTGCAGGTACACGATTAATATGTGTACCCATTCGTGAAGCATATAATTCGTACATTTCACGGAACGTCGTTTCCAAATTTCTATAAGTAATAGGTGTAGTAAAAGTTAAAGCATTTGACATTTGATCAATTATAAATTTAGTACCCGATAAATTATATCGGAGGTCTATGACACATGCTAAATGAAATAACATAGGTAATTCTTCTCAATATTTTCTAAATTTCAATTCCATAGAATATATAACAGCATGAAAATCGGGATCATTTTGAAATCTAACAAAAGATCTAATAATTATATAAAGACGTTCAAGAATCAAACAACTAATGGGATAATAAACACTAAATAATATATTTGTAGACTCATAAAAAGTTGTCAATTTTTTTTTATTTTAATAACTATATTCCAATCAGATTCACCCAAAATAGTATCGTCTTTGTCTCTAACATGCCTATTGTTATAAAATTCGGTAATATACGCTTCATAACCTTCACATGATTTTAGTAATAAGTACGTGAAGTTCCATCTATGGCCTAGTCAGTAATAAAGGTTTTTGTATTCGTCATCCCAGATTCTGCACAAAAATCCTTAAATCCTTGTTTTTTACTAGGTGTACACGTGATATAAATAAGTGCATTCCTAATTCGATTAATTTCATTATTAACATGTTTTAAACCGTCTTGTACTATTAAATTAAAAATATGGCATATACATCGAATATGAAATAAATAGCCATCGAAATCAGGATTAAGAACTCTATGCAATTTATCGATAACAACTTTATTTACAGTAGCGTTGTCGAACGTAAAAGAAAGAATTTTACTCTCACATTTATATTCTCGAATTACTAACATAATAGCATTAAATATAGTTTGAGCGTTGTGCGGATACTCAACAATTTTAAAAGCAATAATTTTTTTATGCATGACCCAAAGTGGGTCTATGTAGTGTGCAGTTGCAGCCATATAACCCATCTTATTAATCTCTTCCCACATATCTGAAGTTAAAGATATCACACCCCCATATTTTTCCAAATCTGAAATCAATAGTTGCTTTGCATTAAGAAAATATGTAATTGTATCATAACGAAGAGTATTTCGACTTACCCCTTGATACATCGGTTGAAGATATCTTTTGACGTAGTTAACGAAATGTTGGTTGTCCGCTATTGCTAGTGGCAACTCCGCCGCGGCAACGAACTTCACCATTCTCGTTCGAGCTTCCTCATCCGAAAACATCCATGTAGAAAGTGGCGTAGTAGTAGTACCGGCTTGTGGAGTGCCAAATTGTAGTTGCGTTTGACCAGCTGGAAGAAGCCTATGTTTGGCCGAACATGATTTGTAGTGACGATTGAGGTGGGTGGTTCCAATGCATTTTTGCCATGCCAGTCGTTGTTGGCAGTATTTACATACTGCTTTGATTTCTCGAAATCCATCGACCACACGACCAGTGGGAACCAATTTGAAATGATCCCAACATTTTGCCTACTTCTTCCCCTTTCTCTTCCCGGTTGCATCAGGAATATTTCATGTCAGTTCTTCATCTTGTTCCAAATCAATTGGAACACTAGCTGGAATATCAATGTCATCCAAATCAATTGGATGACTATCACGAACGTCGAAATTTTCAATATTTTCTGGATTGGTAATTCATTAAGACCGGAGAATTCATTCTCAAATTGATTATGGGCAGGTGTTTGTGTTTCGTTTTCCATACCGAACAAGTTTTCAACAAATGATCGTGAATCAATTTGTTATGAATAATAGAAATTGAATTTAGAAATGTAGAATTGAGAAGTGAATGAAGATTATGTAGTAGTTGTCGAACGTAATTGTAAAATAATAAGAAATAATGTAAAAAAAAGAATGAAAATGAATGAGAAATGTATTGTTGATAATTGATAAATGGAATTATGGAGAATGTAAATTGTAGGGAGTATTGTATAGTAAATAATGAGAGATTGATATTGGTGGGAAAAAATGGTTAATTATAGTGGGTATTTATAGAAGAAAAAAATGTATGTAAAATTAAAAAAAAAAATATTGTGACCAAACGGTCACTGAAACAAAGTTCAATGACCGTTTTGGTCACTGAAGTTTAATTTAATTTTATATATATATATATATATATATATATATATATATATATATATATATATATATATATATATATATACACGAGCCACGAGCCGACTCGTTTGGTTGACAAGCCGAGCCTAACAAGCCGCCTGCTCGGCTCGTACTCGGGCTCGTAAAAAACGAGCCCGAGCAGCTCGTGGGTATGAATAGTACGAGCCGAGCACCCGAGCCGATAAGCCGTTCGGCCCAATTGCCACCACTAATTAGAGCTCAATTTCAAAGATTGGAATATTTGACATTTAAAAAGTTTCCTGCAAATACTCAAACCTGTGAAATGTAATACTTTAAGTTAATTTAATTATGAGTATAATATAAATCTTTTATTTTAAATTGAGGAGTTAAAGATTGTACAAAACTAATACAATACATTCTTACTTTTGGACCAAATCAACCTACATAACTCTGGAAGTCTTTGGAGCTATCGCTTATAATTATTTTAACTAAAATTGAATTTAATCCACATCATGACTCATGACCACATGTGATGAACATTATCTATTTACATATGATATAATCAAATAATCAAATTATATTTTCCCAATTAAGATCAAATTGAAGTGTAACTTATACCATTGAACAAAATTAAAATATATTTATATGATTGATAATAGAATAAATAAGTATTTAAGCACCGGTGTCGTGTCATATAAATTCACCACTGGATTTTAAACTTAATTCAAATGTTGAGACTCACTATAAATTTATTCATCAATGGATTTATATGACAGTCGCCGATACTTAACATAAGATAAGCACCTGTGTTCATTATCTAGGAGAAACGTGGGAGCGAAGGAGATCAAGTTTTAAACTACATTTTAATCAGTAACCTAAATCTTAAATGTACAAAAAATGGGATCATGATTACACAACTGAAAATGAATCTTCATGTAATAATATTGCATGCACAAAACAGATTCTGCCGAATTATGTTTTTCAGACAATTATCTTATCTGGGCATGTGTTTGCAGCAGGAATGATTAATCTTAATGAGAAACATTTTCAATAGAATAAATTGGAACAAATATCATTAAGGATTGGAAGAATTATTATCTTTCTGTTGATAGAAGGATTCATATTGCTCGACTCGCCTCTTTGAATCAGGAAGCTCCAGTTCTTCCACAAAATCTTTTGTCATCTTCAAGAAATCCTCCTTGTGCAATTGTTTCCATATCTAATACAATCACAACATATAACAGAAGGTTTGTTAAGAAAATGAGAATATGGCAAGTTTTCAAGAAAAAACGAACAAATTCTAGAACAAACTTATTTATTGCATATTTGGTAACTTTCTCAAAATAATTTTTTTATCCACATAATTCAGTAGGACCTACAACTAATACTAACTTCTTATTCACACATTTCGTATGACTCACAGTCTACAAAAAACTTTACCAAACATACTCTAAGTTTACATAAGCTTTGACTCGTACTCCCATATATGATGGTAAAATATAAGATCTTCAACTAAATAGACACACTTGGAAAATGGAAATCAACTGATTTCTTTTGCTATACAAAAAGGAAAACAAGTGGATGAAAGACATGTTAACTACAAAGCCAGTGTTTTGAACACCGGCCAGTTGAACCTTTAAAATTGGGAACCAATCTGATGCTAGCCTAAAAACCATAGATTGAAAAATAGAGATGAAACCCAATCTACAGGCTAGCTTTAATAACAACGGTTAAAAAGGCAGCAAGGACATGATAGAAGTTTCCAGGGAAAGCATTTAGCTGAGACATACATAGCCCAAAAAACAGCAGAACGGGAAAACTTGCTTATCACCACGTACATATGCAAGAATAATCCCTGGAAACAAAAGAAGTTCCTCCCAAGCACCATTAACATATTCTGATCTATGCCTTTCAACAAATAATTTATGTCGATAAATCTATTATGTATTGTTTAATGTTCCAGGTAAATCTTTCGATAACTATTTCACATGCAGATCCCTGGCAACTGCTGACCATAGTTTGGCGTTTGGGACTTTCCCTTCACCACTTCACTCTCCCCAGCGGCCCAGCCTTCAAATTCCAATTTATTTAAGGGAGAAAAGGAGCATCCTTAAAGAAATGTAAGATATAAAGAAATCTCAAAAGAAAATTATAAACTTAACAATTGATAATGTCGATGGAGTATAAGCCTTGCTCTTGAAATTCTTATGCTTGACCAGAGATCATGAAGAGGTCTCTACCTGTTATTATAAAGCAAGGGCAAAGTTTAAAAATGCGAAACTAAGTACTGAAACGAGTTTTCTTTATGATGCGAGGCGTAAGCCTCGAGGCGGATTGAAGCGTAAGCCTCACAAAATATATATATATATATATATATGTAAAAGAATTATAAAATAATACAAAAATACAAAAAAATCAAAGTTGGAGCATATAGTAAATATGTTATATAGTCACTAACATATTGAGATATATTCCACCTAAGGAAAGAAGAAGTTTAGCAAAAAAAAATTACAGAAGTTAGAAATCACTCCATTTGCAATGGAAAAAAAACACTTTAAACTAAAAAAAAAAAAAGCCTAATAGTCAGCACTATCATCATTGTTACTAGCATCGTTAATGGAATCATCATCAAATCTAATTTCCTAGTCATCTTCCTCTTCGCTACTCTCAATTTTTACAAAATCATCTTCCTCGTCCACCAATTGCAATGTGACCTCATTTTATTATTTTGTTTGGGCCCAAAATGCCTTTTTAAATGGGTTTTTTTCCTTTTTAAGAAGGGTCATTTCTGATTTCTTTTCATACAATTGAAAAATCAAATTTTAAATGAGGCGCACGTCTCACGCTCCATGAGGTGCGTGCCTTGAGGCATGCGTCTCAAATTTAGAGACGTAAGCCTCAAAAACACCACCTCAAGGCATACTACATGCGTCTCATGGTGAGGCGAGCCTCACTATCGTCTTTTTGAACCATGAGCAATGGGACACAATATGCAGAATTCTCAACAAATCCAGAACAAATAATATTGTAAAATGATATTATCATAAATAATGAATAAATATACTCAAGCAAGAAAGATTAAAATGCATTCCACCCATGTTAGTGTGCATCAAATGCATATAGTTCCTCTTGTGGTCTAATACCCACTCAGCACTATAGTTGTCTCCGTTTGTATGCAACTGTCCTGTGCGCTAGGCCTATGCAGGGGAAGTACTGTGTACATAGCTGAAATCATGATGGGTTCTTAAGAGTATATTTGTTTTGAATCATAAGCAGAGAATTTTAAAGAACTGGCAAACCCCAGGGAGGGAAGTGAATTGACCTCCATCAGAAATTTGAGGTACTTATGGTTATATGAACTAAAATTCCTACCACAAGAATGCTAAGCAAAATAAACAAATCAATAATGTGTGTTTTGCATGACTTGAACTGTCCAAACACACTTTGCTTCAAAAGATTGAGTAAAATATTTTATCTATTTTGTCTATTGATGAGAGGGAATGGTAGACTAAAAACTAACATGAGCTTGTGGGCGATGTGTTCTCGAGATGCGAGCAACACGAAATGGGACATGATAAGTGGGGTTAGATCTTTTTGTGAGGTCATTTATGCATTTGTTGTATTTATGTTGGTCATTTGATTGATAACTTGGTGTTAGTTTATTGTTGTGTGTGAACATGTTTAAAAAGATCAGTGTGTTATCATATTATAATATATCTTTATCGCGTGTTAATTTGCTTTTGCTTGATTATTGTGATTACTTCTACTTGGACATTCTTGACCTTAGCCCTGGTGTGTACATGGAGCAGATATAATACATATTTTGGATCTAAAACACGATGTAAGGTCTGTGATACCATATTTATTTGGTTACATTGATTATACAAGTAAAAACTGTGTTTTATTTGCTGGCGGTCGATTGGATACCAAGGTGGGCGATGATAAAATTGTTGTCGGGAATTTTATCGACACCAAAGTGATGGTTAGACCAGGAAACTTTGAACACTTTAGGATGACCCATGAGTTTAGCCCAAGTAGTGGTTATTGAGTTGGGTTATTAGACTGGTGGCTTTAGATTATTGTTGGCCCATTAGGGCTTAATTAAGTTATCTCTAGCCCATTGGAGTGACCTTATGTTGGGGCTTATATTTCCATTGCCTTAGTTGTGCTTGCGCAAGTGGAGAGAAAAGGAGAAAGAGGAGACAACCTTTTTTTGTGTTGGTTTTGAGAACCATTGTTTTCTTCTATTTTTTCTTCCAAATTAGTTGTTGCATAATCACCATCTTCATCTCCATACTTGAGTGGAAACCATAGTGGCAACCAAAGCGTTGAAGGTTGTGATTCGAGCCTTGGTTCTTGTGGTGTTCGTTTGGTTGATTTTTGAGCTCGAAATCAAGATATTCTTAAAAAGGATGTTCTACACTCTTCAAATGGCAGAATCTACGGCGGTGACAGGTCACACCAATTCCCTTGATACATCATTTTCTCAACTTAAAACGTTGGTTTATACAATATGAGATGATGAACATGCAGAGATTCTGCTGTAAAGTTTGCCTGATTCATAAGACAAGTCTCGCATTCTCCCACTTAATTAGTAGTAATCCTTCTGTCCTTTCTAAACTTGCCAGGTTCATGTCGCTTATGTGCGTAAGGCAAAAAAAAAAGGGTATGTGCAAGGCCATGAGAGGATCTACACTATATGAACTTATGAATATTGATTGGCTTGGTTACTAAAACCATAAACCAAATGGAGAGGAGAAAAGGACCATTATAGCTAATAACCCCAGATCAGTACGTTGTTGAATCTTTTTGTCAAAATGAAGAAGCTGATTGAGCACATAATCTGACATGTTTTCTAGGTTTTAGAGAAACTTCGGATTTTTTTATTGCAAGGAAAAGAATTTCCATTATGAACTGGTGTTTTGTCTAAGAAACAGAAAAAACCTTACCTCGAAATCCCACTCGCCATATAAGTTTGGATCGGTCTTGTTTTCCCAAACGTAAGTATGGGCCTGCAACTTCTCAGAACTATCCTGCAAATTCAAGACAGTTCTTATTTTTATTTATGGTCCATAGATTCTTAGTAAAGCATCAAAAGTTGAGTGTTAATCATACCTGCTTGTGTAACAAAAAACAGTCAGTGGAGGAGAGGTAATTTGAGGAAAAAAAAATTAAATGACTTTTTTATATTATGTTTTGTGTTTGAAAAATTGTTCCGTCGTTAAATTAGGCCTCCACTGGATCCGACCCTTGCCTCCGCCACTGACACAGTAAGGACTCATGCGAACATGTGAATAATAATCCATGTGTAAATAGAAAAGAACAGTTGACATTTAAGCATGCAATTTTTCAACCATAAATTCCTTTGCAGCTATATTTTTTTATGTCAAGATCCAAGCAAATGGTCCTTGATGTGCATCTAGAACAAAAGCTATACATAAAAACAAGCCAAATATACAAACCATTAAGAAGACATCAACAGCCCTCCTTTCATACTCAACATCCTCAAATTCATCCAGAATATGTAGTTCAGGAGGAGTGATGCCTAAGAGTACCTGCAATTAAATATTAACAAAATTTCAATCAACTTATCCACATATTCTTGAATAAGAGCCACACAAGATGCAATTCTCAATTCTATACGAGAATTTTCAGTTAAATGTAACACTTTTAGGACTCTAATTACCAATGATGATCAAACAGATTTCCCCTTAGATTATGTTATATGTGTCCACAAGTAATTACCACTCACACAAGCACGCAAACAACCACACAAGAGAAGCACACAGGAACCGTGGCAAATGACAATCCTTACACACAAATCAACCCATCTACTGTTGAATTACCTCTTCTCAAAGCTTCAATATCTTTACTCGAATTTAGTCTTTAACATACTGATTCAAGTGCAAGCTGAATCCATTATTAATATAAGATAAATCACGCAAAGTTTATAATGTAGAACAAACCTTCCCGGCAACTTTGTTATTTTCAACAGGTAAAATTGCTGGGTAAACGTGTCCTCTGATGCTAAACCTATGGCTACAAACAAAAATAAAAAAATTCAATGAAATGATCAACTAATAACAAAATAGGGAGTAGGGGCTATACAATTCCAATTGTCAACCTTCGCAATTACCTCTGCTAGATTTGTCGGGAAAAGGGGAAAAAAAAAGAATACTTGATTAATTGAATTGAGAAAGAGGGACTCACTAGTTGGGAAGGGTGGCAGGGGAAGAGTCAGGGATGCGATTCAAGAGGATTTGAACGACGTCGTCAGCTAGGAGGCTGCCGTATACGAAGACGTTATGAATTGCAGAATGAGGATTTGCAGTAGACCCCATTGAACTGATTTACAACTCCTCTCTAAATGTTAATTTGTGCCCACAAATATATAACAAGTGCACCACAACACAGTCGGGAATTTTACGGAATGCGTAGATAATGGGAGAAGAATTTGGAGAAAAAATTGATTTGGAACAGGGATGGAGGGAAAATATGTGGTAAAAAAGTAAGAAAAATTTCTAAGTATATTGATAGAATGTGAAGTTGAAATTAAGAAAAAAGAAATTAGAAAGAGAATGAGAAAAAATGGATGTCAGACAACAGCACGTTAGCAGAATTTTAGAATTTGTAAATAGAAAATATATTTCATCGATTTAATTTATAATTTATTAGCTCGAACCCAATTCCGTTCTCTCCTTGCTGCCCTTATCACATATAAGATAAAAAAATTATTATGGAACAAGGAAAAATATTATCTAGACGAGGGAATAGAACGAAAAACAATAACGATGGATAATTATTGCTAATTAAAATGAAACGAGCACATGGATAAGATTGGTTATGGTCAGTATTTTAAAAAGTGCGTTCTTAAAAGGAAAAATGCAAGCGGAAAATGGTCGAACAGCCTTAATCCAATATTTTTCCACAATACAAACTCCCAATGACAAGTGACAACATCAGAATTTTTTTTTTTTTCTTGGATTTCAGACTGTTTTTTTTTTTTTTTTTTTCTCTTATAAAGAATTTTCTTAAAAAGGCCTTCTCATGAGCGTGGAAGTGAAAAAAGATCTGTTTTCTTTGTTAAAATTGTCTACATTTGAGCTTAGTAACCTCTCTATATAAGGAAATATTTATTGCAATCAGAGGTCTTAGATTCGCAAACTAACAAGGGAAAGTAGTTCTTTGCTTTCCTCTCAAATAAATTTGTTGACAGCGAGATTTACAATATAATTTTTGGTCAATTCTCGTCGTCTTTGCTCCACTTAAATTGCCAGCAAAAGATTGGTTAACTCACTCTACTACAGTGTGTAATGGATAACAAATGTGGTGCTCGATTCAATTCTGTCGATCAAGTTAGTATATCTTTAGAGAGGTAGTTACTGATTTGTTCTATCAGACTGTTTTATTTTTAACATTCGCATCGACTTGCATGTATTATTGGGTTCTCATTTGTGATAGAATTTTTATGCGTTCGACACTTTCAATATAATTTTATTTTTTTTAATGAATTGATTTCTGTTAAATCTTTAGACGAATTAACCATAGTCTAAGGACATGTTTGGCAAAATATTAAGATTGCTCTTTTCCTGCGGGTTTTGGAAGAGCTGTATCTATTATTATGTCCACGGTTGATCTTCAAGCTTTTGCGAGTGCCATTCTAGTTCTAAAATACATTGTTACTGTTTACTAAACATGCCTTTAATTATCGGATAACATCAAGATCTATTTATTCAAATTCTTCGTCTTCCTTATTGGATACGATTATCATTCTTCTTTGATGTTATTTAGTGAAATCCGTCTTAAACATCTCTTGCATGCACATACACACACAACTCGTTAAGTTATAATATTGGGATATTCAAGGTGCACGAAAAGTGTCATTTTCTTTAAAGCACATCGTGCCTTCACCTGCATTGATTATGTAGTGCAAAAGACTGGTCGAACATACTGTTTTACAAGCCTTACAAAATATCTAAAAGAGTAAAGATATTCAACACTACTGATGTGAAGCACCAATCTAGGTGATAACTACATAAAATTAAATGGTAGATTGACTTAAATGTTATGATATACGATTCATTTAATTGAATTTATCAAGTGTGACAACATAAATTGGTGTTTTAACGTCAAGGTCGTGATAGTATTATCTTATCTAAAAGTAGTCAATCGAAATTGAGTAAACAATTAATGATTTTTTTAATATTTTACCTAATTAATTAAAGGGAGGAAAAAAATGATCCAACATAAAAATCTTCGAAAATAAATGTACTCAAACCTCGAGTACTTGAGCCGAAGGTGAAAGAAAAGAACAAAGGAAATTGAATGCAAGTGACACGAGCGAACATTACCAATAAAAACTCAACAATCAACACACTCCAAATCATACTCAATTCAAGCCTGATTCATAGCTCAAAAATTTGGTTAACTTCTCAAAACCGAAAAGATTTTTCTCAGATTACTATATCCATCACGAAAATGTTTGAAACCAGTAAAAAATAATTACAGGTTGGATTGAAATTATTTAACTGGGAACTCGTTTCGCCTATAAAATAATTTTGTTCAGCTGATAGTTCGATAGATGGAAACACCTGACTATCATCAATATTCAACCGTCCAAGTCTTCATTTCCACTGCTAAATGATTCGACCACACTGTCATCATCATTTCTGATGTCGGCGGCATCACTATCAACATCCTCGTCAATATCTGGTTCCATGATTGAATCATCATCTCCGTCGTCATCTTCGTCTTCTTCACTCTCGGAGTCATCAGGATCAGAATCATCATCTGTTGGCTTCCGTAGACCAATCTCATACACCCGAGCTGAAGAATACATCTCATCTTTATCATCCATTGCAATAAGGCCAACAAAAGAATCAGCTGGCTCAGTCGCGAAGTCAAGAACACAGCGGTCCATGGGAATTGTGGCAATGTCACAGTAATTGACAGTATCGATGGTGCGAAAAGCAGCAAATAGAGGGTGCTTTACTCGACGAGTGTTAAATGCTGAAGAGATGTCCTCGAGATTTCTCCTGAGGATTGCATATATTACATCGCCACTTGCATTAAATGTTATCACTGTTTGATCCAAGGATGGCACACTTCGTAGAAGCCTAAAGTTTCTGAGATCCCAGACCTCTTGAGTTTATAATAACCTGTTAACACAGTTAGAAAGGGTAAAATACGTACTTAAAAAGAGGAGGAGGGGGGGGTTACGTTTTAAGCCCTTTTTTTATTTTGATTTTTTCAAAATCAATTTGTCTCAAAACTCATTTTCAACCGTACATCCTCCCAATAAAATAATTTTGCATGTGGACCCATAACTTTCTTAACCACACCTCCAAAAATATCACTTCTCACTAAATCATTTCTCAAAAAATAAAAATCAAACAAGGTCTAAAACAGAGGAAAATGCGAGTACAGAATAAGAACCAGGGAGCACTTTGGTGAGTCGACAATTAGATATGATATATCATCCGTACCTCATTTCCAGCAGGATGAAATCCACCACCTCCATAGTCTGTAAATTGATCGAAGCAACGAATTGGGCTCGAAGTGTGATGATCCCATAAGACCACATTCCAAAGTAGCATAGAGTCTTATGGGCTGAAATGAACAAGGGAATATGGATGCCCACGGCCGTAAGGGCAGCTAGATGTATCTGTAAGCTTCACATCCAATTGAAAGGTCTGGACGTCATACAACAGAATCTCATACTGGGATGAGTCGGACGATAATGCTGCAAATAAGCTACCTGAATGGCTGAACCTTGCTGCTTTACATCCCTCAAATGAATGCCTGGGACCAGCTGAAATGGAAGATGCGTCCCATAAAAGCACATCATTTGCACTTGAAGAGAGAACCAGCTGATTTTCGCCAGAAAAATGTGACTGCAGAAGTGTCGAAGGAGACCGATGACTCGCAACTCTCCACCACACTGTTACCGTTCGAGTCAAAAACTTTCAGTTCCCACAAGTGGTTGCCAACAGCAATCTGAGAAGAATCTCCAAGGAAAGTTATACAAGTTAAAAGGTCACCCACATCATCTCGGCAGGTTTGCCATGGTCTGAATCTACTATATACAAATTGACGATCCTTGCAACTCCCATGGATTCCACCATACACACTTCTAAAGTCCCGTGTGGTAAGCTGGGCAGTCACATTTGAAGGAACATCATGGCTTCGTCTTGATTCTGGACAAATGTGTGGATGAAAGAGAGAAAGTGGAGGTAAAGTTGTGATTGGAGCTGGGCATTGACGATGCTGGTGTTTCAGATACTGAACAAGAAGAGAATCCAAGGTCAGCCGCTCTGAGCCAGAAGGGTGTGGATCCCTCAGAAGTCCATGATGAGAGTAAGATGCTTGACCCATCCGAGTACTGGCGTACTGGTTTTCATCCGCATCAGCCAGCAATGTACGTGTTAGCAATCGGCCATGATGATGCTTCAGCATAGAACTTGGCGTGCAGAATGCATTTGCATCTAATTAACACCATTTCTATGGACAGTATTAGGTGTTGGAAAAACAGAAGATCTAAGTGTGTGCTCACCAGTGTTAAGTCATTTCCCTTGTGATGCAAACCCAGTTTCCTTCAACTCAGTCAATTTATGTTTCATTGGCAGCACAATTGGAGTTCTAATTTGAGTATCCACATCCCCACCAGATTTCACAGCAGATACTGAAGAAGTTTCTGCTGTGTCACCATGTCCAGCAGATCTTCTTGATGAGGTATTAAACTTACTGTTTCATGGTACGGGCAACTCCTCCAGTTAGTTTTTGAGAATTCGCGCAAACTTGAAAATATCAGTGGTTTCTTCTTCAATGAGGAGGCAGCTGAGTGACATCTCGAGCTGGAATCCTCCTCATGAGAAGAAATGTTCTGTTTATATGACAGGAATCCACGAGGAGCTCATCCAGATGGCCATTGAATTTGTACTGATGAAGCTTCTTGTACAGAAGCTTGATGTGCTCCCGATGTTGCCAAAGATGGCAAAGGTGTCAACTGAGCCTCTTTCAGAAGTTTAGCTGCACTTTCTGCCAAACCTGATGTGCGTAGGTGCTCATGGATAAGAAGAAGAAGTTCCCTGACATTTGGATGAAAGAGAATATCATTGAAAGCAAATATTTAAAAGGATGGGGAGGGAATAAATGATTTAAGCTTGAACTCAAATAATATACTCAAGAGCATGCAATCACCAAATACCTTGAATCATATGCGATAGGAGTAGCTGCGGCTATAGCAGCTCTTTCAATACATCTCAAAGTCAGGGTAGTAGCATCACTATCTGCTAAAGTACTTGCACGTCCAGAATTAGCACAACCTACAATATCCTTAAAAGTTATGACATGAATACAATTATACAATCATAAGACGCAAAAATATTGGACAAGAGAATGCTATCATACACATATATAGAGTTCCAAATAAACAGTTTATCTGCTTATCGCATCAACTAGAAACCCAATCCAAAAATTCCCTTAAAAAAAAAAAAAAAAACTGTTGTGTAGGCAAGCACTATAGATATCACTTAAATAAATGCCTGCAAATCTGTTGCATATGGATTTACAAATCAGAGCATGTGGCAGTGCATTCAGATAATCACAATGCATTCCAACTTCCTAATTGCAAGTGTAGCTATCGGATGAGGAAGTACATATTTATTACCTATGTGAGAAGAGGCAGTTGCACTTTTTGTGCAATTGCTATGAAATTCTGTTCTGCATTCTTTAAAGTTTTGTCACACTGAAATTCATGTCCTTTACTCTTCTTTTCTTTTTATACTCATATTTTTTCTTGACATGCAAAATTTTGCTTTCCAACCTATGAAGCAAAGAAAGTGTAACCTATCTTATGGCACAAAAGGATATGCCAGTGTGGAGTTAATTTTTCTTGGAAAACTCAGTTGTTATCTCATTCACCTTATTAAGAGAGTAGAAAAGTAACTACTTATAATTGATATGAACATCCACACAAGCCAAAAGGAGACCATTAGCAGCTGAGTAAACAAACTGATGAAACTCGCAATCATATTATCAGCAGAGAAAACTCAAACTCCACCTAAAGCTCCTGAGATCAAGTTATGTAAGTGACGACTAAATGGTCAGTAGAGAAAAATGTGGTGGCGAACTCTTGAGATTCCAATCCAGACTTAAGACTGTTTTTCCTATGACTTCCAACAGACTTTTCTTACCATCCCTTTTTTTAGCATGAGATGAATAAAAAAGAAACTATCTGCAATCTTGAATATTGCAAAGCATGATGAACTAGCATCAATTATGAATCTTAAACTTGTTGAATTTCAGCAGGAAAATATTTATGCGTGAACAGATGTTCAAAAAAATATAAATGAGTATAGTGCATGCGATTATTTCTTGAAATAAGATAACACGGACGGGGCAAAGATGTTCAAAGCAAGTCACCCAATCACACATTCAAACGTCATCTTAATTGACCTCACCCCAATTAGCTCAATAGTCACTTGCACAAGCTCTGCCTGCCATCTGTTCTGCTCATTGCCAGCGGTCTGGCTGCCAGAATCTCGAATAAGTTCTGATAGCTTTTTCCCCACCTGAAAGAGAAAGTTGAACAAACAAAATGAATAACATTTTCACACGTCTTCATTAGTCTCTAATAGAACAATAAGTACTACAGTTAATGTAATAAACAAATTGTTTTTCCAATTTGGTACTT
>CM032644.1:4599541-4751019 GCA_019097785.1 Fraxinus excelsior
TGTTGGAAATGTGTTATTTGGTGAATGAGAAATTAAGCCAAATTTTGAATTATTGGAAAATTATATGGAATATTGTGAAATATTCTAGAAAATATGTAGATGAAAAGATGTGCCTTTTCATATGGATTATGACTCTTGGAGATCATAACTTGTGGTATTATTTTCAATAATTGTCTCTTTATGTAGAGATGTAATTGTGTCTCTTTATGGAGAGATATAAATTCTAAGAGATGTGTCTCTTGGTATGGATGTTCCAACTACTATATAAGGGATCCCACATGTTTGAATTTGAGATGGAATAATGAGAAGTGGAACAAATTCAATTGATAGTTTCATATCATTCTATTTCATGTTTTATTTTAGTTTTGCATAAAACACTTTGTAGAAGTGATTTTTCTTGCATCAAAATCATGGTTATGGTAAAGAGGGAACTCCGTTCGAGTTCGTTGGTCTAAGCCATTTGGAGTGCTCCTATGGCTAGATGTGGTCGTTGTATCTTGGGAGATGATTGTCAAGAAACCGTTAGCACCGATGCGGGGCAAATTCATCTTAAGGACAAAGTGTCAAACACTTGCCTCGACCGATTGCATCACTTGCATCTCCTCTTTCTTTTTCCGATTTCATTCTAATCTAGTATTTTGATTTCGGAAAGTAACTAACTATTCTTTTGATTTCATGCTAAGGTTTGAATTGAAGAACAACATGTGTTCACTCATATTGGGAAGTGAAGAATCCATATTATTATATTCGAAGTCGATAAATTACTATTTTATCTTCTCAAATCAGATTTCGGTAAGTCGAATTCTATTTCGATTTCACGAGTATAACACGGTACGTATTGATTTGAATATAACGTGCACATTTATCGGTGTAATATCTCCAACAATCTTAAGATGAAGTTTGAATTTTATTTGACGTGCATGTTATAATGGAAATCATGAGATTGCATGGATAATTCCAAAGTCATGGATAGCCCACGATTTGGATAAAATGAAATTAAACAGAGACTTTGGTTGCTTTATGCTAATATATAATTATATGTATAAATGGCTTTGGTGGTGGTAGAATTCTAAATCAATACCAGTTATATTCAATAGAAAAAAAAACTTCTACACTATGCAATTCTCAACTTCATTGGTGCCGTGCAGTTTCCTTGTGTATTTATTCTATTTTGAATTTTAAATGAAAAGGCATGAGTTCCATTGCCTTCATGTTGTTTACTGTAAGAAAATTTATATGTTTTATATTGATAGCATGTGCATTAGTGCTTATAAATTGTTTAAATACTTGAGGAAGATGTGGACCTGTAATCATTCGATGGATATTGAATTCAATTCATTGACTCTCGAAAAGATGAAGAAAAGGGACAAATCTCATGAGGGATTTAGTCGTATGAATGTTTGCTGTTGGATATTTGCCGCGATGGAGAGTGAAACCACGATGGTGACAATCAAATTGATGGATCGAGATTTCGTTCATTTGATGAAAACGAATTTTACAAGAAGATTCAATATCGAGGAGAACATGCTTTCAAATCCAGATTCATGTTTCGGGTTCAGTACCTTCTCCAAATTCGGTGAGTAACAATTATATTTGATCCTTGCACTTGGAAGTTAAAATCTGATTTTATATGCGTAAAAAAAAATGGATTGAACATCAGATTTCATTGTGCACCAGTAGTTTACTCAAATCTGGTTTTGAATTATGTTGATGGAAAAAAAAAAACTCGGAATCCAAAGTCGTTGGTTCATTCTAAAAATTGCATGTGGCTGTAGGTTCTTTTGAAAGGTATGAATTAATGTTCAAACATTAATTGCTATTTGATTAAATGAATGCCTATGCATGTTGTTGTGTTGAAAAAAAAAAAAAAACTGAAAATTAGAAATTATACCTACTACTCTGTTTCCTGAACGAGATTATTGGAATGTGATAATTAATTGTGAATTTGTTCATTAGATATTCACTAATCTGTGCATCCAAGTGTCTTTCTATCCGAAAGTGAATGTGCTTTTCTCGAGGCATTTTATTAGGTGGTGAATCTTCATTTTTTTTAAAATGTATTTTCAAACCAAATATGATGAAGTGTGTGAATTTTCCATGATATTGATATTCCTAGTCACGACATGTATTGACTAAGATGGAATAAATTCCTTTTATTGGAATATGGAAGATTATTCATTTTATTGGAATATAATGATAGTCTCAATTAATTTGATGAAATTAAATGAGATGATTTATGCAAATATGGTAAAATGCGATTTATTCTAATTGTATTAAGTGGAAATCATTATTTGATAATGAGATTTAAGCCACTTAATTACTTGAAATTCGTAGAATATTATGAAATATTCTAGAATCGATTTGGATGGAAAGATATGTCTTTTCATATGAAAAATCATGACATTTGGTATGATTAATTTTCAATTGGTATATTTCTTCATAGAGATTAATACGAAGAGGTGCGTCCTCTCATTGGGTTGTTATTTGAAAACACAACCGATGGATGATTCGTTCATTAAATTTGAACATGGTGAATAAGTATTATTTAACATGAAATAATACTATTTCGTGAAATGTCACAAATGTGATATTTGTTGGGAGAAGTTGCAATTCTTGTGAATCAAGATGCTTAGTCTTCTTCATTGTTGAATTCGATTTCAATCGTGGAACCAATTGAGTTGGTTTATGCTTGAAAAGCATTGTGGGTCTATAAGATGACCTTGATCAAAATTATGTGTGATCAAAATGAAAGATGAGTTGGTTTATGCTTGAAAAGCATTGTGGGTCTATAAGATGACCTTGATCAAAATTATGTGTGATCAAAATGAAAGATGGTTGGATTGAACCACTTTGTGAAAGTTGAACTACAAAAGAGTTGATGAACTCTAAGTTCAAGTACAACCCAAAAATGTGGGGATTAATATCAATACTTGCGAACTTATGTGAAAAGTTCTAGATTTGTGGATGCAACATTACTAGTTGCATATGCATTCCTAATTGAGGAATTGTGGGGGTAACTTATGTTAAAAGTTACAATTTTCTATACCTTATAATCATAGAAATGTATCTATGAAGGTGGAAATGATAGAAAATCCTTATATTAATTATAAGGATGATATACACTAAATCTAAAGTGGATGAAATGGGATAAAAGCCAATTATAGTGTTTGTTTGGATATGCAAGATCAATTGGAATATTTGAAGAATATTCACAAAGTTGAAATGCATTGTAATATTTCAATAATGATATTGAATACCCATGTTTCTGGAATCTACTAAAGTGATTGACTAGTGTAGTGTATGATAGAAATCCTCTAACATTGTTGTTTGGAATTTATAAAGCTTTAGATAAAGCTAGTTAGAAGCATGTAGCTTCATGGGAGGATTTCTTGGTGGTGACATGTTGTATCTATTAAATCAATCAATCGTTGATTAGCTATATTTGATGAGATACTAAGTCACATGTAATGGTAAGTTTAGACGTATAAGTCGTAGACATAATACCATTAAGCAGTCGATCTCAATGGTGTAAACTCGTGGTACCTTTAGAGATTTACCGAGAGATCAAGAATACTGCATATCGAGGGGAATGAGCTTAAAGCCTACGACGTAAGAGTCTTTGTAATGGTAACCCTACCTTGTTGACTGGAGATCCCAAGATCTTGGTTCAAAGGGAAAACTAAGTTATGAAGATTCCATGAAGCACTTAGGAAATTATTCATACTCATTCCTATGATATTAAAGTGCTTTTTACAGAATGATTGAAAGGTTAAGATACACTTTTAATGATTCCTATAGCTTGATTCAGTCAAGTAGAGTATGGCAGAATACTCTTGATAGGAGGTCACCTATATAAGTGTGAAGTGGGGCCGCTTCTATGAGAATGTTCAAAGGCTTGAATTCTCTAAAACACTTATGAAATCCAAGAGTTGTTCAGGGCCAAAATGAACACAACAGTGAGAACCATGAACGGTTTAGAGAAGACATTGTGTGAGTACTGTTGTCTTGACTTACACCAACGGCTGAATGGTTCAAGACATCACGTTCACCAATTAGCCAGTAAGTCCGATAGTATTTCACTAAGGGAGGTTCAAGGCCAAAAGCTACCTTCTCTGATGCAATGTTTTTTCCGTCCTCTCTCTACTAGTGTCTGCATAGTCATTTGCATTAATTTTCATTCATGTGGGGGATTGTTGGAAATGTGTTATTTGGTGAATGAGAAATTAAGCCAAATTTTGAATTATTGGAAAATTATATGGAATATTGTGAAATATTCTAGAAAATATGTAGATGAAAAGATGTGTCTTTTCATATGGATTATGACTCTTGGAGATCATAACTTGTGGTATTATTTTCAATAATTGTCTCTTTATGTAGAGATGTAATTGTGTCTCTTTATGGAGAGATATAAATTCTAAGAGATGTGTCTCTTGGTATGGATGTTCCAACTACTATATAAGGGATCCCACATGTTTGAATTTGAGATGGAATAATGAGAAGTGGAACAAATTCAATTGATAGTTTCATATCATTCTATTTCATGTTTTATTTTAGTTTTGCATAAAACACTTTGTAGAAGTGATTTTTCTTGCATCAAAATCATGGTTATGGTAAAGAGGGAACTCCGTTCGAGTTCGTTGGTCTAAGCCATTTGGAGTGCTCCTATGGCTAGATGTGGTCGTTGTATCTTGGGAGATGATTGTCAAGAAACCGTTAGCACCGATGCGGGGCAAATTCATCTTAAGGACAAAGTGTCAAACACTTGCCTCGACCGATTGCATCACTTGCATCTCCTCTTTCTTTTTCCGATTTCATTCTAATCTAGTATTTTGATTTCGGAAAGTAACTAACTATTCTTTTGATTTCATGCTAAGGTTTGAATTGAAGAACAACATGTGTTCACTCATATTGGGAAGTGAAGAATCCATATTATTATATTCGAAGTCGATAAATCACTATTTTATCTTCTCAAATCAGATTTCGGTAAGTCGAATTCTATTTCGATTTCACGAGTATAACACGGTACGTATTGATTTGAATATAAAGTGCACATTATCGGTGTAATATCTCCAACAAGTACACCAACAACTCCCAAATGAAATGGAATTAGCGTCCGATTATGAAATCCTTGAAAAAGATCGAAATAACAATTGGATGAGAGAATGCGATTGTATTTGGAGATTGGCATTATGAAACAAGCCACCATCTTGTCATGTTGGTTAATAAAAAGAAATAAAAATATATGTATGAGGGCTAGAGCTAATCAGCTAAAGACTCGTACCTATCGCATCGATGGCGTCTCGACTGAATCTTCCATGTTTTAGCCCTCCCATTCTTTCCCACCTCCAATCATTTCCAAAACCCCATAATTTTTTGTGGCTCAAATGGCTGTTGTTATTGTTTTTGAGGTCCCATTTTTCAACAGATCGAGCTACCTCGGTGTTGTAGTGGGACCCAACTCCACTCGCAACGTATACGACATTGCCGGAAACTCCGGCGGCGCACCACCGGCGAGGAGTGGATAGTGAGGGGCCGTAGGTCCATTTTTGGAACAAGGGATTGAAAATGAGTGGCCGAGAGAGGGCAGGGAGGAATTCGTCAGCGGTGGCTGCAAGGAGGACTAAGTTGCCAGAAACAGAAACAGATTGTATAGGAAGTTTACGTGAAATGAACGAGCGGTGGCGGAAGAGGAAGCGGAGCGGCGGGTCAGGCGGCGGAGGAAAAGACCTCCACTTATTTGAAATGGGATCAAAGGAGGAGAATTCAATGGAGTTGGCCTGATTTTTTGTGGAAATTAAAAGAGCATAGATAGATAGAAAAGGAGGAAAAGATGGTGAATAAATAAGGCGGCGCCAAGAATGGCAAACGGAGTAAAGAACTGAGGGATGGACTAGAAAAAGGCAAAGCTGGGCTATATGGTCTGGAAGTCCAGGCAACAAAGATTGGTGGTGGTGGTGGTGGTAGTGCTCCGCCGTCTTGATGGGGTTGAGTTTTTGCCTTTCGGTGGTGGAATAGGTGGCAGTGGAGGAGGAAGAATTAGGAGTTAGAAGATTGCTCATCTGAAGAAGGGAAGGGTGGGAGGTGGAATGGCGTAGGGTGGTTGTGTTATATTTTCTGTATTCATGTGGTTCGTTTATTGTGTGATGGGTAAAGTAGAAAAGTGGAGAGTTGAGAATTCAGATCGAGAATAAAAGGCAAAAGTTGGAAACTGGTAGGATCATTTACCACTTTTCTTTTGTGCATGTGTCCCAAGATTGTCTCGAATTTCAACTATAACCTATGACGACAATAAGGTTTTCCATCTTAGTCGATCAATTCTCAAGCAATTACACTTCCTTAAACGAAAACAAGCAGAATTTAACTAAGTATAACACAAATATTGAAGGAATACAGCAGAACATAGAATTATGGAAATCTATCCAAACTTTGTTTCTCTAAAAACCAATAAAACGTGTACAAGATCTTTTTATCATTTTCAGCCTGTTTTTTGTTTTCGATTTTTCAAAACAATGAAAACGCATTCTCTTTCATATTTTCTAAAACATGTTTTTGAAAACAACTTAAAAATTTACAAAGAAAACTCAAAACTCAGTTATAATCAAATCAAAAATTTTAAAACGTGTTTTGGGTGTTTTCAAAACAATTTTTCAAAATGCCAAAAAGAACACATTTTCAACAATCTCAAAATGGACACTCAAAATATAAAACCCAAAATGAACTCAAAACTCAAAACTGAAACAAAAAAAGAACAGCCGCTAAGGGTCTCTTATAATTTATAACCCTAATTCGTATAAACAGTTGACCCCCAACTGTTAGGGTAGTTTCCTTAGGCCAAATTACCCCATTTTCAAGTACTTAGCAAAATAGCCTTCAACTACCGTCATATGCCATCCTTTTGCTTGTTTTTGCCACTGAATTGAAGACTGAAATCAATTGGACATCCAGCTCTACTTTACTACAGAGTCGATGCCAACACAAATGCCTCAAACTGAAATTTTATCCATGTTATGTCGCCATCAAGTAAATCATGTATCACATGCATCACAATGTCACATGTTGGCTTGCTTCCATCACACCAATTCTGTTCATTGCATCATGCACACTTTTGATCTTGACATTAGCATCGGGCAAGACATCATCCATGATACGTTGTCATTAAGTAAATCAGGTATCACATGCTTTCGTTAGTAGCGCATCACAATGTCAACACGTTGCCTTGCTTCCGTCACACCAATTCTGCTCATTGTCTCGTGCATCATGCACACTTTCGATCTTGACATTGGCATCGGGCAAGACATCCCCGTGTTATGTCCATGTTCTCGAAAAGGGGTCTAATAGCACGGTTCTATCCCAACAATATATTTACAAATTCTAAGTTAATTGTAGTACAACAATTACATTCATAATTGATATCTTATAAAAATCGAGGAGTAGCTTGATGGATGCCATGGCAATGATGGTCTCTACCTCCAGAGATGGACATTATTCCTAGTTAATTTGTAATGTATTTTTCAGTTTCGCCCCTACAAAAATTTTGACTCGTCCCCGCAAAATTTTTAAATTTTTTTTCCATTAATAAATATTGACCCATTAACTTACACTTTAGAATTCAACCATACAAAAATCTTATTCTTTAAGAGATAGATTTAAGAAAGATGTGATGAAATTACTTATTCTTAACTCATCATTAGATCCTAGAGACGGTTTTCCAGCTTTTGATGTTTAGAATATTTGTAAGCTTGCAGATAAATTTTATCCCGCTGACTTTATAGATCAAGAGAAGATGTATTTGAAAGATCAATTGGAGCTATATCAAATTGAAGTTCAACGTAACTCTCAATTTAAAAATTTGACAACACTTCCCGATATGTGTCAACTGTTTGCATTGACAAGAAAATCAATGAGTTATAATCTTGTTGATAGATTGATTCGTCTTGTCTTGACTTTTTCCAGTTTCAACAGCAACCACAGAACGTGCATTTTCAACTATGAGTGTCATTAAGAGAAAGTTGCGTAATAGAATGAAAAATGATTTTTTGTCAAGTACCATGCTTGTGTATATAGAGAAGGAAATTGTTGATACTTTTCTATTAAATTCTCTTATTGACAAGTTTGAAGTGACGAGGACAATGAGATACCTATTTTAGATGTCCAAGCCATTTTTATCATCTGTTATATATATAGGCAGTTTACTTTTTATCTTTTTGATGTCCATCTAATGTTCATGTTTTCAATTTGTATAGCGTTAGACACATAGATGGACATATTGTTTTTGTATTGACAAACTAATTGTCTTTTTGGTCAGTCAATCTAACTTGTCTATTTTGGTACTTAAAATCGTCGTTTTCAATCCTCTTAGTTAAAAAAAAAATTCGAGGGTGGGAATTCATGTGTTTTTAGGAACTTGAAAGCGTCTGTCAACTTAATTCTCGTAATCCTAGACGTACTATTAAGACTTAAAATTCCATTTTAGAACGCCAACTTTGTAGAGGGTAGCTCAAATGTACACACTATTTATTTGTTTCATACGTATTTGATCTGAGATTTATTCCTCAACATGTTTCCTATAAGATGATGACTTGTTTAAGCACATCATCTTGGGACACGTGCCCGATATAATTATCTATTTAAGCTTAAAAAATTCTGATATCATATTAAGATTTGAATTTTCTTATATTCAAAACTCTTATATATACCGTAAATTTGTTTTATATATATTCGACATTGAATTTATCCATCAACCCATACACCTTATATTTGTGAACCAAACAGCCCTTGGAGTCGACATATGGATTGGCCACTTGTAAGGCTGGAAATGCATAACCTCACATATTAGTTCAAGAAAGTTGTATGTTTTGAATTATGTTTATTTTTGTATGGGATCTATTTTGGTGGTCCTTATTCGGAGTTACGAAAATTGAAAAGGTGGTCTTACGAAATAAGTCAAATTTCGACTTTTGAAAAAAGTGTAAAGGAAGATAGGAAGTTAATAGATTTTTGCACCTTTCATAAAAAAATAAAAATAATAACATGTTTAAATTCTTTTTGTAAATTTGCGAAAACTTCCAATTGCTTAAAGTAAAATTTGAACTCATTATTATATAATTTCAATATCACAAATCAAGGATCCTTGCAATCAAAACTAGAACGATACTATTGTAGAGGTGGAACCGTAGTTATAAACCTGACATGAATCCATCGATAAATCGACGACTCAAACCCACATGTTCGATCATTGACCCACCAGTTCTACTAGTAACTCAATGATTCAGTGTGTTATCAATTTAAATATTATCTAGTAGAAATTATTTAATACTCACTTGACCTTAAATTCATTTTCAATAACACCTTTTTCTCAATAAAATAATTTTGTATGTAGATTCATAAAAAAAATTTCCTATTATTTAATCTCACATTCTCTAACAAAAAAAAAAAAAGAGCTATATATGTGTGACACATAATGACCATAATAATTAGAAGTGGCAACATAGTAAATTCAACATTTGAAGAGAGTGGTTTGGTAGGACTTTTGCAATTAATTTGGAGATAGAGTATAGGGTTCATGTGGGGCATTTGATAAGGCAATAATAAATGTGAAAAGCTGTGGAATGAGACAAAGAGGTTGAGAGAGTAATTATGAATACTTAAAAAAATTGACCATATGAATATGAGCATCCCCTTTCTCCAACCCTAAACCCCAACTTCTTTCCGCTCTATTCCTTTGCATGCATTCCATAAATTTTCACCAGAAAAAGGGGCACTTTTTATTTAAGTTTCAAAGTTGATGGATGGTAGAAAGTGGCAACCGTCCATAATAAATAGGGAGAAGTACTTTGGAAAGGTGTTTAAAGAAAGAATCAAGTTGGGAAAATTAAGTGCATGCTATGTTTGGCATTTTGAGAATTTAAAAAGTGTTTATAGATGTTTGTATTAACGCGCGATTACGTCCTCATCTGCCGCTATAGTAATTTTCACTATGATGAAAAAAAAAAGTTTATAAGACAAATTGCGCACATTATTTTCTCTAATGTTTCTCACTTTTTGATGATGATTAAATATATTCTAATAATCACTCCCTATTTATAAGAAAATTTAGAAAAAAAATTGAAATTACAAGTATAAATTCTTATAATATCCTTGATAAAATTTTGGCTCGAGAGATCCATCCCCACACCCCCAAGCCACCTCACAGAACCCATGTAGCGGTAATAATTAAGTCTCACAACTTAACATGACAAAATTACAATCAAAATATTTTTAATCCACACAAATTCATCGGATCCATAATTTTCTAACTTAAAGTTTCAAGGAAACGGAAGAATAAATAATCGGAATTCGAGGGAGAGATTGTAAAGAAAGTGGAAAGAAATTTTAAAATTGATGAAATATGGAGTGAGTAATTAGTTAACTCCAAATTTGGGAGGGAACCTCAATTTCTCAACAGTACAGACCTCAAAAGGAAAGTCCATAAATTATTTTCTAATGCATGTGTTGGATCAGTTGAATTGAAGAAGGCCATTTAATGACATTGATTATTTGTGTTATGTCTCTTCATAATATTTTAATTATGTTTTATTTCAATGAGATATTTGGCATGTACACATATTTTAATTTGCGTTAAAATCAACAATCGATTTTAACCATATATTTTATAGGTCTGACAACTTGTCAACCACATATTTCATCAACTTGTATCAAAATTTATTTAAAATCTGATTTTAATCTCCACCAAATAGGGACCAAATATGTTAAATGAACCATATTAAGTAAGAAGATGTGTAATTTCTTGTTCTGTCTTGATCACTTATTTATGTACTAAAATAAGTGACAATCTTGTTTAAAAATAAGTTATTTTGATGATGACTAAACATGCTTAGTCGAACTCCATGTTCAAATTTGGTGCATCAAACCATTTTAAAAAGATGCTCTAAATGCAAGACGCTTTATATTTTAGATAATCAATACTTTAAAATAAGATTAAATGTACTCTTTATTTTTACTTTTTAATTAATTAAATTTAATAATTTACTGGTTTATTCTTGCTTTCATTAAAAATAGAAATAGAAAGTTTGTTTGAGAGTAAAATCCACTCTCTTTTAAAATAGAGCTCAATTTCAAAGATTGGCTCTATAAAATATAGAATATTTGACATTTAAAAAGTTTCCTGCAAATACTCAAACCTGTGAAATGTAATACTTTAAGTTAATTTAATTATGAGTATAATATAAATCTTTTATTTTAAATTGAGGAGTTAAAGATTGTACAAAACTAATATAATACATTCTTACTTTTGGACCAAATCAACCTACATAACTCTGGAAGTCTTTGGAGCTATCGCGTATAATTATTTTAACTAAAATTGAATTTAATCCACATCATGACTCATGACCACATGTGATGAACATTATCTATTTACATATGATATAATCAAATAATCAAATTATATTTTCCCAATTAAGATCAAATTGAAGTGTAACTTATACAACTGAACAAAATTAAAATATATTTATATGATTGATAATAGAATAAATAAGTATTTAAGCACCGGTGACGTGTCATATAAATTCACCATTGGATTTTAAACTTAATTCAAATGTTGAGGCTCACAATAAATTTATTCATCAATGGATTTATATGACACGTCATCGATACTTAACATAAGATAAGCACCGGTGTTCATTATCTAGGAGAAACGTGGGAGCGAAGGAGATCAAGTTTTAAACTACATTTTAATCAGTAACCTAAATCTTAAATGTACAAAAAATGGGATCAAGACTACACAACTGAAAATGAATCTTCATGTAATAATATTGCATGCACAAAACAGATTCTGCCGAATTATGTTTTTCAGACAATTATCTTATCTGGGCATGTGTTTGCAGCAGGAATGATTAATCTTAATGAGAAACATTTTCAATAGAATAAATTGGAACAAATATCATTAAGGATTGGAAGAATTATTATCTTTCTGTTGATAGAAGGATTCATATTGCTCGACTCGCCTCTTTGAACCAGGAAGCTCCAGTTCTTCCACAAAATCTTTTGTCATCTTCAAGAAATCCTCCTTGTGCAATTGTTTCCATATCTAATACAACAACATATAACAGAAGGTTAGTTAAGAAAATGAGAATATGGCAAGTTTTCAAGAAAAAAAGAACAAATTCTAGAACAAACTTATTAATTGCATATTTGGTAACTTTCTCAAAATAATTTTTTTATCCACATAATTCAGTAGGACCTACAACTAATACTAACTTCTTATTCACACAATTCGCATGACTCACAGCTAATAATCTACAAAAAACTTTACCATACATACTCTAAGTTTACATAAGCTTTGACTCGTACTCCCATATATGATGGTAAAATATAAGATCTTCAACTAAATAGACACACTTGGAAAATGGAAATCAACTGATTTCTTTTGCTATACAAAAAGGAAAACAAGTGGATGAAAGACATGTTAACTACAAAGCCAGTGTTTTGAACACCGGCCAGTTGAACCGGAAAAATTGGGAACCAATCTTATGCTAGCCTAAAAACCATAGATTGAAAAATAGAGATGAAACCCAATCTACAGGCTAGCTTTAATAACAACTGTTAAAAGGCAGCAAGGACACGATTTAAGTTTCCAGGGAAAGCATTTAGCTGAGACATACATAGCCCAAAAAACAGCAGAACGGGAAAACTTGCTTATCACCACGTATATATGCAAGAATAATCCCTGGAAGCAAAAGAAGTTCCTCCCAAGCACCATTAACATATTCTGATCTATGCCTTTCAACAAATAATTTATGTTGATAAATCTATTATGTATTGTTTAATGTTCCAGGCAAATCTTTCAATAACTATTTCACATGCAGATCCCTGGCAACTGCTGACCATAGTTTGGCGATTGGGACTTTCCCTTCACCACTTCACTCTCCCCAGCGGCACAGCCTTCAAATTCCAATTTATTTAAGGGAGAAAAGGAGCATCCTTAAAGAAATGTAAGATATAAAGAAATCTGAAAAGAAAATTATAAACTTAACAATTGATAATGTCGATGGGGTATAAGCCTTGCTCTTGAAATTCTTATGCTTGACCAGAGATCATGAAGATGTCTCTACCTGTTATTATAAAGCAAGGGCAAAGTTTAAAAAGGTGAAACTAAGTACTAAAACGGTTTTCTTTATGATGCGAGGTGTAAGCCTCGAAGCGGATTGAGGCGTAAGCCTCACAAAATATATATATATATATATATAAGTAAAAGAATTATAAAATAATACAAAAATACAAAAAAATAAAAGTTGGAGCATATAGTAAATAGGTTATATAACCATTAACATATTGAGATATAGTCCACCTAAGAAAAGAACAAGTTTAGCAAAAAAAAATTATAGAAGTTACAAATCACTCCATTTGCAATGTAAAAAAAGAAGCAGTTTAAACTAAAAAAAAAAAAAAAAAGCATAATAGTCAGCACTATCATCACTGTTACTAGCATCGTTAATGAAATCATCATCAAATCTAATTTCCTCATCATCTTCCTCTTCGCTACTCTCAATTTTTACAAAATCATCTTCCTCATCCACCAATTGCAATGTGACCTCATTTTATTATTTTGTTTGGGCCCAAAATACCTTTTTAAATGGTTTTTTATTTTCTTTTTTAAGAAGGACCATTTCTGATTTCTTTTCATACAATTGAAAAATCAAATTTTAAATGAGGCGCACGCCTCATGCTCCATGAGGTGAGTGCCTTGAGACATGCACCTCAGATTTAGAAGCGTAAGCCTCATATTTTTAGCTTCAAAAATACCGCCTTAAGGCATACTACATGCGCCTCGTGGTGAGGCGGGCCTCACTACCGCCTTTTTAAACCATGAGCAAGAGGACACAATATGCAGCATTGTCAACAAATCCAGAACAAATAATATTGTAAAATGATATTATCATAAATAATGAATAAATATACTCAAGCAAGAAAGATTAAAATGCATACCACCTATGTTAGTGTGCATCAAATGCATATAGTTCCTCTTGTGGTCTAATACCCACTCAGCACTATAGTTGTATCCGTTTGTATACAACTGTCCTGTGCGCTAGGCCTATGCAGGGGAAGTAGTGTGTACATAGCTGAAATCATGATGGGTTCTTAAGAGTATATTTGTTTTGAATCATAAGCAAAGAATTTTAAAGAACCGGCAAACCCCAGGGAGGGAAGTGAATTGACCTCCATCAGAAATTTGAGGTACTAATGGTTATATGAACTAAAAATCCTACCACAAGAAATGCTAAGCAAAATAAACAAATCTATAATGCGTGTTTTGCATGACTTGAACTGTCCAAACACAATTTGCTTCAAAAGATTGAGTAAAATATTTTATTTATTTTGTCTATTGATGAGAGGGAATGGTAGACTAAATACTAACATGAGCTTGTGGGCAATGTGTTCTCAAGATGCGAGCAACACAGAATGAGACATGATAAGTGCGGTTAGATCTTTTCGTGGGGTTATTTATGCATTTGTTGTATTTATGTTGGTCATTTGATTGATAACTTGGTGTTATTGTTGTGTGTGAACATGTTTAAAAAGATCTGTGTTATCATATTATATTATATCTTTATCGCATGTGAATTTGCTTTTGCTTGATTATTGTGATTACTTCTACTTGGACATTCTTAAGCTTAGCCCTGGTGTATACATGGAGCAGGTATGATACATATTTCGGATCCAAAACACGAGGTAAGGTCTGTGATATCAAATTTATTTGGTTACCTTGATAATACAAGTAAAAATTGTGTTTTATTTGCTGGCGGTTGATTGGGTACCAAGGTGGGCGATGATAAAATTGTTGTCGGGAATTTTATCGACACCAAAGTGATGGTTCGACCAGGAAACTTTGAACATTTTAGGATGGCCCATGAGTTTAGCCCAAGTAGTGGTTATTGAGTTGGGTTATTAGACTGGTGGCTTTAGATTATTGTTGGCCCATTAGGATGCTTAATTAAGTTATCTCTAGCCCATTGGAGTGACCTTATGTTGGGGCTTATATTTCCATTGCCTTAGCTGTGCTTGCGCGAGTGGAGAGAAACGAGAAAGAGGAGACAACCTTTTTTTTTGTGTTGGTTTTGGGAACCATTGTTTTCTTCTACTTTTTCTTCCAAATTAGTTGCTGCATAATCACCATCTTCATCTCCATACTTGAGTGGAAACTATAGTGGCAACCAAAGCGTTGGAAGGTTGTGGGTCGAGCCTTGGTTTTTGTGGTGTTCGTTTGGTTGATTTTTGAGCTCGAAATCAAGATATTCTTAAAAAGGATGTTCTACACTCTTCAAATGGCAGAATCTACGGCGGTGACAGGTCACGCCAATGCCCTCAATACATCATTTTCTCAACTTAAAACGTTGGTTTATACAATATGAGATGATGAACATGCAGAGATTCTGCTGTAAAGTTTGCCTGATTCATAAGACAAGTCTCGCATTCTCCCACTTAATTAGTAGTAATCCTTCTGTCCTTTTCTAAACTTGCCAGGTTCATGTCGCTTATGTGCGTGAGGCAAGAAAAAAAAAAAAAGGTATGTGCAAGGCCATGAGAGGATCTACACTATATGAACTTATGAATATCGATTGGCTTGGTTACTAAAACCATAAACCAAATGGAGAGGAGAAAAGGACCATTATTGCTAATAACCCCAAATCAGTACGTTGTTGAATCTTTTTGTCAAAATGAAGAAGCTGATTGAGCACATAATCTGACATGTTTTCTAGGTTTTAGAGAAACTTCGGATTTTTTTATTGCAAGGAAAAGAATTTCCATTATGAACTGGTGTTTTGTCTAAGAAACAGAAAAAACCTTACCTCGAAATCCCACTCGCCATATAAGTTTGGATCGGTCTTGTTTTCCCAAACGTAAGTATGGGCCTGCAACTTCTCAGAACTATCCTGCAAATTCAAGACAGCTCCTATTTTTATTTATGGTCCACAGATTCTTAGTAAGGCATCAAAAGTTGAGTGTTAATCATACCTGCTTGTGTAACAAAAAACAGTCAGTGGTGGAGAGGTAATTTGAGAAATAAATAAATAAATAAATAAATGACATTTTTATATTATGCTTTGTGTTTGAAAAATTGTTCCGTCATTAAATTAGGCCTCCACTGGATCCGACCCTTGCCTCCGCCACTGACACAGTAAGGACTCATGCCAACACGTGAATAATAATCCAATGTGTAAATAGAAAAGAACAGTTGACATTTAAGCATGCAATTTTTCAACCATAAATTCCTTTGCAGCTATATTTTTTTATGTCAAGATCCAAGCAAATGGTCCTTGATGTGCATCTAGAACAAAGCTATACATAAAAACAAGCCAAATATACAAACCATTAAGAAGACATCGACAGCCCTCCTTTCATACTCAACGTCCTCAAATTCATCCAGAATATGTAGTTCAGGAGGAGTGATGCCTAAGAGTACCTGCAATTTTATATTAACAAAATTTCAATCACCTTAGCCACATATTCTTGAATAAGAGCCACACAAGATGCAATTCTCAATTCTATACGATAATTTTCAGTTAAATGTAGCACTTTTAGGACTCTAATTACCAATGATGATCAAACAGATTTCCCCTTAGATTATGTTATATGTGTCCACAAGTAATTACAACTCACACAAGCACTCAAACAATCACACAAGAGAAGCACACAGGAACCGTGGCAAATGACAATCCTTACACACAAATCAACCCATCTACTGTTGAATTACCTCTTCTCAAAGCTTCAATATCTTTACTCGAATTTAGTCTTTAACATACTGATTCAAGTGCAAGCTGAATCCATTGTTAATATAAGATAAATCACGCAAAGTTTATAATGTAGAACAAACCTTCCCGGCAACTTTGTTATTTTCAACAGGTAAAATTGCTGGGTAAACGTGTCCTCTGATGCTAAACCTATGGCTACAAACAAAAATAAAAAAATTCAATGAAATGATCAACTAATAACAAAATAGGGGGTAGGGGCTATACAATTCCAATTGTCAACCTTCGCAATTACCTCTGCTAGATTTGTCGGGAAAAGGGGGAAAAAAAAAAAAAAAGAATACTTGATTAATTGAATTGAGAAAGAGGGACTCACTAGTAGGGAAGGGTGGCAGGGGAAGAGTCAGGGATGCGATTCAAGAGGATTTGAACGAGGTCGTCAGCTAGGAGGCTGCCGTACACGAAGACGTTATGAATTGCAGAATGAGGATTTGCAGTAGACGCCATTGAACTGATTTACAACTCCTCTCTAAATGTTAATTTGTGCCCACAAATATATAACAATTGCACCACAACACAGTCGGGAATTTTACGGAATGCGTAGATAATGGGAGAAGAATTTGGAGAAAAAATTGATTTGGAACGGTGATGGAGGGAAAATAAGTGGTTAAAAAGTAAGAAAAATTTCTAAATTTACATGTGATATTATTTTATTGATACCATGTGTAGTTGAAACGAAGAAAGAAAAAAAAATGAAAAAGAGAATGAGAAAAAATGGACGTCAAACAAAGGCATATGTTAGTAGAATTTTGGAATTTGTAAATAGAAAATATATTTCATCGTTTTAATTTATAATTTATTAGCTCGAACCCAATTCCGATCTCTCTGTGCCCTTATCACATATAAGATAAAATTTTATTATGGACTAGCGAATAGAACGAAAAACAATAACGACGGATAATTATTGCTAATTAATATGAAACGAGCACATGAATAAGATTGGTTATGGTCAGTATTTTAAAAAGCGCGTTCTTAAAAGGAAAAATGCAAGCGGAAAATGGTCTTGACTTTATAAATTTTCTTAGTAGAGGCTACACTTGATAGCCTAAACATTTATAATTTCATTGAACAGCCTTAATCCAATATTTTTCCACAATACAAACTCCCAATGACAAGTGACAACATCAGATTTTTTTTTTTCTTTGATTTTAGACTCTGTTTTCTTTTTCTCTTATAAAGAATTTTCTTAAAAAGGCCTTCTCATGAGCGTGGAAGTGAAAAAAGATCTGTTCTTCTTTGTTAAAATTGTCTACATTTGAGCTTAGTAACCTCTCTATATAAGGAAATATTTATTGCAATCAGAGGTCTTAGATTCGCAAACTAACAAGGGAAAGTAGTTCTTTGCTTTCCTCTCAAATAAATTTGTTGACGGCGAGATTTACAATATAATTTTTGGTCAATTCTCGTCGTCTTTGCTCCACTTAAATTGCCAGCAAAAGATTGGTTAACTCACTCGACTACAGTGTGGAATGGATAACAAATGTGGTGCTAGATTCAACTCTGACGATCAAGTTAGTATATCTTTAGATAGGTAATTACTGATTTGTTCTATTAGACTGTTTTATTTTTAACATTCGCATCAACTTGCATGTATTATTGGGTTCTCATTTGTGATAGAATTTTTATGCGTTCGACACTCTCAATATAATTTTTTTTTTTTTAATTAATTGATTTCTGTTAAATCTTTAGACGAATTAACCATAGTCTAAGGACATGCTTGGCAAAATATTAAGATTGCTCTTTTCCTGCGGGTTTTGGAAGAGCTGTATCTATTATTATGTCCACGGTTGATCTTCAAGTTTTTGCGAGTGCCATTCTAGTTCTAAAATACATTGTTACTGTTTACTAAACATGCCTTTAATTATCGGATAACATCAAGATCTATTTATTCAAATTCTTCGTCTTCCTTATTGGATACGATTATCATTCTTCTTTGATGTTATTTAGTGAAATCCGTCTTAAACATCTCTTGCATGCACATACACACACAACTCGTTAAGTTATAATATTGGGATATTCAAGGTGCACGAAAAGTGTCATTTTCTTTAAAGCACATCGTGCCTTCACCTGCATTGATTATGTAGTGCAAAAGACTGGTCGAGCATACTGTTTTACAAACCTTACAAAATATCTAAAAGAGTAAAGATATTCAACACTACTGGTGTGAAGCACCAATCTAGGTGATAACTACATAAAATTTAATGGTAGATTGACTTAAATGTTATGATATACGATTCATTTAATTGAATTTATCAAGTGTGACAACATAAATTGGTGTTCTAATGCCAGGGTCGTGATAGTATTATCCTATCTAAAAGTAGTCAATCGAAATTGAGTAAACAATTAATGATTTTTTTAATATTTTACCTAATTAATTAAAGGAGGAAAAAAAATGATCCAACATAAAAATCTTCGAAAATAAATGTACTCAAACCTCGAGTACTTGAGCCGAAGGTGAAAAAAAAGAGCAAAGGAAATTGAATGCAAGTGACACGAGCAAACATTACCAATAAAAACTCAACAATCAATACACTCCAAATCATACTCAATTCAAGCCTGATTCATAGCTCAAAAATTTGGTTAACTTCTCAAAACCGTAAAGATTTTTCTCAGATTACTATATCCATCACGAAAATGTTTGAAACCAGTAAAAAATAATTACAGGTTGGATTGAAATTATTTAACTGGGAACTCGTTTCGTCTATAAAATAATTTTGTTCAGCTGATAGTTCGATAGATGGTAACACCTGACTATCATCAATATTCAACTGTCCAAGTCTTCATTTCCACTGGTAAATGATTCGACCACACTGTCATCGTCATTTCTGATGTCATTGGCATCACTATCAACATCCTCGTCAATATCTGGTTCCATGATTGAATCATCATCTCCGTCATCATCTTCGTCTTCTTCACTCTCGGCGTCATCAGGATCAGAATCATCATCTGTTGGCTTCCGTAGACCAATCTCATACACCCGAGCTGAAGAATACATCTCATCTTTATCATCCATTGCAATAAGGCCAACAAAAGAATCAGCTGGCTCAGTCGCGAAGTGAAGAACACAGCGGTCCACGGGAATTGTGGCAATGTCACAGTAATTGACAGTATCGACGGTGTGAAAAGCAGCAAATAAAGGGTGCTTTACTCGACGAGTGTTAAATGCTGAAGAGATGTCCTCGAGATTTCTCCTGAGGATTGCATATATTACATCGCCACTTACATTAAATGTTATCACTGTTTGATCCAAGGATGGCACACTTCGTAGAAGCCTTAAGTTTCTGAGATCCCAGACCTCTTGAGTTTATAATAACCTGTTAACACAGTTAGAAGGGTGAAATACGTACTTAAAAAGAGGAGGAGGGGGGGGTTACGTTTTAAGCCCTTTTTTTATTTTGATTTTTTCAAAATCAATTTGTCTCAAAACTCATTTTCAACCATACATCCTCCCAATAAAATAATTTTGCATGTGAACCCATAGCTTTCTCATACTTTCTAAACCACACCTCCAAAAATATCACTTTTCACTAAATCATTTCTCAAAAAATAAAAATCAAACAAGGTCTAAAACAGAGGAAAATGCGAGTACAGAATAAGAACCAGGGAGTACTTTCTGGTGAGTCGACAATTAGATATGATATATCATCTGTACCTCATTTCCAGCAGGATGAAATCCACCACCTCCATAGTCTGTAAATTGATCGAATCGACGAATTGGGCTCGAAGTGCGATGATCCCATAAGACCCCATTCCAAAGTAGCATAGAGTCTTATGGGCTGAAATGAACAAGGGAATATGGATGCCCACAACCATAAGGGCCGCTAGATGTATCTGTAAGCTTCACATCCAATTGAAAGGTCCGGATGTCATACAACAGAATCTCATACTGGGATGAGTCGGACGATAATGCTGCAAATAAGCTACCTGAATGGCTGAACCTTGCTGCTTTACATCCCTCAAATGAATGCCTGGGACCAGCTGAAATGGAAGACCCGTCCCATAAAAGCACATCATTTGCACTTGAAGAGAGAACCAGCTGATTTTCGCCAGAAAAATGTGACTGCAGAAGTGTCAAAGGAGACCAATGACTATCGCAACTCTCCACCACACTGTTGCTGTTCGAGTCAAAAACTTTCAGTTCCCCCAAGTGGTTGCCAACAGCAATCTGAGAAGAATCTCCAAGGACAGTTATACAAGTTAAAAGGTCACCCACATCATCTCGGCAGGTTCGCCATGGTCTGAATCTACTATATACAAATTGACGATCCTTGCAACTCCCATGGATTCCACCATACATACTTCTAAAGTCCCGTGTGGTAAGCTGGGCAGTCACATTTGAAGGAACATCATGGCTTCGTCTTGATTCTGGACAAACGTGTGGATGAAAGAGAGAAAGTGGAGGTAAAGTTGTGATTGGAGCTGGGCATTGACGATGCTGGTGTTTCAGATACTGAACAAGAAGAGAATCCAAGGTCAGCCGCTCTGAGCCAGAAGGGTGTGGATCCTTCAGAAGTCCATGATGAGAGTAAGATGCTTGACCCATCCGAGTACTGGCGTACTGGTTTTCATCCCGCATCAGCCAGCAATGTACGTGTTAGCAATCGGCCATGATGATCTTTCAGCATAGAACTTGGTGTGCAGAATGCATTTGCATCTAATTAACACCATTTCTATGGACAGTATTAGGTGTTGGAAAAACAGGAGATCTAAGTGTGTGCTCACCAGTGTTAAGTCGTTTCCCTTGTGATGCAAACCCAGTTTCCTTCAACTCAGTCAATTTATGTTTCATTGGCAGCACAATTGGAGTTCTAATTTGAGCATCCACATCCCCACCAGATTTCACAGCAGATACTGAAGAAGTTTCTGCTGTGTCACCATGTCCAGCAGATCTTCTTGATGAGGTATTAAACTTACTGTTTGATGGTACGGGCAACTCCTCCAGTTAGTTTTTGAGAATTCGTGCAAACTTGAAAATGTCAGTGGTTTCTTCTTCAATGAGGAGGCAGCTGAGTGACATCTCGAGCTGGAATCCTCCTCATGAGAAGAAATGTTCGGTTTATATGACAGGAATCCACGAGGAGCTCATCCAGATGGCCATTGAATTTGTACTGATGAAGCTTCCTGTACAGAAGCTTGATGTGCTCCCGATGTTGCCAAAGATGGCAAAGGTGTCAACTGAGCCTCTTTCAGAAGTTTAGCTGCACTTTCTGCCAAACCTGATGTGCGTAGGTGCTCATGGATAAGAAGAAGAAGTTCCCTGACATTTGGATGAAAGAGAATATCATTGAAAGCAAATATTTAAAAGGATGGGGAGGGAATAAATGATTTAAGCTTGAACTCAAATAATATACTCACGAGCATGCAATCACCAAATACCTTGAATCATATGCAATAGGAGTAGCTGCGGCTATAGCAGCTCTTTCAATACATCTCAAAGTCGGGGTAGTAGCATCACTAGCTGCTAAAGTACTTGCACGTCCAGAATTAGTCACAACCTACAATATCCTTAAAAGTTACGACATGAATACAATTATACAATCATAAGACGCACAAATATTGGACAAGAGAATGCTATCATACACATATATAGAGTTCCAAATAAACAGTTTATCTGCTTATCATATCAACTAGAAACCCAATCCAAAAATTCCCTAAAAAAAAAAACTGTTGTGTAAGCAAGCACTATAGATATCACTTAATTAAATGCCTGCAAATCTGTTGCATATGGATTTACAAATCAGAGCATGTGGCAGTGTATTCAGATAATCACAATGCATTCCAACTTCCTAATTGCAAACGTAGCTATCGGATGAGGAAGTATATATTTATTACCTATGTGAGAAGAGGCAGTTGCACTTTTTGTGCAATTGCTATGAAATTGTGTTCTGCATTCTTTAAAGTTTTGTCACACCGAAATTCATGTCCTTTACTCTTCTTTTCTTTTTATACTCATATTTTTTCTTGACATGCAAAATTTTCCTTTCCAACCTATGAAGCAAAGAAAGTGTAACCTATCTTATGGCACAAAAGGATATGCCAGTGTGGAGTTAATTTTTCTTGGAAAACTCAGTTGTTATCTCATTCACCTTATTAAGAGAGTAGAAAAGTAACTACTTATAATTGATATGAACATCCACACAAGCCAAAAGGAGACCATTAGCAGCTGAGTAAACAAACTGATGAAACTCGCAATCATATTATCAGCAGAGAAAATTCAAACTCCACCTAAAGCTCCTGAGATCAAGTTATGTAAGAACCGACTAAATAGTCAGTAGAGAAAAATGTGGTGGCGAACTCTTGAGATTCCAAACCAGACTTAAGACTGTTTTTCCTATGACTTCCAACAGACTTTTCTTACCATCCCTTTTTTTAGCATGAGATGAATAAAAAAGAAACTATCTGCAATCTTGAATATTGCAAAGCATGATGAACTAGCATCAATTATGAATCTTAAACTTGTTGAATTTCAGCAGGAAAATATTTATGTGTGAACAGATGTTCAAAAAAATATAAATGAGTATAGTGTATGCGATTATTTCTTGAAATAAGATAACACGGACGGGGCAAAGATGTTCAAAGCAAGTCACCCAATCACACATTCAAACACCATCTTAATTGACCTCACCCCAATTAGCTCAATAGTCACTTGCACAAGCTCTGCCTGCCATCTGTTCTGCTCATTGCCAGCGGTCTGGCTGCCAGAATCTCGAATAAGTTCTGATAGCTTTTTCCCCACCTGAAAGAGAAAGTTGAACAAACAAAATGAATAACATTTTCACACGTCTTCATTAGTCTCTAATAGAACAATAAGTACTACAGTTAATGTAATAAACAAATTGTTTTTCCAATTTGGTACTTACCTGAAGCTTCGTTAATATGTGTGCAATTGACTCATCTCTGGCTAAACCAAGAAGAACGCGACATGTGAGAGCACGAAGACAGTCAAGAGCAGCAGGAGATGTAACCATCCGGGGTTGGAGGAGATGAAGAAGAACCTTGATGCCGTTATTTGCACGAACAGCTTCTCTCGCTTGATGATATCCTTGTTCTAGCTGTGCAGCATGGCCAGCACAACCAGCTCCACCACCCAAGGATATTCTATGATCTCCCACTAATCCAGAAGCTACTGCAGAAGCAGGTGATTGTGAAGTATTACCAACAGAAGATGAGGAAACTATTGAGGAACCACCTCGATCCGTCAAAGCAGGTACTTCATTTCGCAGTTCGCCCTCTAGGTTCATTCTTGCCTGGAACGTTAACTGCTCGCTCCGGATTATTCTGCTCCATAGTGGGACCATTTGCACTCCCGAGTTGAAGAATTTTGCGGTCCTTGAGTGAAGATACTTGGTTTGTTGCTGATAGATGGTGAGGGGCAAACAAGATTTATCAAAACATGCAGCGCTGGTTCAACAATCGGTGTCATTTTGATGTTAAAAGAATTTAGTGAAATTAGTGAAAATGATAAATAAAGGATAGGCCAAAGTCTGCACAGGTTACCTCAGGTTCAACATAACCAGCACCATTTGCTGCATCCAAAATTACAGCTATACCAACACGATCATTGCTTAATGTGGCATTAGCAATACGTTTGCAGCTATAAGGTATTAAAGTGACGATACGCACTACACCCAGTGCATATTGAAGCAAATCATGCAAATAGCGTTCAACGGGTGGCGCCTGTGGAGCAAATTAAAAGTTATTACAGTACTAGATCGAAATACATAAAAAAATATATAGAATTTAAAATGTTACACCATACCTGACATAGCTCCAACATGGTACGTGACCATTACAACTTAAGAACTTGTCAACAACAGGCCAACAAGCCCTCTGTACTTGACGAAATACTGCATCCATAGCCTCATTACTTGCGTCGAGTGGCTTGTAGGCTGCCCGAGAACATGAAATATTATGGGTTGAACTGCAGATGATTTTATTGGGTCGAATTGAATCCACAGGCAAAAGAAGGTGTGCTCTGAAGTATTGTCGCAGTGCAACACAAGTATGGTAAGCTTTCTGCTTCTCAGAAGAAGTCAATAACTCTGCAGGATATCGGTCATTTCGAAGTGATCCTGAGTTATTTAATGTCCCAGAAGGCACCCCAGATCTCACTGGGGCAGCAATGCACAAATGATCAAGGAGTTTCAGCAAACCATCCTGTGCATCAAATGCATCAATGACTGCTCTGAAGACAAAAGCAGCAGCAAAAAATAATGCAGCATTTTTCCTAGCGTGATCCTGAGGACACTCTAGAAGTTGAAGAGCCAACTCCACAATCTGGTGGACAACATTTGAAGGAAGGGCAGCACATACACGCTCCATTATCCCCTGTAAAATTATGCTTTAAGTCAAAATCGGCTTGATGGTAAAACTTACTAGAACAATAAAACTTACTAGGAGCATACAAAGAAATAAGGAACAAAATCAAAGCAAATGTAGAAGCACTCTCAGAAACAATTGTTAGGACATACTGTGTAAACAACAATACCTGAATTGAACCAATTGTAAATAAGCAGGAAGACAGACCATAAAAATGTTTGTGCGACTCTAGGGACAGAAAGCAACTTTTGCATGCCACCACGATCCACAAACAACGCAGCAAATTTCCAATGAGCAGCCAATGCACAGATTAATTTGAAGAAAATCAGACAAAAGTAGTGCACGGTTAGAAGCATCTTTATGCTTAAAACTTCGCTGCAATAGTGCAAGACAGACATCCACCCCCTTTTCGTGCAACGCAGGACCAAGAACTTCAATATACTCCCCTAAAATAACAAGGCACTGTATACAAAGTTTTTCCTTCAGCTTTCCTAGGGATTCCCTATCAAGAATGAAGAATTCACCAATATCTTCAATAGGTTCTGGTTCAGTTGGTTTTGAATTCCCTGAATTATCATCCATGCTACTTGAACCCCTATACCAAGTCATGTGAGGATCTAGATTGAATTAATAAACAATCATATAGAAATAAAAGAATGCATGCCATATTAGACAATGCCAATATATGAAAGGGATGTCTTGAATATAAAACAAATATCAACCTTGATACTGCAACTGCATTAGCAGCATCTATAACCTTTAATGCCACTCTTGAAGCTGCCATCATCACAACAGCTTCATCACTGTTTGTTTTCTTAAACTCCTAAATTCACATAAGATGCGTATACTTAGAAAGTAGAAGAGAATATAACCTTAAAAAAGCAAGAGAGAAAAATGTGCGTACCTCTAAAGCAGAACTCTTAACCACTTCGGCAGCAGCATCACCAGCTGCTTTTATGGCTTCTGCTGGAGCATTGTCTGCTCTGGCTTCAGCTTCAGCAGCTCTGACAGCTTTCTTGACCACATCAGCAATGTCCTTGGAGCCAATTGTGCAATCTTTGAAGCAATCATCATCATCATCTCTTTCCAGGACAAAAGCATCAGCATTGTTCCTTCCTAAGCCCTTGGCATCTGAAGTCCTTCTCAAATCCTGGCTTCTCATCAGGCTCCGGTCCTTCCCACTTCGGCCCTGTCCTGATCTACTGCCAGAAACTGGAGAGGCCAATTGTTCATTATCGAATACTCCTTCATTGACCCTGCCCCTTCCTCTTGATCTGGTCAATCCATGATTTAACCTGCTTCTCGAAGAGTCATCTCTCGGGTCATCAAAATCTTCTTCCCTGTGGTATTTGACACCATGTTTTGTTTTAGCTTCACATAAATCTCTGATATGCCATTTTTCCTCACCATCTGCTTCCGCTTCATAGTCATCAACCTCAACAGCCATTATTCTATCTGGTGGTTCTTCATCAACCCATCGCTCATCTCCAGCTGCTTGCGCTCTGCTCCCGGCGTGATCCCAATCAGGACCATCTAACGGTCCATCATCCTGTACTCTAAGGACATCCACGGGAGAACTGTCTGGAACTTGCTGCGACCTACCCCTAACTTCCTCTCTTGATTTAGCACAAATCACAGTTGCCGCACTTCTGTGCTCGATCAATGAATTTGCATCCTTTTGACCTGTGCTTGTCTCACCCAAAACGCGTATACGAAGATATCACATAAGCTTGGCTGACAATCCAGATGTTTAACACATCTTCCACTATTTAATCACCACTAGAATCACCAAAACCCAAAAAGAAAAGGTTACAAGAAGCAAGAGAAAGCCTCCACAAAAATAAATCACTTAATAAAGCTCTTGAGGGCATACCTAGCCAAACATACTGCAAGAAAACCAGTAGAGTACGTCCGTAACATTTTAAAGTCCAAGGTCTTCCTCTTCCTCGATTCATGCTTCCAATTTTGATCATCAACAGATATCCCGGGTCCATCACCCATCCTTTTATATTATCTAAAACGTCTTCTTCGAATACATGTGGATGCTGATCCAATTAAATATATTTAAAAAGATGAGATTCAACATGATGAGAAATAAACAAATAACCAAAAAAAAAAAAAAAAACAATAATTGCTATACCTTCGAAGAGAGTGAACAGTCAAAAAGAAGCCCCGTGGCAGCTGCCTGTACTGGCACTGAATTTGTAGCTTCAGATAGAAATTTCGAAGATATCAAATCAAAGAATTCATCATTATCCTGTAAAAGAGCGATATTAATATCAACATTCTAATGTTCCAGAGCTAAAGATATAGTCGAATAGATCAAGTAAATATTAATTACCCGGGTAAGGTTCCCCAGTCGCCCAACATTATGAGAAGACCTGCCATTGTTAGTTGAGAAGTGACCGGTTTCTTCCATATACCTACCATTCCAAAAGAAACTGTGTTACGTATACATAACAAAATAATTTTGCAAGAGTGACATAAAAATATAATTACAAGAAGAATCATATCAATCAAGCTTCTATAACCACCTCATCTCCTAAAGCTTAAGATAAGTAGATTTCACCAGTGATTATGACTCCCATTAAAAACAACTATCCAGAATTTTTAACTAGTAGCACCCCCTCCCCCCAAATACCCCAACGAAACCAACCCGATTAAAAAAATGTTGAACTAATAAAATAACAATAATAATTCATAACAGGAACACCATCCAGGATTCTTCATTAGATGTTGTACTGTGAGAGACCTAATTTGTACCTGGATTCCTGAGCCTCAAGAATAGTGGAGAAAGCATGGAGGGCATTGGGGTTAGGGTTCTCCGGGTTCGAAGTGATCTTTTCAATTAACGCCTGCGCCTTGGCTATCAAAATCTCATTTTCATCCTCTTCTTCCTCTCCTTGCTCCTGTAGCTCCTCCACCACCCGTGGTGGCTCTTCCCCACCGCCGCTGCCGCCTCGGAATCCTCGCATCCATTTCTATTTTACGTGAACGAATTAACCTTAAAACAATGAAAAAATATAATCATATAGCTAGATTAAACCCTTCTATATTTTGTAATAATTTCTCTGTATTCTGGATCCTTTTAGTCCGAGGAGGGGGGAAATTGAACCTGCATTTTGAGCTTATTGCTTATATAGAGGGAGCAGAAAGGAATTTCAAGTTGACGTTAGTTCGAAAATAAAAATTCAACAAATTCATGGAATTTACAACGTTGGAATTCTGTTTCAATTTTTTGCAATCAAACTGCAGTGAAATTAGTTTTTCTCGAATGTGATCATTTTCATGAAAATTGTGGCAATGTCTTATGCTATTTCGAGAGAGGGTTGAATGGTACAAATTTTGAAGCGTTCTGTACAACATTGAGCGCCCGTTTGAGCGCCATTTTTATCCTGCACAAGGCATTTTGTTTCAAGTGACTCTTTAACCCTTATTTGGACTCCATTTTAATTTAATACAGTTTTTTCTTTTTCTTTTTCTTTTTTAATTTTCAATCACGTTCTTCGATAAAATAATATTACACATAAATCAAAAACTTTCCTTATTTTTTAGTCACACATTCTCCAAAAAATTACTATTCCAAATTATACTTTTCCCAAAAATCACTAAATTAGGCACAAACAAGGGTTAAATTAACATTTTAATTTAAAAAATGAGTTTTGACTTTTTATAATTAAAGCATTCAAAGTATTTTAATTCTTAATGAAGGAAAATAATATAATAATTTAGAGGGAAATTGGTAAATATAAAAGATATGAAAATAATAATAATTTTTTTTAGAATAGTAAAATTAAGTATTAAATATAAATAGCATATTCGAATAATTAAAAATTCTCTCTAAATTTATTAATGTTCTCTGAATTATAGAATGTGCTCTTTAAAAATAAAGAGTCCATTGAAAATGCTCTGATTAAGTTTTTTTTTTTTATTTATCCAAGTTAAAATAAACAGGTCATTAATGTTTATGAATTATTTATAAATAAGTAAAGCACATTAATCAATCGAGATATCAACTCTGAGCACAATTTTACTTTTGCAATGGTGAAGGATACAAACTTCCTTGAACTTGTTAATACGCTTTTGATCGTATGTCAGTGTTGGATTCGAAAATTGTATCATAATGAATCTTAGTCGAGAACAATAACAAAGGTGTAGCACATAACATACATTAAACAATAATTTAATGACATATTTGGTAAGATAGAATAGACAGTAATCGACAATATTTTTAAAAGAAGAATTGTGAATTGTACTGTCTAACCCTCTCTCGTCATTCACACCGAGCATCCCTATACAGGGCATCATTACTATTTGATCACAAGGTTAACAATAACAAAATCACTTGAAGCAACATAATAACTGGCTCTAATAAGAATCCTCCATTCCCAGAATTTGTGGTCTGGATCATGATTTTGAATCTACACCCTCCAACAGATGGATCGTTGTTTGTGATCACAGAAAGATTTGGAAATCTGCAGGCAATATCGAGCTGGTTGTTTTCCTGGTAATAACTGTTGAACGCGTATGAAATGTTCTGCAGAGCATCCAGATTTTGACAAGAGGTCCCATACCCGAGGCTCGTGCAATCAGCACGGGAACATGCATAGCTCACACTTAGTACCACCTGAGGATCTTGAAGATTTGCAGAGGGTGAGAGCACACACCAACGACGGGGCAGATACCTAATGTTGCTTGCTGGTACCAGGCCTCTCGAGTTGCCACCCAATCTGAGATTGTACTTTGGCGTACCATCAAAGTAGAATATTCCCCAATGTCGTTCAAAGTTACCTGGTTGGATGCTTTTGGCATCCTCGTCTATTAAGCTAAACAAGTAGGCATCCACGGGGCCAGGTCTCATTGGGGTCCCCCTGTTTCCAGAGATATGGGACATGAAGCCTTGGTTAAACCTTTGTGCTAACATGATATTTGCATTCCGGTCTCCATCTGTAGGCCAACCAACTTCTCCGACTATTATGCTTAAGTTTCCAAATCCATTCTTCTGCAGAGCCCATACTAAGGTATCATAATTCGCATCGAACACGTTGTTGTATATATTTCCGTTATCATTGATAGATGACGAGTATCCATCAAAGAAGGCATAATCCAATGGAAAGCTGGCATCATTGTAGAGACTAATGAACGGATAAATATTGACAGTGAACGGGGCCGCATTAAGACTCATGAAACTAATAATCTCGATCATGAGATCATGAATATCAGGCCGGAAGTCACCAGTAGAAGGTTTCTCAGTCGAACTCTGGTACACATCAGCATTGAGTGGGATAGTGACTTTCACTCGATTACCAAGGCCGGCTTTAATCAGGGCTGCCTGAATGTTCTTAAGAGCTGGAAACGTGGTGGACAGGTAGGTTCCATTGTAAGTTGATAGGAAAGGTTCGTTCCCAACTGCGACATACCTTGTAAAGTAAAAAACTATAGTCAGACAAAAAAAAGTAAAGATAAACGGAAATTCAACAGTATATGAACTAAAGAAAAAGATGTTGCTGTCAAGAACTCAATTTCCACAATCACTTTTTTTTTTTTCTAATATAAGCTCATTTATTACTTCCGCATTTGATAAAATACGATACTGAAGAAACTTTAGATATAGACAGCAAACATAGGAAACAAAAATTGTACGAGTTCAGTCGTAAGCCACATTGAACTTGTCACCAGACTATAGTCATGTATTTCTCGGGCAAATTCTGTTTCATGTTTGAATGCAGGAAGCAACCTTTGGGAGTCCAAGTAAATTATCTCCAAGTAAACTAGATTCTTCTTAACCAACTCACAGTAAAATACTAAACAACCACTTAAGAGGTAGTCCACCCTCCCTGTCTATCAAAGATCTCCTTGTTCTGCAAAACCCGTGAACTTGAAATCAAAATTTTCATTGAAGTTCTTTAAATCTTTAAGAATAGATTTTAGCACCAAATTTTGTCTTGGAGTCAATGTCTAGAACTCCTCTCTATCTTCTTCAAATTCACATCTACCTCCTCAAGCAATCGAAAATTTAACCAAATTTCTCATACATGTCTATGACAAGTCACCTTTCAGCTCAAATGATAATCAAACTGTTGGACTATCTTGAGAATGGAGACTAATCATTTTATACATTTTTTCCTCGATCCCAGATCGACCTAATAATTAGAAGGTTTGTTTTTGGTGCGTGAGAGGCCTGAGATCACCTACTCTTCTTTATCTACAATGGCAAGTGACAAGTCAACGTTGCTCTTCATGTCAAGGCTGTGTATGTCCTTAGCTTGTTTTCTGTATTTGTTATTAATCTTGTAACATAAACATAAACACATGGAAATATGATCCCTCCACTAGATTTCAATAACAGAATGAAAACGAAAATCAAATCCAAAATTAACATTAACAAACACAATTTGGGGGAAAAGATAATCAAATCCAGATGTAAAAAGGCAAGAAATTTTACCTGATGTCAACAGTATTAGATGAAACATGTAAAGAAACATTCCTCTCCACCCATCTTTCAGCAGCAGCCACACTATTAGCAAGAGTATACAACATATCATTAGGGATGCCCACCATAACCTCTATCCCTGACCCCCCCAAAGCATTCAACACATTTGGTTCAGCATCAAAAAGCTTCAACTTCTGAATCCCATTATCTTTTAGTAATTTCACAACAGTTGTAAAAGGCAAAGGATGAGTTGCCTGTGTTCCCCAATTAGCCCCGATACTGTGCACAGAATTTACCATCATAAAGAATATAAGGATTTTAGTTCCCATCACGAAACTCAAGCCCAAAAGACCCATAACAAATAACAACAGATTAAAAACCCTAAACACCTTAAGAACTGATTTTGATACAGAAAAATCTTGAAATTTTAAAAAGGTTTTCAAGATTTAGTATCCAACAATTGCGTCACCTCAAGAAAACAGAAGGGTCTCAAGATTAGAGCCCAATTTTGAAGAAAAATCACTATGGCAATTATATTACTGGTTCTTGAAACTAGAGCTCTTTTACAAACAACAGGGGTATCTTTTAAAAGTTAAAGAAACAACTTTTCACAATGAAAATCAATCTTGTAAATTGAAGAAAACATCAAACGGAAGCCCAGTTTTTGGGGTGAAAGAAAGAGGAAAGAAAAGGTCTACTGAAGAGCTATATATGCAATATCTGGGCAAATGAAAGAAAGAGGAAAGAAAAGGTCTACCGATGAGCTATGTATGCAATATCTGGGCAAAGGAGAAGTTTATCCACTGTGTAGTGCCCATATTATGCAAGCTTTCTTGATCATATAATCATTACATATATATTAAGAGTAAGTGGATTGAAGTATGAATTATTGATCATAATAATTTTTTGTTCAACCTCATCATATTCTTTTATCATCTTTTATTATTGCTGCTTAGTAGCAGCAATATTAAGTGTGTTTGAATTATATTATTTTGGAAGAATATATTTTAGAATAGTAAATTGATGGAGAATTTGTAGTTGAAAAGGGAGGAAAAATTATTGATGTGATGAAAAATATTATTTTATTGAAAAATGTGAAAATGAAAATGAATATTTTAATGTGTATCAAACATGAACTAAGAATTCGATTAGCCTCATTATTCCACATTATGACTAGGTGAATAGTAATTTTTTAAGAGTGTGGTTAAAAAATAAAAAAAAATTTAAATTTGCGCGCAATAAGAAAAAATAAATTATAATTTAATAAAAAATAATTGTGCAAATGGGATAACTGATTGTCTCACTGCTGCTGATCAAAGAAAGAGAATATTTTGTTTACTTTTTCTTATTTTTTCTTTTGCTTTTGTTCTGGTGGGGCCTGGGAGTCGTGGGGTGCATAAAGTGGGTTGAAAGGAATCAGGCAAAAATACTAAGCCTAATCATGTTCCCTTCTGTTTATGTTGGTTTGAGGAGAGTTTGTGTACAGAAAAAACTCACAAAAAATATACAAAATACACATAAATAAGCTCTTTTTTTAGCAATATTTAATTCGCATGGGTCCATCCATGCGAATATCTGTATTTTTTCTGTATGAATTTTTTTTGCTTCTATCGGAAATTGGACAGATAGGTTGATTTGACACCCTTTTTCTTTTTTTAGCAAAACTCATTCTCCTACATTAAAGAAAGACAACAATGTCCCCACTCAAACTTTGTGTCAGATTCCCAATTTAATGCATATTCCCATTGAGAATTCCTTCCAAGTTTGCCCTCATAAAATAATTGCAATTTTCCACAAATACCCACTCTTTTCATTTTAACACACTATGAAAGGGCAATATCGGAAACAAATTTCATGCAGGTGGGACGAGAACACTTTCGGACAGATTTGAAAGATTTGGTACATGGTCCCACGTTTTTTTGAAAAAGAAACGGTAGTAGAATGAATTTTTTGCCAAAAAACGGGTTTCAAACGAGCGCTAAATTCGACTTGTCTAATAACTCCCGTATATAACATAGGACTGTAATTTGTTAATTTATGGGTTGATAGATAAGTCTATGAAATGATATGGGTTGGATAAGTTGATAAAGATTTGTTTCTATGCAGTTGAGAATCAAGTCAATTTCAATTCAATAATACTACATATACATTGTCATTTACGTTATTGTTCACATTGTATCACGTGACAACACATTATTAATCATTTAAAAAATATCATCTATCAAATCTGGCGAACAATGATGATGTCAAACATTATATACAAGTGGCATTATCCATTTCCATTTTGATAAAGATTGTTTTATATTAGAATTTTGGGGAATTATTAAAATTGCTATTATTAACAAAATACAAAAATAGTGAGGGCCCGTTTGATATGACTTTTATTTTTCTTTTACTTCCTATAGAAAAGATTTTGGAGGAAGTTATCTTAATTTTTATTTTTATTTTTGAAAACTAATTTTTGAAAGCATACATTGGACCAAATTCCTTTAAAAACTCATCTAACTACTATATGCACTTTCATAAATTAGTCAAACGTGTCCAAATTTTTGGATCTCAAAAACTCATTTTGACTTTTCAAAAGTCATACTTAATGAATCTCAAAGTCATTAATTTATTAAAAAAAAAAAAGTCAAAAGTTATTAGGACATGTCTGGGAAGCATTTACAAAAGATCCAAATTATAAATAAATAGAGTTCCTCAAAATGTATTAACAAAAGGCGATTTAAGTGTTTATAAACTACTTATAAACATGAGCAAAACAGAGGTTCATCTACATTACACAAATGTTGGACATAGATTATCAACTTGATGTGACGAGTTAAGTCTTGAAATGAATCTATATTTGTGTACGTTCTTACATTCCTAAGTCATGTTTGGTACACATTAAAATTTTCATTTTCATTCTTTCACTCATTTTCAACCACATATTTTTCATCACATCAATAACTTTTTTTTTTCAACCACATATTCTCCATCAATTTACTATCCAAAATACATTATTCCAAAATAATATGGATCAAACACACCCATAGTTTCATATTTTTTACATGACTATAATGAAGCATACATCAAGCTTAATAGAACGAACCCAACTGAATCCAAGGCAAAGTCGAGCTTGAGTGGTCGAAACAATTTCAAGTTCAATCTGTCTTGAAGAGTTTGAGATATAATAGGTGTTCTTAGACACAATATAAGAACCTAGTAATCAACTTAGCAAACCGTGTAAAACATGTTAGCTCTACAACATCGACAATAATAATACACTTTACACTCTAGAGTGCATCAAGTGTCCAAAATGGTCAAAGAATTGAAACGTGTCCTACATACAAGCTCAACATAATATCTACTTCAAAACTCGATAATGACAGGACATGACATGACATGAATCATCTTCTTCTTTCATGCAAAATTATGAAGGCCACTTTTCTATTTTATTAGGAAAACAAATCGCAAGGTCATTTACTCTAAGTGAGAGACATACATAAATGAGTTGGGATAATTCTAATAAAATTTATTAATACTTTTGAGATTGTTTTAACATATTATTAGCACCCAAAGCTGTCTGTAAAAACAATCTAAATCTATATTCGAAATATGTTTTGTTACTCGTACAAATAATCATACAGTAAATACACGTGGCAAGTGGACAAGTTCCAACGGAATCCTGAATATAGTCAAGGGACAAACTACACAGCATGTGAACTTAGATCCTTCCCACATCATTCTGCCCACATGGAAACTTGGCGCCGAGCCACTGTTGGCCGAACCCCTATCTTGCCGAGCCACTGTTGGTCGAACCTCTATTGTCCGAACCCTTATGAAGAGCTGAGCCCCAATGGATGACAAGAAATATGTGGGGATATTGGAGGATCTCATGCTAGATCTTGTATCAAGTGGGTGATGCGACAACTCACTATATATATAGCTCCACTTAATGAAACAAGTCAAGTCTAGTCTTACATATCAGGCCTAGGGCTGCTAAGCCGTCACAGCATTAAATGCGAAATGGCCTATGAATGACTGATTGATGGCTACGATAAGAGGTCTCGGTTATGCGGATGAGGCCACGTGTTCCATCATCTAACGGCTCTCCACCATTGTATTTTACTATAAAAGCACACATTCAACATTGTAAAGGATGATGCAAATTTTATACAAAAGCGCTTTGGATCTCTTTCAATTAACAATTCTGGCCGACCCCCTTTTTCTACAAAATATAATCTCACAACCATCAAAGAGACACGTGGAACTATTTCTCTGTTGGACCAATTTTTGGGGTCAACATGTTTTATGCTCGTTGAGTGATTTACTTCTGGCCATCGATATCATATGCTCTACTAAAATAATTTTCTTTAAAATATCATATAATCCAATTTTTGGTTGGCCTTTCATCCTTAACCGTAAGTCATACTAATATTTTGCCACATACACTCGGTCCTTCAAAGCCAATTAGAGCTCATAGACCAAATTGGGAAGTTCCTACAGCTACAAAGTCACTCAAGTGGTATTTCTCTCCCTTTATTTATTTATTTAATTTTTTTAATACTCAAGTGTCCATCTTCGACTACTAATCTTGGGATCTACGTCTTGACGTCTCGAGATGCAGACCAGGTAAATCGCGGGATGTGCCCCAAACTGGTTAGGGTCCAAAAGCCCCCCAACTGATCTATCAAATTGTCGAGCGAGTCAATACATGTTGCATACCATTTTGAAGGTTACTAAAAAAAAAAAAAAAAAAAAATTCTAATGTTTCTAAAATAATTTTCTAAAAAGTATCGTCTTTCAAGATGTTGACGCAAACTGCATGAATACACTAAAGAACAAATGACTTGAGCATATTTCGTTAGGCGAAAAACAAATAAAAGTCACTATAAATAAAATTATATCTTTAAATACTTTAGAATTTGGATTTTTTATTTTTTTATTTTGAGTAAAAAATCTACATATTTTAAAAACGAATTATTTTACTATTAATTTAAAATAATTTATTTACAAATTTACTCATTTGCTTATGAGCATGACTTTTAAGCTTAACCGAACGTGTTGCAATTAGAGTGTGTCATCATTGGCGGACCTGCAGTGGGGCTTAGTGGGGCACGTGCCCCACTAGGTTTTGAAGTTTTTTTTTTTTTTTTTTTTTTTAAAATTCATGTTTGGTATCGATTAAAATCTAAATCAAAGTTAACAATAAATTTTAATAATATATTTCATAGAATCCATAATATTTTTAATTTTTATCAAAATTTACTACAAATTCGATTTTAATTTCTACCAAACAGGGGCAAAATCACAATAAATTTGAATTTCGATAACATGCTAGTTTAAAAAATTCACTGACGATTGTACGCTAATCAAATCTACAAATTGTTTATGTAATCTCAAAACTTATTTCGATAACTACATTATGGGTATATCGAATAGTTCAAATAGATATCGAAAATATTTAAAAATACGTTAAATGTGAGTCTTAAAGAAAAACGTCTAACTCGCATTTTTTTCAAAAAAAAAAAAATCAATTATTTCATAACATTTACTATTTTTGTGATACACTTCAATGTAATTTTTATCATTTTATTAGGAAACTTTATATGGAATATGATATCAAAAATTTTCGAAATTTTACATCCGAAAAACTCATATCCCATGTAAATTTTCGAATGCAAAATTACATAGGATATGATTTTTTTTTACGTAAATTTTTGAGTGTAAAATTTATCTCAACTTCTTTGCAAGTTCGAGTGTGCCCCTTAACTTTTATCTTCTGCATCCGCCCCTATGTGTCACTAGGGTATTTCTAGTTGTACGGGCCGGGGCGGACCTCGAAAAAAATTTCAGTACGGATGATATTAGTAAAAGTAAAAAAAATAAAAAAAATAACAACATTATAATACAAATATTATACAAAAAATGAAATACCTTATAATGTACACCAGAGTATGTTCCTAATTTTATGATAGACCGAATTAGGTTAACGAACCGTTAGTATATAGATACGGTTATAATCCTCGAATCATACATTTGGATTATTTTGTTCGGACTCTCTCATTATGAGAAAAATAAGGATCGCATTAATTATATCCGATTCAAGTACGCTTTCTTTTCAATTTACATATTCTTAATGATCCAATATAAACGATCAATATGACGGTAAAGTATTTTCCCAAAATGAATAACTCAGGAATGTTTTGATTGGATTTACCTTCGTCTTAGATTTTTAAAATCAATATCTGTATTTATACTTCTTTTTTGGAATTTATGCATATTATTTGACCAATAATCTTTTTGTGTTTTGTTTCTTTTTTTTTTGTGTGTGTGTGTCTCTGTGTCTCTGTGCGACACGAGTTATGTCTATGTTAACAATAGCTGTTATGTACAGCAGCAAATGTAATTTGTCATTAAGTCCCATTACAAAACAATTTCATGGCATAATAAAAAAAATTCTCAACTCTACCGAAGAATAGCATCACAAAAAAACATTATTTATGACATATATAGGGTATGACTAGATATGACAACTAACATTTTGTGTTATGTGAGTCTAGTATGCTATGTATCAAACTCGTCATTTCACGATGCTGGAATTGTCCACTTGTGAAAATAAAAGTTGATGACAGATACAATCGAATAAGATCTGAAATTATAGAAGAAGAGAGAAGGGATAGTAGAGGGAGAGCACAAGCGCGCACGGGGAGACGTCAAATTTTTAATTTTAAATTTTTTTTTTTCCTTTTTCCTTCAGAAAAGGGTTTCGTGCTCGCACGGGGAGATTGGATCTCCCCGTGCGCGCACGTGGAGATCCAAACTCCCCGTGCGCGCACGGGGAGTTTCATTCTCCTCGTGCGCGAACGGGGAGACCTTTCTCCTAATTTTTTTTTTATTATTTTCTTTCCCATTCAATTTTTGTAAGTATTATTAATTGTTGTAATTTAATTAGTAAAAATTTAATGTTTCCACACAACTCTTTAATTGTAATGGAAGATACTCACCCCAATAATAATACTAAAATGATATGTTAACAAACTTATTAAAATAACCTAATATGATTCAGAATTTATTGTGAAACATAGAAAAATACTAAATCTATACAAACAAAATACAAACTTATTAAATTAACCTAATACGATTCAGAATTTATTGTGAAACATAGAAAAATACTAAATCTACACAAACAAAATTAACTATTTAAAGAAATTATAAAGTAATAATAATATAAACATTATTGTGAAATATAGAGAAATACTAAATCTACACAAACAATATTAACTATACCTAACTACTTACAAAAATCGAACACAATTATATTTATTGAAAGAAATACTAAATATGCAAAAGTAATAATAATATAAACAAAAATAATTTTTACATATAAATACTTATAGTAAAAGTTTATGTTCTACTGCAATATCAAAGTTTCAAAACTTAGTCGTACAAGCTGAAAACCATAATGGAAAACATAATGGAGTAAAATAAATATTTTCATGATTTATAGATTAACATAATGGTATTTACATGCTAATATAAACAAAAATAACTTTTACATATAAATACTTACCGTCAAAGTTTATGTTATGCTGTAATATCAAAGCTTCAAAACTTAGTCGTACAAGCTGAAAAACATAATGGAGTAAAATAAATATTTTCATGATTTATAGATTAACATAATGGTATTTACACGCTAAACATAAAAAAAAACAAAATTAACTATACCAACTACTTACAAAAATCTTAAACATGGAACACAATTGTATTTTTATTTAATGAAATACTAAACATGCAAAATATATATCTAATATATCTAATAGAAACTAAAATAAATTTTTCGATAGACTTACAGTAAACAGCAATAAAGGTTAACAAATTCTCGATAATTGAATAAATTTTTCTTCATTAGTTCTCCCATATAAATAGACTAATCTCTTCAGCCGACTACAAAAATTAACCGACCCCAAAAAAATCAAAAGTTCTTGAAACTATCAAAAGGCGCCTACAATTTTGACCGCCAATGGTTAATGTGATACGCAAAAGTCATCACATTTTTGTTTCACCGCCTACAATTAATAGTTTTCTGTTGGTTTTTTTTTTTTTTGTCATGAAAGTCAACAAAAAATGAGGGATAAAATTGGAAAAGGAAAATACGTCCTAAATGAACAGTAAACAAAGGATTGCCTCTTTTAATAGAAGAGGGAAATAAAATTATCTCAGATTCTCAGGCGGTGAACTCATTCAAATGAAAATAAAAACAGGCATTAAAAAAATAAAAAATCATCAGTAGTGTGATACATAAAACAGACTCATTCAGCCGTCTGACAAAAGGAAGGAAATCCTTATCATTGTTTAATCATCCTAAACTTTTGATCTCATTTTTTGACAATTTAGTGCTCACCACCACCACCTGTTCGCGATTCATCGCTTCTATAACTCTACTTTTATATATATACTAGTCGAGCCACGTACAATGCACGTGTTTTTGTTTAATTGAGTAAGTAATAGCGTGGAATGATGGTTAGAAATCCAAATTTTAATAGATTTAGTTCTCTAGTATATAGTATTCGTACAAAATTAGACAAAATGAAGATAATAACTTTATACAAATACATTATACAAAAGCTTGTTCAAAGTATGCACTATAAGGTAAAAGTATAAGGAACCCAACTGAGAAATCCTTTAAAGCTCAAATACTTTAGGTCAGAAATAACTTTTTATTGAACCAATGATTATAATCATTGAATATGTAATAAATCTCTACACAGAGAGAGAAAATGACAACAATATAATTAAATTAAAATGGTCATCTTATTATGTCATTTAACCCCTAGCAGACTCGTATACAACAAATATGAACGTGTACCTTTTATACACATTGCACTCACGTCATCATCCAAGTGTCTCCTAGAATTAAATTTGAAGTTTGTACCAATGGAAATCCATGTGCATGAAGTCATTAGAAAAATAAAAAAAATAGGACTCGTCGACTCGAGTTTAATTAGACAGTGTATCAAAGTTTAGCCAATTACCGTTGCTCGATATAATTAAGATAAGACCTCATGTGACACTTAACTTGCATTAACCAGTGAATATCACATAACACTTACAATTACTTCCTTCTCCCTTGGTGCTAGTTCTCCCAGATGAACCTTGCAATAGTTCGTCCTTCACCCAAAACTGCGCCATCTAGAAGAAAAAATCTAGCCCTTGCACCATTTAGTAGATGTTGAAGATGCCCCTGTCATGGAATCAAGATTAACATTTAAACAATAAATACAACATACATATATCCGCTTTAACATCATTATGTACTTGAAAATAGAGGCCCAAATAGAATAACATCAACAAATGCAACTATCAATTAACTCCCAAGAAATCAAAATTTGTTACTAATCTCCTATAGTTCCAGGCATGGAAATACTGGGAGTCCAACTTCTGAAACTTGCCTAGAAGAATAAATAGTAAATCTTGGTTTCTCTCTTTTAAGGTAAACAAAGGTAGATAGATTATGGATAATTATATTAGATCCCAATAAAAACGGAGCCAAAGACCTGAAAATAACTAAACTATTTTGCAATCTAATCAACATAAATAAAGGGATTATGAAAATAAAACTCACAAAATCCACTCCAACGGTGCTAATATAGCTGTCAACGTATGAATCATCCTGAAAGCATCAAAGAATAGCATCATGTCCACTATACAATTTAGAAAAAGAAACCATCCGTATTACCAATCGTATTTCCAGAAGCAAGTCACTAAAGAATATTGAAAAGAAACCTAGTATAAAGCACGAGCAGATGCAGAAATCATACCTGTAGTTATCGAAGCAATTTGAGAGTGAAAATGACCTCAATTAAATAAACCCTACGAAGCAAAATCAAAGAGAAACCAGAACATGAAAAGAGAATAAAAAGCAGTTTTACACAATTTTTCATATTTCTCCTCACATGATTCAAAACACCTTGTCTAAAAGGTCTATTGCCATTAAAGGATTTGGAAAGAGACCAAAGATATATATGATTACAATGATCGAGGGAAATAAAAATAAATATAGGTAGATTGGATGGCAAGACGTGAAATATTGAATCATTCCCAATAAACTGGAGAGGGTACATGAATCATTTGTTGCCTCTTAATTCTATTTATTGTAAAATCCAAAAAAATAGATCCCTTGGCAACCATTACATGCCATGTTAGTTTAGTCCACCCCTCCATCCTCTAACATGGTACATTTATTAAAGTTCACAAATCCAATTAAATCGAAATGAATCCCAACAAATACTTCTATATTTGGATCAGTTCCTTGAAGGCTCAAAAATATTCATTATTATAGTGAGTAATTAAAAGGTGAAATAGACAAAGAATTATGCAAAAAAAAAAACCGCTCCAAATTTTCCGGAGACATGATGTCCTGACACGACGCGGACACCATGTTCATGTCCGCATCGTGTCCGGACACGAACACACGGTGTCCGAGCACCGTCCGCATTGTGTCCGGACACGACGCGGACACGGACATGGTGTCCGGGTCGTGTCCGGACACCATGTCTCCAAATTTTACGGAGATGGACACCATGTCTCCGAAAAATACGGAGTTTTTTTTTTTTTTTTTCCTTCTTCTTCCTTTCAAGAGCATAATAATTCCTTCAATAACATAATTCCTAACATGGAAACTGTAAATAACCAGCATATTAATTTCTGAATGTACATCAAAATACTATAAATTTTTTTACAGAATCTAATCAAATCATCAAAAAAACTCTTCTTAGAATAGGCCCACATTTTTGAAAGCGAAGAAATTCAAGATTCAAATTAATCTACAAGACCCGTCACAAATAAAATTCAAAATTGTAAGGAAGATTGCGAAATAGATACTCACATTTGATGGGTTAGACGGTGCATGAACTGGAGGTTTGTTCTGGTTCTTTTGGATGCCATATGAATAGATCAAATATCTTGAAAATATCCAGCAGTCGGTGAGGCGGTGTAAATTGAAATGTGTAAATGGTGTCGTTTTGGTCGACGATGAAAACGACGTCGTTTTGGTTGACGATGACGTCAAGAAACTGCCTCTTCTATATGTTTAAGGATATAGAGAGAGAGAGGATGTAAAAAAAAACTAACATATGTGCCACCTAAGCACGGTGCTTAGGAGATTGTACGACGGATTTCGCGTATATTAAAATACAAAAATCGTTACAAATTGTATTTTGAAAAATACAAAATACAAACAGATATAAATCTTCTTGTAATTGCAAAATTACAAAAATTCTCTGATTAATGATATGAGTGTTTGAAGACGAAGAGCCACGTGATTTGAATCATAGACTTCGGAATTTGTTGAAATTTTGATTTGTCAAGAACTTCACTTGTTCGACGATTGAATTTTGGAGTTTGAATTTATATTTCGAAAACTTGGACTTGGTCTTGATTTGATTTAATGAAGACTTTGATCTTCTTGGATTTGCTTGATTTGAAGAAGGTTTTGGTCTTCTTCGTGTTTGTCGGACTTGTAATCGAGAGAATTCTTTCAGCACTTCGTGATTTTCTCTGCACTTTTTTTCCTCCTTTTGTAATGAACCATTGACCCTATTTATAAGATAATTTGTGGCCAATTTTGGTAATCACTCAATTAATTCAATTAAATTGATTATAATTGAATAATTATGGATTTATTAAAAAGTATGGTGGACTTTTAGAATTTTATGGACATAGACTTTGATTTAGTAAATTTAATTGTACTAATTATTTAAATTGAGCCAACTCATTATTTATTTATTTAATGTCTACAAATACCCCCTCAAGATTTATTAATTTATTATGAAATAAATAAATTGGTAAATCTTGAGTTTTGATTGATTTTTTTTTTTTTTTTTATGTAATCGTTGTTCGATTATTTATTTATTTTACACAATTCTTGATTTATTCGATTTTTTTTTTTTTTACAGATTTTTTTATGTTTCCTGGTAAGTTGGGCTCAAGTGAAGCTCGATATTTCACTATTTATATTAACAAATTATTAGGTTTACAGATCAGAAGGCTTCATTGCAGGCAAAAACGTGAGATTTATTTTTTTATTTTCTTGACTTTGTCGGGTTCTCTTTCTCTCTCCTCAAATATGTTTTTTTATTTGTTCCTTGGTTTCTGTGTATTGGCAGAAACCAAAAAATTTGGTTTCTGCATTTTGGTTTCTGCCAATGTGCAGAAACCAAGATTTGAAATCATTTTTTTTTATTTGTTCATTTGTTTCTGCGCAAGATTTGAAATCATTTTTTTGGTTTCCGTGTAACCAAGAATTAGCCCCAATCCTTATAACAATCAATACAAAAAAGTAGAAAAAAAAGTAGTTTTTCACGTGAACAGTGTACGTCACTATTCACGTGAACAGTGACGTACACCGTTCACGTGAACATCAACTTTTTTTTTCTTCTTTTTTGTGTTGGTTGTTATAAAGATTGGGGCTAATATTCTTCATTTTTATTTTCAGTGATTCAACTTTTGGAACATGTCAAAGATTTCAAGGTTCGAGATTTTCTTGGTGTAGAGTAGAATTTTGTACTGCAATTATTTTATGGTTCAGAAAATACTCAAAATCGCCAGATTTTTCATGCACGTTGAAGACCAAGGGTTGCTACGTTTCACCATTCAAGGTACTTTGTGTTTGGGACCAAGGACCTTCTTTCGACCGTCCAAGGCACTTTGTGTTTGGGACCAAAGACCGTTCCTTCAACCGTTCAAGGCACTCTGTGTTTGGGACCAATGATCGTTCATTTGACCATCCAATGCACTTAGTGTTTGGGACCAAGGACCTCCTTCGACCGTCCAAGGCACTTTGTGTTTAGGATCAAGGACCGTTCTTTCGACCATCCAAGACACTTTGTGTTTAGGACCAAGGACCTTCATTCAACCGTCCAATGCACTTTGTGTTTGGGATCATCCATATACTTGGAAGGTTTGTAACTTAGATAACAATGAATTTAAAAGATTCACTGCCTGCTAATCTTTTTTTTTCTTTTTTTGTACTGATTTTCTCTTCTTTCTTCCCTTTTTTTATGAATGGCTGGGATGAGATATAATAACAGAGCGTATTCTCCGCATATCATTTTTGAAGAGATTTCTCGAAAGAGGGAATTGGACATTCGAAATGACATAGACGTTAAAAAGATTAAATTTAAAGTTCACTTGACAAAGTTTGTTTCCACCTTTGAGCCTGCCTAGAAGATGCCTAAAGTAGTTTTGATTCGAGACCGCAGTAGTCCTGAAGATCGAGCATCCCACATACCTGGAAAGACTCTAACTATGAGAGACAAGTTCTGGAGATCGGGTATTTTTTTTTACATACCACTTGTATTTGGTCTCATGCAACGAACTTCAAGTTCAGGCTCCACTCTCCCGAATATATAAGATTAAACGATCAATAAAACTGATGTCGCTTCAGGCTGTTCCAAATTTTTCAAAATGCAACGTCGGAGTTTCTCACATTAACATCAGCCTCCCAAATACACCATCAGATGTCGACTTTTTAGATATGTCTTCTAGAACACTGAACACGGGTAGGCCTCCCATTTTTTATCTCTCATTCTTTTTTTTTATATCTACCTTTTTTCATAGGTTTTCCAAGCATTCCCGAAGGTCTGAATTTCTCTATGAATCCTGACTCTTTGTAAGATCAGACTGGCGAGAAAGATGAGAAAATTGGTGTGCTTCAAGAAATAGATGGTACTTATGATTTTCACGATCTACCTTGTAAACACCTGAATACTATGAATGAAGGCATTTCAGCGTTCAACATAGATGCATTCCAGGATGAAGATAAAGTGAATTATGAGACTACGAGAGCTAACATTTCAGAGGTCAATCAAGAAGTTCCAGGTACTACCTCTTTATTGGATTTGGTTAACATTCTGCCTTTGGAAACAAATAATCGTTGGGCATCTCCAATTTGTTCTTTCATGGCTGGTCCTCAGCTTGGGATAACTCAAAAGTCTCCTTACTTGAAGGCTGTTTTGCAAGAAGCGATGACCAATTATCTTCAGAAGTGTTTTAGGGACGTCTTGAAGCAAGGGTTTTCCAACATCCACTCTTGGTGGGATGAGAATAATTTAATTCTTCAAAACGTGATTACCAGCTCATTCCGCACAGATTATGCACCTTTGATGGAATGCATAGACGTGTGTTTTAAAGAAGTTGATATATATTTATCTGAAAGGAAACAACACTTATAGTTTCCAACTACCGAAGAGAAGATTGAGAAGTTGAAACTTTTGAATATTCAGTTGGAAGTGGAGGATTCCACTTGTTCTTCATTGGAATGTAAAATTAGTCAGCTAACTTTCAAGCTGGACAGACTCCGTGATGAACTTCAAATCCATCAGGAACACAAGAGCATGCTTGGAACTGCAAAGGCCACTTTAGAAGAATCACAGACTAGAGATGTTTCTAACGTAGCATTCATTGATCAGAGAAGGAAAACTCTTAAAGATAATTTCCTACAAGTGATCAATGGTGAGTGATCTTGATAAATTTAGGATTTCATAATCTTTTAAGACCATATGAATTTTGATTTTTTTTATCGTTCTTTGTCTTTTTCGATGAACTTTTCCTTATTTCTTGTGCATTTTTTTACTACAAAAAACGGTGAACAAATTGAATGAATTTATTATTTGTGACTTACTTGAATTTATAAATTTATTCAAGCTGCCTACGTACCCAAACGGGATCAAGTCAAACGTAGTTCGTTACAAGAACAAACAATTTTTTTTCGGGTGGGGGGTATTATAATCAAAGATTTATAAAACAAATAACTTCAAGCGTAAAAACACTTTAGAAACTTTTGATTGATAGGTCCGATTTGTAGTCCATCTTTGTCGACGATCTTGTATGCTCCATTAATGAATGCATGAGTAATAACAAACGGACCATCCTATTTAGGTTGGAACTTGCCCCTTGTTTTTCTTGTTATTATGATTGGTCTACGTACGTAAAGTACTAAATCTCTGACTTGAAATGATCTTGGTCGCACTTTTTTGTTGAAGAAATTCGTCATCCGGGCTTGATAACATTCCAGGTGCACTTATGCCTCCAATCTCTTCTCATCCAAAGCTTCTAACTCCTCCAGCTGAATAAGGGCATTTTTCTCTGTTGTCAAACCTTCTTGGATGGCAATTCGAAGTGACGGAATTTGACACTCCAAAGGAAGTACGGCCTCCACTCCATACACTAAGGCATAAGGAGTAACTTGTGTTGGAGTTCGATAAGCCCATAACGCTTTACCAATTCTTTCATTCTAGTCACTTTTTGATTTGGAGACGACTTTTTTCAGTAGACTGCATAGAGTCTTGTTGAACGCCTCTGCTAACCCATTAGTTGCTGCGCTGTACTATTTGAATCCAAATTTTGAGCATAAATTGTTTATATGGCTATTGCAGAAGGGTTTCCCATTGTCAGTGATGATGTATCGTGGGACCTCATACCAATAAATGATTCGGATACGGATGAAATCTGCAACATTTTCTTTCTTTACTTCTTTCAATGGTATGACTTTAGCCCACTTAGAGAAGTAGTCGGTTCCAGCAAGGATGTATAAGTGTCCAGCTGAAGACTTTAGAGTTATGAGCCAAATTACATCGAGACCCCATGCATTGAATGTCCATGAAGCTATTGTTGAATGTAATGGTTCTGGAGGTTGATGGATGAAGTTCGCATGAACTTGGCAAGCTTCACACTTCTTTGCATAATCCATGGAGTCTTGTACCATAGTCTGCCAATAGTACCCTATCATCTTTATTCGAAAATTGAGTTTGGGTCCAGAATGATGAGCACCACAGATTCCAAATGGGCTTCTTCCACGACATGGTTGCTTCATCATTACTTAGGCATCGAAGGAAAACTTCATCGAATGATCGTCGATAAAGCGTTCTCTTATAAAAGCAAAGCAGGGTGCACGCCTCTTGATTTCGATTTTTTGCCATGGATTGTCTAATAGCTTTTGATGTTGAAGGAAATCAATTATTGGCTGTCTTCAATATTCTTTTTCCTCATCTTCGGTTACTTCAACACTGTTGTTTTCTTTCATATCACTGGGTAGCAAGGACAGAAGCACCCATCTTTGAGCAATTAATACGGAGTGGGAAAAATCTTCATCTAACCTGGCTAGAACGGTGACCAAATTAGCTAAGACATCAACTTCCTTATTTTCAGCCCTAGGTACGAATTTGATTTTTAACGAATTAAATCGCTTCATAAGCGTTGATGCATATTCATGATATGGTTTCAAGTCAGAATTACGGACTTTATACTTAGCTAAGAGTTGGCTGATTATCAATTTAGAATCCTCTAACTCATGAATATTCATATCTATAGCTGTCTCTAAGCCAATGATAAGGGCTTGATATTCCGCCACATTGTTTGAACATTTCTCTATTAAGGTAAACGAGTACAACATGATAGGATCATGGGGAATGATAAAGATAACTCCTGCTCATGTACCATAACTTCGGGCTGCCCCCATCAAAGTATAGCCTCCACGATGGTATGATTTTAGTAAAATAGAACTTCTTCATCCGGGAGGTCTTCCTGTAGTTCCCATTCCGTTGGAATTGGATGGTCAGCAAGGAAATTTGCCAAAACTTGTCATTTGATAGCGTTTTAATGAATGAATTTAATGTCAAACTCGGATAATAACAGCGCCCATTTTCCAATCCTTCCAGAAAGAATTGATCTAGACATTATGTATTTCAAAGGATCAACCTTTGAGATAAGACTGATCGTATGCGATAGCATATAATGCCTCAATTTTTTAGCTGTGAAAATTAACGCAATGCATATTTTTTCAATAGGAGAATACTTCATCTTGGCGCCTACCAGTGTTCGGCTCAAGTAGTAGAACGCATTCTCCTTTCCTTCATCATTGGCTTGGACAAGAAGTGCTCCTACAGAATATTCTTGTGCTGCAACATAAAGGGTCGATAGTTTCCCTGGGACCGGAGCTGCAAGTACTGGAGGATGAGACAAATATTGCTTAATACTTTGGAAAGCACTTTGGCATGCATCATCCTATTCAAATAGTACATCTTTATTCACCAATTTGTTGAAATGATGGCAACGTCCAGCAAGGTTAGAGATAAATCTTCGAATGTATGCGAGTTTTCCTTGAAGGCTTTTCAACTCATGTACATTTCTTGGTTCTGGCATGTCGATTAGGGCTTCAATTTTTTATTGATCTATTTCGATGTCCCTGTGTCGGACAGTGAAGCCAAGAAATTTCTCAAATGTGACGCCAAATGCACACTTCAGTGGATTCATATTCAATTGATGTCATCGAAGTCTTTCAAAAATATCTCGTAAATCTTGTAGGTGATCATCACATTTCTTTGTTTTAACAATAAGGTCGTTTATATAGCATTCTATGTTCTTATGCAGCATGTCATCGAAGATCCTTTGCATCATTCGTTGGTAGGTTGCCCTCGCATTTTTCAATCCAAATGACATAACTTTATAACAATATATGCCCTTAGGGTACGAAATGATGTGAACTCTTCATCTTTCGAATTCATGGGTATTTGGTTGTATCTAGAGAATCCGTCCATGAAAGATAAGATTTTATACCCGGTAGTTGTATCCACCATCAACTTTATTATTGGAAGTGATAAGTCATCTTTGGGACATACTTGATTTAGATCACGAAAATCAACACAGACTCGTAATTGTCCATTTTTCTTTTTGATAGGGACAATATTCCCGATCCAAGTTAGGTATTTGACTTCACGTACGAATATAGCTTCAATAAGTTTGTTGACTTCCACTTCAATTTGAGAAATCAGTTCTGGTCGAAATCTCCTTTGAAATTGCTTGATCGGTCAAACGCCATGCCTTATTGCAAGGTGATGTATTGCAACCCTTGGATCTAACCCTGGCATTTCTTTGTAAGACCACACAAATACGTCTTTGTATTCTTGAAGCAAGTGAATATATTCTGATTCCTCTTTTTGACTGAGGAGAACACTTACAAACCTAGTTTTGGGTCTTCTTTAGTTCCTAAGTTCAATTGCTTCAAGTCATCCACCATAGCTTGTCCTCCTTCCTCAAATGTAGGTGGGGCCGACTCAGGTTCATCGTTGTGGTAGAATTTTCAGACTCGTGTTCGGGAGCTTCTTCAAAAGCTATGTGATTAACAAAGACTTCTTCTTCATCCTTATTATTACTTAGAGAAGGGCAGACTTTTTGTAGTTTTTGTCTTATCCTTGATCGTTGAGAAAAAGCAGATTGTCTTTGAAATGACTTCTGAGGAGCTTGTATGTCATCGCCAATTTGGGTAGAAGAAGAAGAAGGAACTTCACTTAACCTTTGGAAGACGGAAGCTTTAACTTTTACATCAACCATTGGAGAAGATTCCCGTTTTAACCTTTTAAACACTAGAACTCTGGCATTCTCGTTTTCAATTCGACCGAACATTGAAGGTTTAGCCTGTTCAGGTTTCTCTTCCGCGACTTCATAAATTTGAATCATGATTGGGTTTAAGGAAACCTTCTTGACCTTAATCTTTCTTGGTGGATTTGGATCGTATCCCAAGCCGTACCTGGGTTGTGACATGAAGGTCCCGTCAAAATGAGAAGGGATACGCGCACTCGAAAGGACAACGTCAAGATCACATAATTTGCGAGACTCTCATTTCCCAAATCCAGCATTCTCAAACAGTTTTTTGGCTTAAGGATTATAACATCCTTTGAAAGTCTGTTTTGGTTCATCAGCTCCAATCTTGTCTTGTTTGGATGAGCTAGAAATACTGAACTTTGATATGTCTGGAACAGAAGTCGAATCTTTTGATGATGACTTGCGTCCTCCCGGGACTCCCATGAGTTGATGGGGTAGGAACAATTTTGAAATACTATGTATTGGAAGAGTTAACTCTTTTCTCAATACCTTAACGTCGGTTGATTCTGTTTGAGGTTTTTTTTACCTTTAGAGAATACTTCAGATGTAAATTTTGATTTACCTTTGATGAGTTGATGAGACTGAGCGGCACTTGATGTATCATCATCATCTGTATTTCTTTTAATCTTAAATCCGGATATGGTCAACCCTACAAAATTACTTTCTTCGTCTCCCCCATAAATATTTCCATCAGCAAAATGAGATTCTTCTTCGAGGAAGGGTTTGGGCTCAGCTACTACACACTTGATCTCTCCACCTCGACTATGTTTGAAGCATTGGTTCCAAGTCGAAGGTACTACTCCAGTTTCATGTAGCCAAACACGTCCAATGAGTAACTTGTATGATGTTTTAGCATCGATGACATGGAAGAGAGCCGAGAAAATTAACTCCCCTATTTACAGCTTCAAACGAATCATGCCGATAGCTCGCTGACATTTCTGGTTGAATCCTTGAATCATGATCTTGCTTTTGGACAGATTGCCAACATTAATTCTAATCTTCTTTATCGTTTTGACGGGCATGATGTTCACAGTAGATTCACGATCGATCATTATGCGATTTATCTTGCATTCTCGAATATACCCACTAACATAAAATGGTCTATTATGTAAACAAGAGCCCAGTTGCAAATCTTCATCGTCAAATGTGATGGTGGCCATACAGTTCTAAGACTTTGCCTTCGTATTCTTTCGGATCTATTAACGCCGCGATTAAAGTCATTCAATCATCAAAAGGAAGCTTAAAAGACTCTGTTAAACTTGTATTGAAAGGAATATTATTGAGTCGCGAGATAGTTCTCTTCTATTTTGAACTCTCTTTTGTCACTTTCCTTGTTTCGCCTTTCTCCTCCACATTGATAACATTGGAGGCAAAGTATTCATTGTTGAAGAAGCCCTTGGAAAAATAATCACCTAGTGTCGGTAATCTAGGAGGAGTATGTGAAGCAACTTTTACTCTCGTTGATTTAGTAGAGACTTCTGACCTAGCTTTAAGCCTTCTTCTTTGGTTGTTTCTTGGCTTCCGTTTTTCGTCACTAGGACTTGGAAGTTTTGGAATTGTTTGATGACGTCTTTTCACAAGGGTCCATCCTTCCTGATTTTCTTCTAGTGATGCTTTTTCATTGGGTTGAACTTTCACGCCCAATGCCCCCAGTTTCGGTTCTGCAAGAGATGTATAAGGTGATATTTTACCTGTTTTGTTTGACACTTGGTATTTCTCCTTCTTTCTTATGAAGGTAGACCAACCATCACCGATCTCGTCTTCAAACTCTAAATCAGAATCCCAAACATCCAAGTCATCTGTCATAATTTTGTAGAAGGTTGGACGATTGGGTGCACGCGGTCCATCATTTCCTGGGTAGACGTAACTGATAGTAATTTCTCCGTCTACTTCAAACTTCACTGGAATGGCTCCTTCTGGAAGTTGTGGTACAAACTTCTTAGCCGAAGATTTACTGGCATCGCATGTATGAGAAAATGTATGTTCCCTTTTTGCAATGAGAATTGGATCAAACGATCCAAACGAAACCATCGAGCTGTCAGCTGTTGGGCTTTCTCCCGTATTAAGTTTGATCTTATTTTCTTTGTCCAAGCGGACAATAAGATCTTTCAGTACAAAACATTTTTCTACAGGGTGACTGATAATTCTATGAAATTTATAGTATTTAGGATGATCGACCTTACCAACTTCCTTAGGTCTCTTTGGGGCGGCAATTCGATTATCTTTTGTTCGAGCAGTTGATCCAGAATTCCAGGAACTTCAGAATCTGAAAATGGGTACTCCTTCTCTTCAAGTTCTTTCAGAGTCACATGACCTCTGCCTTGGACCAGTCCCTTGGTAGGTCTGAACTCTGGCTTTGGTTTTGGTCTTGTGTTTGATTTCGATCCTTGGAAGACTATCTTTGCAGTGATGGTGGAAATTGCCATTATCTCTTTGGACTTACCTATCGTGACATCCCTCTTTATCTCTTTCTTGGGGTCCCTTTTGTCACGTGGATCACTTGGAAAGTGACTCACATGCCTTACAATTTGGAGCTCCAGGTCATGGGCACGTATCGCCAACTCTTCGAAGGAATGAGGCATATTTGCTTGGAGATTGTAGAGTAATCCCCAATGCATGCCTTGCACACACATGTCAATGGAAGATGCTTCGCTTATTCTTTCTTTGTAATTGAGCACGAGATTCCTCCAGTGTTCTATGTACTCTACAACTGGCTCTTCTTTGCTCTGTTTCATTCGAGCAAGTTCTGGAAGGCTGATAGTTCGCCGATGCTGTAGAAACGTGTTAAGAATTCTCTTTCAAGTTGATCCCAACTATCAATTGACCCAGCTTGTAAGTCAGTACCATTCGAATGCAGCACCTTTGAGGGAGCGTACAAATTGTTTCACCATATTATCATTGTAAGTACCTGTATTGTTACACGTCTCAATGAAATGAGCAACACGTTGCTTCGGGTTGCTCTTCCCATCGAAACATTGGAATTTTGGAGGTTGGTAACCGAGTGGCATCTTTATCTCGTCGATTAGACGGCTATAAGGCTTGGATTACACCAATGAAGATTGCATTAAACCACCATACTGGGCATGAATGGTGTCCGCAATCATATGTTAGAGTTGGTGGACAGATAGAGAGCCAACAAAGAGTTGAGTAGTATCACACAAAACATTTTGAACAACTGTTCAATCATGTATGTCTTGTTTCTGTTGGCATTCTTGGGCTTCCAGATCTTTAGATTTGGAAGATCTTGGATTTTCTTTATCTTCTTTCGCCAAATTTTACAACTCTAGGTTGTGCATAAGTGCAGCAACATGTGCGTCTTTCTCTTCCAGTGACTTCGTTAATTTTTTAATGGTTAAAGTCATTTTGTTGGATTCAATTATCAGAGCCCGAGGTCTCCTCCGTGACCATCATTGGCTCAAGTGATTCTTTAGACGAACTATAGTCTCCCCATCTTTGCAGAGAAGTGATACGACGGGATCCAGACAAGGATCTGCCACTGGAGATAGAACCCGAACTAGAATTTTTCGCTGAACTCTTGGCCGTTTCTGTTGAACGAGAGTTTGGTTTTGTGAAAGCAATTTTCATTCTGCTTTTGTTGGAGAACTTCTTTAGTGGTGGAACTAGTTGAGTTCTCTCACTTTTTGCTTGGGCTCTAGTCGCCCGGAACAACTCATCAAGTGTCTCTTCGAGATGAGTCATGGTTTACTTCGCTTGTTCGTTTGCCATTGTTGATGTAGTGGTTGAAAGTTGAAGATTCTGAAATCAAAAGATAAGAGGACAAGCACGTCCCACTGAGCGTGCCAAGAAATTTGTACGACGGATTTCACATATATTAAAATACAGAAATCATTACAAATTGTATTTTGAAAAATACAAAATACAAATAGATATGAATATTCTTGTAATTCCAAAATTTAAAAAACCCTTTGATTAATGATCTAAGCGTTTGAAGACTAGGAGCCACGTGGCTTGAATCCCTGACTTCAGAATTTGTTGAGAATTTGATTTGTCGAGAACTTCACTTGTTCGACGCTTGAATTTCGGAGCTTGGATTTGTAGTTTGAAAACTTGGACTCGGTCTTGATTTGATTTGAGGAAGACTTTGGTCTTCATGGATTTGCTTGATTTGAAGAAGGTTTTGATCTTCTTCGTGTTCGCTGAACTTAGAGTCGAGAGAATTCCTTCAGTACTTCGTGGTTTTCTCTGCACTTTTTCTCCTCCTTTTGTAATGAACCATTTACCCTATTTATAAGGAAAATTTGTGGTCAATTTTGGTAATCACCCAATTAATTCAATTAAATTGATTATAATTGAATAATTATGAATTTATTAAAAAGTAGGGTGGACTTTTAGAATTTTATAGGCCTAGACTTTGATTTAATAAATTTAATTGGGTTAATTATTTAAATTGACACAACCCATTATTTTTTTAACGTCTACATAAGCAACGTGTAATACACGTTTGCTTAGTTTATGTATAATTTTTTTGATTAAGTATTAAATTTTTATTAATAAAGATATAATTTTTTGGTTAATTAAATAACTAATGATGTAATGTTTATATAATTGATAAATAATTACACATTGTGATATATTAAAAAAAGAGCATTGATAGAATCTATAGCACTGTCCTATAACCTTGCCAAATAAATTATTAGGATTTTTAAATTGATAATCTCCACATCCATTTTGTTTTTTTAGTTTCATTTTTTTCCTAGTGACTAAAATGTAGTAGTACAAAAACTTTTGCATTTCCCATTCATTTATTATTAGGAGCCTGTTTGGTACGACTTAAAATCCAATTAAAATTAAAAATATGGTCGTTATTGGGTCCCACTCGTCTAATAAAAGTCAACAATAACGGCTATATTTTCAATTTTAATCTCTAACACACACCCTCTAGATAATGGAATTCCAATAGACACAATATCAATGGCCACAAACGGTGGCTTAATTAGGGGTGGGCGCGGGTCGGTTCGGTTCGGTTTCAGAAATTTTCGGGTATTTAGTAAATGGAACCGTCGGTTTCTGATATAATTCTAGAACCGTTTGGGTTCGGTTCGGTTCCTACTATAATTAATTTTTTTTAACATTTATAATAACACTATATAAATACATTTAGAAAATTTTGTCAGTGCGTCTTGAATAATTAATTCATAACATATTAGAAAGTTTTCACAAAATGCTAACACTTTAGCACTAGACAATATAGATCACAATTTTTTTTGTTGCTTCCCTCAAACAGTTATTGTTCCACTGCTTACCCACCAAAATGTAACATATAAAAGCATCTAACTATGTTCTCCATTTTGAGAAGTGGTACCAAAATCATTCCTATTTTCTGAAAATATTGTAAGAAGTGAGGCAATCCCAACGTGCTCAATACTTTCACCGAGTGAATCTGTGTGTGAATATTGACCAGGTTCAATCTTAACTTTTATAAATGAACGTAATATTTTAAAGTATTAAAAATACTTACCAACTATGTAATATAATCATCGATTGCTTGACTTGCCATGTACCATTAAAATGTTAACAATTTCTTGAGTACCATGTAAAGAAAAAGAATTCAGTAACTAGAATTGGAAATCTCTGTGCAAAGCTCTTGGAAGGCTTTAAAAACTTGTCATTGTAAACACGATTAAAGAACGAAAGTACTGTCAGCGTTAAGAGGGTAAAATCTCATGTCTCTTAAATATGAAAAGAATAAATACGAGAGTACTCCAACTTAGTGTGGGAACTAGAAAGAGGAGAACTTTTTCAAGTTGAGAGAAAATTACTCATGATTGGACGAGAAACATGTTGTGCGGCGGGAATGGACCGGAGAGAGAAGAAGAAGAGAAGACCGAAAATTCTAGGGCTCTTTCCCTTTTATATTTAGTGGTTTTTTTTTTACAATTTTTTTTATGTTGGTCGGTTTTGAAGAAGAGAAGATCGAAAATTTTAGGGCTCTGTCACTTTTATATTTAGTGGTTTTTTTTTTCAATTTTTTTATATTGGTCGGTTTAGGTTATATTCAATATACTTGAAACCAAATGCCCAATTGTCAAAAAAAAAAAAAAAAAATCGGTTCTTATTTGGTTCTTCGGTTCTTGGTCTAGAACCGAGAACCAAACCAAACCCGTCGATTCTCGATTTGGATACCTGTTCGGATTTTTAATTTAAGAAAACCCGTTCGGTTCGGACATTTTGCTCAGCCCTAGGCTTAATTGCTATTTAATGGAAATAATAAAACTAACGGTGAAAAAAGATTTTCCGTTAAAACAACAAATTTCGTTAAATTTTCCGTTAAAACAAGAATTTCCGTTTTATAGACATTTTATATATATACTAGGTATAAGCAACGTGCAATGCACGTTTGCTTAGTTTATATATAATTTTTTTGGTTCATTAAATAATTAATGATGTAATGTTTATGTAATTGATAAATAATTACACATTGTGATATATTAATTTTAATTTGAATAATGTTAAATTCTAAATTAAAATGTATAAATTTGTGTTTCGTACTATTATATTATATTAAATTTTACACTTAATCATGAACATTTTGTACATAATAAAATAATAGATAACATTATAATACAAAACTAAATAAATAAATATTTTTTCTTCATTGAGTTCAATGTACCTTACCAAATAAATTATTAGTATTTTTAAATTGATAATCCCCACATCTATTTTGTTTTTTTAGTTTCATTTTTTTCTAGTGACTAAAATGTAGTAGTACAAAGCCTTTTTCATTTCCCATTCATTTATTAATAATGTTCTAATAGGCGTAATGCGTTGCGAGACGTCGATATTGAGAATCGAGAATCACAAATTTAGGCGTGTCAATGCGAAGAATAAGTGTCATAATGCGTTTCATATTTTTAATATTATTTTAATTATTTTCAAGACATTAAATATATTTTATTTTTAAAAATAGTTTTTTTCTATATTATAAAAAAATAGATTTTTTACTATATCATAAAATCATTTAATATTTAAAAATAATACTTACTAAACATTTAATATAATACTATAATATTGCTAATTAGTGTTAGAAGAATTTTAATTTTTTTTATTAATTATTAAGGAACTAAACATGAGCATTGATCATAGGATTTATACGACAAGTCTGCGGACTTGATAATTCTGATATCTAGAAATGGAGATGGAGAGTTTTGGTTCACAATCGAAAATGATTCCGATGTGAAGTCCGTGGGAATTCAATTGGGGTCGAACCGAGTGCAATAAATACATAAAAATAATTCAAAAGTAAATCTATCTTTACTAATTAGATTCATTATCCTACAATTAATCCCAACACTAAAAATTAAAAATAAATATGTTTAAATAGTTTACTTTGTTAAATTAAAATATTTTAAACTTATAGAAAATAATATCTAACATTAATATATTAATAATCAAGTGCAATTTAAGTTAAATTTAAAAATTAAATAAATGAAAGAATGAAAGTGAATATTACAATTTAATTAGCTGTAATTCAAAATCAAATTAGTCAATTAGACATACATTTCAAAATGATTTTGATGAGCATTTTAACATTTTTTTTTTGTCACTATCCCACATTGGAAGTTTATAAAACTATTGGAGTTAAGAGCATATATAAAATGCACAATCCCACATTGGAAATTTATAAAACTTTTGGAGAGAAGTGTATCTATAAATTGAGCATGACATCCAATACTTCTCCATGGGCCTTAGAATTGTAAATTTTGAAGCCCAATAATTGTGGCTTAATTGCTATTTAATGGAAATAATAAAACTAACGGTGAAAATAGATTTTCCGTTAAAATAACAAATTCCGTTAAATTTTCCGTTAAAACAAGAATTTCCATTTCATAGGCATTTTATATATATAGAAGATTCTTTACCTCTAAAGAACAATCTATTAAATATTCTTAAAACTATAATATTTTCAAATTTTGCTATTGAATATCTCATCCATTGAAGGAATTTGTTTAAATGCTCTAGTTAATGACTAATCTTGAATCACCTCTTTCCATTTCACTTTGATTGCATATATAAAGGACTGTACAACTCTAAAGTGATTTACTGGAACGAAATAATTTTTTTCCAACAAATCATTTATTTTTTTGACACAAAAATCAAGCAATTCTTTATTCATTTGAATTGGTCTTGATTTTGTGTTTATTCTTGATTCATTAAAATTAGAAATATATGGTAAAGAAACGATATGTTTCTATTCAAAAATGCATTTGGGATAACATAGCATATTTCTGATTCAATTTGTTTTATTTTTTCTTGATTTTTATGTTCTTGAATTTGTTCCTCAATTCGTTTATATTTAATTTATTCTTTGAGAAACTTAATATATTGCATCCACAAATATTTTTGTCTTTACTAAAGCTTGAAGAATCGGAGCTTTCTTCAAAATCTGAATCCTCTTGATTTTGATAAATTTGTTAATAATCGTATTTTAAATTTTCTTCAAAACTAGAATTAATCAAAATTAAAACTTTATTCTTTATGTCTTCATTTATTCGGAGATTGTTTATTTTTTCTTTTATAGGACACTCTTTACAATAATGACATGTTTGTTTACATTTCCAACAAATAACATTTTTGTTAGATTTTTGAAATTTTCTTATATCAAATTTCCTTCTTTGAGGTTTTTGATAAAAAAAAAAAAAAAAATTGGAATGTTTTGGATTTGATTTATGTTGTTTTTTTATGATTTGAAAAAGGAACTATGACTTTTTTGAAACCACATTGTTCACAAAATGATTCGAGTTCTCCTTGGCTTTCAACTATTTCATTTTTTAGTTTTGATTTGAGTTTCATGTCATTGCATAATGGCAATCCTTCTTTATTGATGTAATTTATAATTTTACCATAATTAGGGAAGCGTATGGAATCATATTATTATTATTATTATTTTGATTTTTTTTTTTTTAATTTTAGTTCTTATTCTTTCAGCAAAAAACTTTTGGAAGTCCAGAAATAAATATTTCTTTGCAAAATGATTGAAAACAATTTTTCCTTAGTAGAACTTTAGTGAGGAAGATGTCTTTATACCATCTAAAATCATAAATTTCTTATAATGAAGCAAGAGCTTTCAATAAAATGCTTGATTATAGCAAACAGAAATGTAAGTATGATGTCATTTTGTCCATTTGATTTAGTAGCATTATATTCTTCTTCACATTCTCATTAAGGTAATTAGTTCACCAATTTTTTAATTGACTGAAAGGCCAAGTAAAATATTACTGAAGGTAGTTTCTTTAGAAATAAATCGACATAGATAAGCCGAATGGCTCCTAGCAATATTTTCAACGACTTGAATAGTCCGATATTCAGTCATTTCATCAATTTTTCATTCTATTATAAGAGATTTGATGTTTCCTTTTTTTCCTCATACTGCATATTAGGAAATGAAGGTATGGGCTAAAAATTAGATATTTTTGAATTTTGACCTCTTAATTTATTAATTTGAGGGGGTTCTTTTTCTTCTAGAAATTGACTTTTCAGTTCTTCAATTACATTATTTGATGTTGTTAATTTTGATAGTTGTTTTGACAACTCTTTGATAACACTTGATTCAGTAAAGGTTTTCCTAAACCCGGTTTCAATGATTCTTCTATCGGTTTAAAGATGGAATTAATCGGTCTTTTATCTTCTCTTCTTGATTCTTGATTGGATTCAATTCTAGATAATTGATTTGTCATTGAGTATAACAAATATTTGTATAAATATTTTGAGCTTTAATGTTTTTGACAGTAGAACCAGAATTTTCTGGTCTATCAATGACTTATTTGAGGAGAAAAGCAATTACCTTATTTTTCCCATGAACACAAACAATTTCTTCCATTTAATTGTTCTCCTAATCTTTGAGATGGAGAAGGAAATTGCACATCAGAAGGAGCACGAGACTCCGCCATTTGTGAATCAAATTCATCTTCGTAGCGAGGTTTTGGAACATTTGAGTTAAAATCAACTCCTTCTAACTTTCTTGAAGAAGTTGAATGCCTTCTAATATAATTTGTTTAATAGTTTGAGAATACTGGACCACTTTCTAAGTTTCACGATAAAATAGAAAGCAGAGAATTCTCAAATTCGAGATGTCTCTTATTTCTTAAATTAAGAGAATGGGCATGTCTAGGCTAAGTCTAAACAATGACAACATTTTGGAGTAAACCAATACGAAGAAACGTACATTTCTTCCTATGGTTTTTGATTGCTTCACTTGAGAGTAACTTTATTTTACTAGTTCGATTTTTGATGGGTGAAGTTTGTTCACAAGTTTTGATAGCATAGTCTTGATGAAAAATAAATCTTCTTATTTCATTGATAGTTTTTTTTTTTAATCTTATGAATAGTCTAATTATGAAGTCAAAGATATGAAGTTCTTGATTATTTAAGGTTTCTAGTATCCCATGATTATTGTCTATTTCTTCATTATCTTAAGAATTACTATTTATACTACTAGTTCTAGACATAATACTATTTGACCTGCTAAACCAACTTCTAGTTAAGGACATCTTGAATACAGTAATACTTACAAGAATTAATCTAGTGGTACATCACCACTTACACAAGAGTGTCCATTATGGACACTCTTGTGTAAGTGGTAATGTACCATTAGTACCACCCTACTTACAATATTATTCTATTTTGAAGGCTGTGCTAAATCTCTCTCCGTGTGTGTGTGTGATGATAGAGCACGACTCTCGATTCATTTCTCAAACCCTCTCATGCCTCTTCAAATGAAGTATAATCTCTTGAATCCATTATGAGTAAACCTGCTCTTCAAATTTTCTTCGGTGGAAATCGGGGTTTCACTTTTTAGGTGCCGTACGGGCGAGGTAAATCATTAGGTAGGGTTTGTGGTTAATAAAACAATCTTATAAGATTGGACCAATTATTTGGACCATTTCATTTTTTTTAACTTGGACCGGTGGTGATTATATACTAACAACATGAAAATCTATAGGGTGACACAATCGTGGGACACGTAAGCAATTATCTTACATCAAACTTTAGGATATCAAGATTGACTAAATAGACGTGTGAGCCTTAAAAAGGGAAACTACTTCAAATTAAACTCCACAATTAGTTAAAGATTTTTCGCCTCGTGGTCGCGTGAAACGTGTTCCCTCCTTTACCCTCTTGATCAAAGCGATGAGATTACGTTCCATTGCCTCGAACACCCCCATTTTTGAGGTGTCGAGCATGCGATCCAACATCTCTCGTCGAATCTCTCATTCGAGGTGACATGGATCCCAGTAGACTTGTCACATTGTCGCTCTGAGACGATCGAAAGGGATCCAACCCTCACCACCCCAAGTTGGCATGTTGATTCCGAGGCGGTTGAGGTTAGAGCCTTGATGTCTCTAGCAACTTGCATTCGCCGTCTTGAGCCACGTCCAATTTAATTAACGTGACATCTCTACAAAAACGATTAGTAGTCAAATCCCAGCAACCCACCTAGGAAAGGACGCGAGGTCATATAGGCTTATGATGACTATAGTGTGACACCATCGAGCTAGACATGTGAGTAATTGAGCTATATATTCTTTGCAGGTATCCAACTTTAGCATAAGCACTTGGACTCATAACTGCGTTTCCTCAAATTCGTGAAGTTTCATCGCTCTTGAGGGAGGCTTTCTTGGAGTTTTTCGATCCCACACACGGAGGATACTTCAAGGCAGAGTTAATTCTCGATCCCGAGCAATTCGGACTTAAAAAAATCCCAGACCAATCTTTATTTTTGTCGTGTGATCAATTTTGGTGTTAAAGGTTGATTTGACTTCTATAAAAGCTACTTGACGAGTGTGTCAATGTGACTTGCAGAAGGGCAAGGGAGGTTAAACTCGTATGGGTGTAATGTCTAGGGACGAAGGAGAGTGCTTAGTTATAAGTTCGTGATGGGAGAATTTTTTTTTGCAATAATGGCGATTTCAGATGGGGGCGGTTGAGATACAAAAAACAAGAAGTATTTAATCAGCTTGTGTTTGGTATAAATTTTTAGTATGAGATAAAATTTTTGTAAAGCCAAACTTTGTAATATTTGTTTCTTAGTGGGTTTCTTTTGGGGCTCGTTTGATGGCATTTCTTTTCATGGAAAATGTTAGTTTTCCACCTAAATTTCTGCTTTGAGGTGTTTGATTGCTATTTTTTTTTTCATGGAAAATATTTTTCAACTTTTAAAAATATGTTTAATTTTCCTTATTTTTAAGGAAAACATTTTCTTTGGGGGAAATATGTTTTTGTTTTCCTCAAAATAAGGAAAATATTTACTTTTATAAGAAATATTTTCCATACCAATCAAACACACTCTTCCTTCTACAGGTCAAGTGGGTATTTTCTCATAGCGAGATTTTACCATCTTATATGGTGTTCTCATATTTTTTCTCATCTGAATTTTTGAAGATTGTACCACAAACTAAATTGTTTTTAAGCTGACTCAAAGACTTGTTGATAAACTATGAACTTGATTAATTTGCTTACAAATCTTTGAATACATATTTGAAGATCACTCTATGGTATCTTACAATCTAGAAAGTATGTGCATGATAATATGTTAAAGTATGATAAACAGATTAACAATCTTCAGAGTGTCTTAGTATATTTCAAATCAACTATTTACCTATTCAACCCGCTTATAGGTTGATTTAGAGCTCGTTTGACAAGTCTTTTGCTTTCTGCAGAATTTTTTTTGGAGAGAGTTGTCTTAATTTTTGTTTAGAAACTAATTTTTAAAAGATTTACATATTCCGAAAGTGTTTTTAGACGAAACTACATTGAACCAATTTTCTCTAAAAAAATCTTCTAACTTTAATGAAATTAGCCAAACAGGTTCAAAAACAGCTTTTGAATTCAATTTGAACCATGCTACTTACAAAATAATTTGACAACTTTTTTTACAAAAAGCCAAATGGCAGCCCCCTATTGGGCCCGTCGCAGGCGCCCTCCCAATAGGGGGCCACCATTTGACATTTTGTAAAGAAAGTTGTGAACCTATTTATTACAAGTAGAATAATTCAATTCTAAAACTCTTTTTGATTTTTTAAATCTTTCACCCATATCATCGAACGAGTTGTTGAACTACGTTTAATGTATGGCTTCTCTCTTTTGTGCTTGATCTTGTTTTTCTTTCATCACTACATTCGCAGGGCTTTTGAAGAATGTTTTCCTAAAACAAAAATCATGTAATCAAATCAAAGAATTGATAGTAATTCTTAACGTGTCACGTGTGTATTTGCACAAATTTATACTGTTAATGGTATTTTTAGAATATAGTTAATTAAACTGGATGATAAATAAAAATCTTTTAAATCCCTACTCGTCCTAACGAGGGGATGATAATGACCATCTCGATACAATCCCATTTCTCCCTACGTGCACAAAAAGGCACAATCTTCGACCTCATTTCATTCCTTTGCCCTTGTTTCTCGACCTCACCCGTTCTTGTATTGACTGCGAGGCTAACGGTGTAGCTCTTATTTTAGCAAACCAAGCATTTCTTCACTTTCAAATTAGTGTTTGTTTGGACTCTCCTCCTCCAGACATTGCAAACTTGATCATATGCAAATGAATGAACTTTATGTTCTCATGACCCAAAAAAAAATAAATAAAATAAATAAAAAATTAAAAGACGATAAAAAATTTAATCTTTTGGATAAAGGGTAGGCCAAATTAGTTTGGTTGGCTTAAAATAATTTTTGTCCTCCAAGATTATTTTTTTTTCCTTCCATATTTTCTCGAATGTATGTCGCATCAACTAACATAAAGAAAAGTTTTGTTATGAGCCTGTTTGGTACGGCTTAAAATTCAATTAAAATTGAAAATATGGTCGTTATTGGGTCTCACCCGTCTAATAAAAGTCAACAATAAATGCTATATTTTCAATTTTAATCTCTACCACACACCCTCATATGTGTACATTCGGGGGTTAACAGTTCAGATGATAGCCCCCTCTTGAGAGGGGATTCACGATTATTTTATTACACGCGACTTCCTCTCTGGTGAGGGAACTGTCATCTAGAGTGTACAGACAACAAAAATCGATAAAGAATTGATATTAGTAATGAATGTTTGATTTTATTTGATTGAAACCCACATTTTTGTTGAAGTTGAAAATTAAAGTTATATTTTCAAATGAAGCTTTCGAGACATTTTTAGATACTCACTTTATCAATAAGCGAGATTTACTTTTTTTTTTTTTTTAAAAAAATCGAAGTGGAAATGTACTTTAAGAATAATTAACTTATTTATTTTTAACTTTATACTAAAAAAATTATCTAAAATTTACTAATTATTAGAAATTAAATATTATTTGTAAATAATTAAACATTTCTTTAGTAAAATAGACTTCAGTTTTGACTCTCGTTATCTTATTCTATTCTTATTTTATAACACTTAATTAATTATAACTAAGGCTAAGCTAAAGACGACCAAAAAATTTTTTTTTAAAAAAAAATCCTAAGTGCTTATTTGTTTTAAAATTATAAAAAATACGACGTGAAGAGAAATAAGTATTTTGCTACTAAGACACGAGATATGTGCACAATGAATTAATAACATAACGTGCAGAGAAAAAATGGAATGAAAAAACTGATTGTACTTACGTGTTATTAATTAGAGCGTGTTTGATAGAGATTAAAATCGGATTAAAATTGAAAAATTAATCGTTATTATTGATTTTTATTAGACGAGTGAATTCAATGACGACTATATTTTTAATTTTTATTGGATTAAAATCTATACGTAATTCTTGACTGGCAAGATACTTAGTCAAACCCATAAACCCTAGCCACCGGCACCACGAACGAAAAAACCCTCCATACTCTCGCTCCACTCTGTATGAATCAGTAGAGAGAGAAAATGCCGCTGGGAGAGAGGGCAGGGGATAAGAGCGAGTCTCGATACTGTGGAGTGGAGACCGAATTCAACGATGACATGCCTCATCTTCTCTCCTTCAACATCCATGGCGGCTTTGATTTTCTCGTCGCTCCTTTGGTTCGTCATTTTTTTTTTCATTATCGACTTGTACAACTTGCTTCAGTTATTGTACTCGTTTTGCTGTATTGTATCCATTTCTGTTTCAATTATTTTGTTTGAAATGTTGGTTGTTCTTGTACAGTTGTACCATGCTTGTTATTAGTTATGTACATGCCTCTGTATTGCTTGATTTTTACCTGTTAAGGTTTAAACTTTGAAGGTTGTATTTTTTTGCTTGCAATGTGTCCTCTGTGTCAGCTTCTCTTGCTTTTGTACTTGCTGCTTCGTGCCTATTCTCTGACATTCTTGCACTGAACTTTGCAAAACAATTTAAGTATTTTTGTGCTTTATGTTAAGACAAATTAATGACAATCAGTTAGTCATTCAAGTTTACCACATTGTATTGTGGTTTGAGGTATGTTGTGCATTTTGCTCTATCCCTTGAATGATTGAAACTTGGTTTGTGCATTCACTTGGTAATTGAAGGTGACCAATCAGCCAGTCACGTACTATATTCGAAGTGTGAATGGTCAGTAAGTCCCCTATAGCTTCACGCGTTTAATGGCCCTTACTTCTATGAATTGACTATACACAATTGCACATATAGTTCGTATGGTGTACATTTTTGCTATCACTCGGGCTGTTGGCACTGGATTTCATTTTTTGTTTCTAAATCTGTGTATATGATTGCTTGGTCTAAATTTGACTGCAGACTAGCATTTTTCTCTTATTCTGTGGCACATTTAGTAATTTATTTGCATATAGTAATTGCATCTGGATTCAGAACTAGAAATTCAATTATGAAATAATAAATATAAAAGTGAATAAAAAAAGAGGTTTTCAACTGATCTATCCATGAGTCCACGAACCATCTACTTGACATCATCCTCCTATTATGACTGTGAAATCAATCCTATGACGTCCTGAATATGTTGCAGAGAAGCACTTCGAACAATAAATGAGACGAATCTTGATAGAATTAAGTCTTTTTGGCCATGCCTAGTATCAATCATTATCAATAAATTCTCTTTCAGATGTACAACGAAAAGGTAAAAGAAAAAAAAAATGTTGTGTTTGTTTGGCCAATAGAATTGTGCACCCAAAATAGGCATCAATACTTTGTTTTCATCCCTGCTACTGGAAAGCTAAAAGATTTTGGTTGCTGTGACTTGATTCTTAGTAATCACATGATAAAATTAATCACTTATAAGTAAATTTTTTAGGTTAGTTATAAGTTAATTATCGAATGGTCTTTATATTTTCTCTGCAATAATTCTGAAGAACCATGCCCCTTGATAGTGGTGTGGGAGAAGAGGACTATGCAGCTTGAACCCAAAAGTATTCAACAAGCTTTATTGAGAGTATAAATGGTTCTTATGGATTTCTGAACTCATCACCTAAGTAAGATGACTTCTTTTATATTTAAAGGATCAATTCTAAGCTTCAATTAAAGTGAAGCCTGTGTCTAATATTAATTGTTTAGAGAAATTTATATTGATCATTTTCTCCCCGGATTAATTTCCCAATTATTAAGTGCGGTAGCTAAATGATTAAAAGAAATGTACTCGTTCAGCAAAAGATGAAGGTGAAGATTGGTATTATGTACAATGGTTGATACAAAACCTCATCCCATTAATCTGCTTTTGAATTTAAAAAATGTATTAAGATATTTTAGATAAGCTTGTAATTGATACTGTTCACTAATACATGTATGGATTTATTTAATTATCATACCATTTGAAATCTTACTGCTGACATGCGTTGTTTGAATCATGGTGGCTTTTTGCTAATCAAAGTAACAATTTAGTCATTATTCCACGTTTCACCTGCTATTTTCTATCTCCAGAGGCACATTGTACATATAAAAGGTCTATGGTTTGTTTCTGTACGGGATGTTGTAACTTAATGCTTAGAAGCGTTTACATATTGTCTTTCTCTGGTTGTTGTCCTTCGGGATGTTCTCTGGGGTTGGTTTGTTATGTAATGCACATCTCATAATTTACAAATATAGTGGTACTAACTAAGCATCTCAGAATTATATTGAAGATGTCTGATTCTATGGAAAGAAATGAATTCTCATTATTTTCCATTTCAAGCATTCTTCAGTTCTCATTTTTGCATCATGATGCAGATTGATCCCTCCTATAGACCTGGCTTAATGGAGCAAGATGGTAGCGGATCAGGTGCCTTGCCATTTGCTGGGTCAGACTTGGTTCTGAGTCCTTCACAATGGAGCAGTCATGTTGTTGGTATATGCCTCTTTTCTTTCTACTCATCCTTTCATTATTGATACTAATCCTTAAAATATTTTTCATGCTGTCCTTTGGTAATTGATGTGTCATTAGGTCTTCCATGTATCCTAATTAATGTTTGTTTCATTTGCCGAGTGATTTATATTTCCTTTTCAAATCCATTGTAGTTTATGCAAAGTCTAGACGGTAAATACTTTTCTTTTTCTTGTCATGTCGAAAGACAACTTTATTTCTTTCTCTAAGTCGAGGTTTGTGAACTGTCAATATTAACTGGAAAACTTTTCCAGTTTTCTGTTGAATATCTGTCTAAGTAACTACTAAATTGATGGATTTAACTGTTACATAGGCAAAATTAGCTCATGGATTGACTTGGATTCCGAAGATGAGACACTCCGTAAGGATTCTGAAATTGCTTTGAAGCAAGAAATAGCTTGGGCCTCTCATCTATCTTTGCAGGTGAAATTCTTTCTGATTAAAATTGTTCAGCTCTGGTTTCCATTTCTACAATTCATGTGTATGTACACAGGCACCCTTTATATTGGTTATGCATTTGTCCCAGGCTTGTCCCTCCTGTTCCCTGGGTCAGATTGATGTTCCAGTTAGTCACACCCATCCTTTTCTTAGTTGCCTAAGAAGCTATGTTTTCCTCTGCAGGCCTGTCTTCTTCCGACACCCAAGGGATCTTCCTGTGCCAATTATGCTAGGTGTGTTAATCAAATTCTAGAGAACCTAAACAGTATGCAGGTACCATCTTTCTTTTCTTTCTAGTCATATTTAGTTGTATCTTATGTCTCTCCTATTTCATCATTTACTTCTTTGTTAAAGTTGTGGCTTAGGATCCCACTAGAGAAGTCAGATGAAGAGACCAGGAAACCCGATCATATGGTGAGTTACACCCTGCAGTTCCATTTTGCATAAATTAAACATTATTTTAAAATCTGAAATATGAACCCCTAGATTTTTGTAAACCTCTCATTATGTCCTCAATTTATGGAATCATCAGGTGTTCAGATCCAAACTGATGGAACATTAGAAGATACATTATTATATTTATTTTTCAATTTTGATGTTTAATTTAGGAAACATAATTAGGAATTGATTTGATGGAATTTTCCTACTTCAATTAGGATTAGTTTAAACCTGATGTAATTGACACAACTTTTATAATGAAATAAATTGATATACTCCCCTAAAATTCTCTCTATTTTCTCCATCTTCTCTTTTCTCCCTCCTTTTTCTTCCTCTCCCTTTCCCCCTTCTCCTACAATTGTTCCATAATGTCCTACGTCAATTTGGTATGAGAGCTCAAATTGTTTCCTTTGGCCAATGCTCCATCCACCACCTTCAAGCACACAAACCATATGCCGCTCAAGTTCCAAACCATATGTACACTCCATCCACCACAATAAATCAACATAAAAAGTGTACCACCAGCCCTACGCCTAAAAAAATAGCTCTCAACCACCCAAATTCAAGCATTGAATAGCAGCAGCAAAAAAAAATATGTTATTGTTCATCCGTACTTTCACGGGGGGTACTGTTCACACCCTAAAATTTATGTTTTAATTTTTTTTGCCAGTTTTGAAAAAAAAATTAAAACATTGGTGGTGTCCAATATTACACAAAAGAATACCCCATCCAATATTTACCCAAACCCTAATACTAGCCTAACACCCTACTCGGCCCAACATTCTTGCAACACATACGCATCAAAAACCCACTCAACCCCAAATATTCCTCAAACCCACAACTGATTTTATCTAATATGCCCATAACCACACCCAAGCCCACATAATAGAGACCCATTAACCAGCCCCAACTCTCCTCAACCCATTACCTAGCCCATACCAACTATCTATATCCAAAAAAATGGATAAACTTCCAATGCCTTGCGAAGCCTTGTTGTCAGTGCCGATAACATGCAGATCTACCACTTCCTTCTGCCTTTCCACCAATTACCTATTATCCAAAATCAAACTATCACCCTTCCTTGTCCAATCCACACAAAGGACCACCCGTCATCATTCTCTCGCTATTTTAAGATCTGATGTTTCTCCACCTCATATTGGCGTACTATTTATCCTCTCCAATTTGATTCCAATGCCTACTTGTCACCACCTTCATCTACTAGCTCTTGTACCATCACACTCAATAACCAAACTACCAAAGGTCGCCGTTTACTCCACCAAACAAATCACCACGTCTGACTGTTGGCTTCTCCAACAAATCTTTTACTCAAGCAGCCGACCCCACCCTACCACTGATCCCACCATCTCTTCCACCATCATCCACTAGTGTTATCTCGTCTTCTCCTCTGTTCAGGTTGAAGTTCCATTCCCGTCGGTAAGCCTCGACGTCCTCTTTCTTATTACTCGTGCTTCACTCGATTACCATGTACTGTCACCACCTACTACGCTTCTCACAGCTATTGCCAAGCACCACCTCAATAATTGTTTGCATCTTTCACCTGTTGTTGTCGCTAGATGCATCTCCTTTGGTTCGTTGCTGTGTTGGTAACAATAATGGCGTTCTTGCTTCCTGTTTACACTAAACTTGGAAAGCAATTTATAAAATATTGCGCCTGACATTGCATATAATTGGAACCGTATGTGCACCGCACCACCTACTTCTCGTTGGAGTCTCGTGAGGTATATCAATTTTGTTATTTAAAAGCTATAATTTTTATTTAGGTGTTTATGGCCTGTCCAACGTAATATTTAACCAAATTTTTTTGAAATAACGTAACAAAAAACCCCTTACACAATCTTAGGTTGCTACCACGATCATATACCTTCTCTTTTCCACTTCTCAGCATAATTATCATCCGTCTACGAACTTTGTCGGGGATGTATATTCTCCTTCTAGGCACGTAGCTTTACAACTATGGAACTTTGATGGTCTCGTTAGACCGGACTCATTTCTTGGCTCGAGACTCTTGAAAGATTCTTTGAGTTTCAAAACTTGAGTGACTCACATCATCTTTGTCATGCTAATTTGTCACTTGTGGTTTGGCTAGGTGTTATTGGAAGTACTTTTTACATGTCATCGATCTCCTTGGTCAACACGTTTTTATTTTGTGGGATGAGATGAAATGAGTCTTAAGTTATAAATACGCCCTATTGTACTATCAAACGCAATTGCTAGATCAATTCTTTTTGCATTGTAGACAAGGAACATCCTGTTATGGAATATTTTGCTCACTTTGAAGAGTTACTGTACAGTTGTTCATGTTACATCTAAATTTCTTAATGATTTGAATCTTGAAATCTTATCTAACGACATTCCTACACTCTAATCGTTAGACGACGCTTATTAGCACGCCAATCTTTGGTACACATCCTTCTTTCTTCGCCAAGTATGTCATAGGCTAGGTTTACCACCCCAGTCCCAACAGTTACCTTTTAAGTATAGTTGTGTTACTTTTGTGGAAGATAGTGATGTTTCTATTGTTGATCCCTTTTGAGTATTTTGATAGTGAGGAGAATTTATCTATGGTGTTGTCACCTAAGCTAAAAAGTCTACTTGTCCTCGATTTTATGTCGAAGTTTGTTTTTCCTAATCTTTTGTGGTTCTAATGTTGATTTTGATAGGACCTTATCTCCACTCCATGATACTTTTTGGGTTGTCATGTTTTTCCAAGGTCATTGTTCGTTTATATACTTTTCCTAGCAACATTCGAATGTTACCTACTAGTTACCGTCATATTGCTTTAGCTTTGTACTTTGTTGATTTTTCATTGTTTTCAGTAATGAAACATACGAGCTTGCATTTGATGCACAATTTAGGCATAGATGTTTTCATGATGATTTTTATGTTTTGTTACGTGTTTCTTTGCCACGGGTCAAAAACATGTAAAGAAAAAATTGGATCACTCACTTGAACTTAATACTCTTTAATGAATGTTTTGTTTTCAATATAGTAGAATTGTTTCCTATAAGCACATTCAAGCGACCATTGTTGTAATAATTTGTTTGTGTATGCCAATCTACTATGATTGTGTATTGTGCTCCTAATGTGGATTTTGTAGTCGTTTTTGTGAATGAGTTGCACTGGTTGTTGCTTACTTAATTGTGTTTTTCATCGTTATTTGGTTAAAAGGAAAGATCATCTCCCTTTGCCAGGTCAGATGTTTGGATCCTTGGTTAAGAAGTTGCAGTCTATCTTGCCGGAGTTGAATTTTCTTAGCCGGAGAGATGATTGAATATTAGAAGATACATTATTATATTTAGTTTCCAATTTTGATGTTTAATTTAGGAAATATAATTTAGGATTGATTTTATAATATTTTTCTATTTCGATCAGGACTACTTTAAGCTCTATATAAAAATGTTTGATAATGAAATAAATTGACATACTCCCCTTAAAGTCTCTCTATTCTCTCCGTGTTCTCTTTTTCTCTCCCCTTTTCCTTTTCTTATAATTGTTCCATGACGTCCTAAGTCACAAACCCACGAGTAACTTCAAGAAATTTGACGAGGATTGTTTTGGTTTGCCACTCCTAAAGAGAAAATTGGAAGAATAAGTTTAATTGACAATTTTAGATTTGAAAATCCTAGCTATTCTTAGCATGATATTGGAACAAAATCATCCTTATCTTTTTTGTTTTCATTCTCTCACGAAGAAAGGAAAGTTCAGCCATAATGGGGAAAGAAAATGGAGCATTCAAACCAGTGTTTGAGACTTATGTCTCACACGAAAGACAAGCCAACCTAATATCATTTCCCTTAATCTGTTATCTCCTCGTGTTTGTTGGTATTTTTGTGCAGAGGAGGGGAGGGGGGGGGGGGGGGGATGAGATTGCCTTTGTTGGAACATGAAAATATGACATTTCTTAATCTCTCATGTCATTTGCTTAATAATGTTTCTACTTCCAGTTGTATTGCATGATAAATGAATTTGTGCAATTATTAAACACATTACCTTCTATATATCCTTAATCACATGTTGCTTCTATTTTTTCATAACAGGGTGAAGGAAAGACCGATACATGGGAATTATGGAATTCCTTTCGTATTCTTTGTGAACAGCATAGCCAATTGTCAGTTGCACTTGATATACTGTGAGATTACATAAATCTTATGATCTACAATAAAAATTTTCATCTGCATTTCTTTTTAATTATACATCTTTCTGTTTGTTGTCTGACAAGCTTCCTTATTATCTGTAAGGTCAACATTGCCTTCACCTACTTCGCTTGGGCGGTGGTTTGGAGAGCCTGTCAGAACAGCCATAATCGACACCAATGTAAATTATTCTTGAATATTGTATTGATCTTTTCTTTATATGACACAAGATTCCCTTCAACTTGCAAGTTGATGAGTTTTTTTTTTTCTGTTGGATTATTGCCAGTCTTTTCTAACCAACGCACAACATTATCCTTGTCTATCAAGGAGTCACCAGAGACTAACAACTGCATTTTTCAATCACTCAATTCAGGTTAGTTATGATGCATAACCTTGCAGTGCAATTGTCCACCCTTCTTAACTGTTGGTTTGCCTTCGTACTTGCTATGCTGCAATTTTTTTTGTTTATTTGGTTGAAAGTGTCGTACAATTTAAATTCCAACTTCTTTTAAACCTTTACTATAATAGTATGTCATCGATATGACTTTCTCCCAGCCCTTGTTATATTTACTCACTTTTAAGGGTTGTAATGTAATTACTTATATTGTTAACATCTGTGTTAAATTCAAATTAATTGTACCGTTTTCCTTTGATATTTTACAGATAGTGATTTCTGGGAAACCAGTTCATAATCTTCCCACGACAAGTTTGGAGTCAAGTGGTGGTGCTGATAATTATACTGAGGGTGAGAGCTAGAAAGTAAAATAAAAATCACACTGTTATTAGAAAACATTGAAGTTAATGTTTTTTTTGTCTCTCATTGTTTATTTCCGGATATGTATTGACTATGTTAGTTGTTCCAATTAGGTAGTTTGCGGCATCCCTTAAAGTCATACTTGGACTATCTTGCTTACCTCTATCGAAAGATGGATCCCCTTCCTGACCAAGAACGCTTTGAGGTGGATACCTTTTCTCTCTCTTCCATCCATCCCTACCTCTCTCTTAAACGATGCACTGTATTTTGTGCTCCACACCTTATTTGTCTGACTTCTTAATTGCATTCTACCAGCTCGGATACAGAGATTACTTGCAATCACCCTTGCAGGTGAGTTACGTGTTTAATTTATTTTTCATCATCATCTTATTCTTATTCTTATTTTTTCACTTTACATTTTTTTCTTCCATTATTTTTAATGGGAATTTCTCCCTCACACCTAGAGTTGTTGCATCCTTTTTCTCTGAACTCCCTTTGCAGCCTCTTATGGATAATCTAGAAGCCCAAACATATGAAACATTTGAAAAGGACACAGCTAAATATATCCAGGTATGTTCTTTTTTACATATATAAATTGCTAAAATATTCTTCTAGTCATTTTAATAATTTAATTCACCTCCTTTTATACTTCAGTTGGTACGGTCATTTTAACAGTCTAAGATTTTGGATTGGACCTTCAACGTGCCCCATCGTAGAAGCCCAATACTAAACCTAAAATGGGAAGGAAAAAAAAATGAAAAATATATGAAGTTCAGATCATATGCTTGAATGCTTTTACCTTATAATATACGTCATAAATGACAGTATCAGATAGCAGTATCAAAAGCATTGCTGGACAGGGTTCCTGATGATAAAGCATCTACAGTCATAACCGTGAGTTGATTTCATGATTTCTATAATTTCACATCAATAATATATCACCATGGTGGTACTAAGCTGTAAATATTATTTTCCTTTTTCATTTACTTTAGGTATTGATGGTTGTTGGGGCTGGACGAGGGCCTCTTGTGAGAGCTTCACTGCAGGTCTGTTCCTAGTAAAAATGGAAACTGGCCGAGAATATGGATTTGATGCATCCTAAAGTCTCTACTTAATTATGTTTTTCTTTTCTTTGATCAATAGGCAGCTGAAGAAACTGGACGCAAATTAAAAGTTTATGCTGTAGAAAAAAATCCAAATGCAGTCGTAACGCTTCATGTAAGAATTAAACTTTTTATATTTATTTTTTCATAGAATAATATGCTACTAATAATGCCATATTACCGAAACAGAGTTTGGTCAAGCTAGAGGGCTGGGAAAAACTTGTTACAATAGTTTCTAGTGACATGCGGCAATGGGATGCTCCTGAGAAAGCTGACATATTGGTATGTGGACGGTCATGGAGTAAATTCCAATGAAAAAAAATATTCTTACATCTTAAGCACTCGTGAAAATTATATCATTTCTGCTTATTTCTTTTTGGTAACCTAAGGTCAGTGAATTGCTTGGATCTTTCGGTGACAATGAGCTCTCACCTGAGTGTCTTGATGGAGCTCAGAGGTTTTTGAAGGAAGATGGAATCTCAATTCCGTCATCGTAAGTATTTTTTCCATAAAAATGTCATTCTTACTATTTATTTGCTACCATCAGTTAACCAGATCTGTCGGTTCATTAAGTACGGACTTCTAATGTATAATGCACAGCATGCTAATGGGTCTAGTATTATTTTTTGATTGCAGTTTATAGGCATGCTGGGCAGGATTATTTCGCCTTTTGGTTTAACAGTATCTTCTCTTTTTGATAAAAGGCTATCTTTATGCTGTATTACTGTGGTCCTGAATGTTTAATCTTCTTCTTGATATTGTGCATTTAAGATCTATCTTTGTTAGTGCATAAATTCTCTCATGTTGTCTAGTTGCTTGCTTATTAAAATTTAAACAGCAGCTACACATCTCAGTATTCAATAGTTTCATGTTAATGTCTTATAATTATTCTGTCAAAGGTGATTGGACAAGAATACCAAATTATTACGTCAATGTCATGTCCAATACAGATTGATAGACGAAAATGCTGTGAAAAATGTGGACTTTGATATAGCCTTATTTTATTGGTGGGAGTTACTTTGGTCTTGTCTATTCACCTACTTAAGTTATCTTCTCTGATACTTGTCTAAGGAGTTTGGGAATAGCAGAGTTAATGGGTGCAAATGTGCAATAAAGTTTCTGTAGAGAATATCCTTTGGAGACTGGGACTTATCATCAATAAATATAAAACTGAGGACATTATGACATAATAGAGCGTCCTTTTTACAAGTAGTTGCAGGGATACAATTGCAGAATAAAAAGCTATCTGTTTACCCAGCCTCACCCTACATTTTATTAATAAACTAATCTAAACTTCACTAACTGCGTGCCAGTTTTATCAATTTTCACATTACTCTATGCTGTGCTCATTTCAGGTATACGAGTTTCATTCAACCTGTGACTGCATCAAAATTATACAATGATGTAAATTCTGTCTTTCTGAATATACAAATCCAGTATACTGTTCTATTTGTGTATGCTTACGATTTTCATACTCACTTGTCTTGCATTTTTGGTGGCTTTATTTTGGGAATGCTAAAGATCAAGTCACATAAAGATCTTGTGCACTATGAAACTGCTTATGTTGTCAAGCTGCATCGTATAGCAAGGCTTGCTCCAACTCAATCCGTAAGATTAATTTTTATATTTTCTTGAAACATGTGACTTGATATTTGTAGAATGAAAGTTCTAGAAATTCACACCCTTCTATTATTTTCTTGCTCAGGTCTTTACATTCATCCATCCAGAGCATTCAACTAAGAACAGCAATCAGCGTTATAAGAAGCTTCGGTTCGATATACCTCCCGATACTGGCTCAGCCATGGTTCATGGTATATGGTTGAAAAAGCCTTGCTATTTTTATTGCTTAAATTTCCCAGGTAGTTTTGAAATAGAAATAGACATTGATAAGAGTACTTTAGAACCATCCCTTGGAGATGCAAACTTTCTCTTTACAAAAAGTAAGAAAAACATAGTAAAATGGGTAAAAAGAGCCTTGCTTCTAACCAGAGAGTTTCAGATATATTAACAACTTTTGCAAATACGTATTTGTTTTGACTTCTTTTTCTGCCTGGCTAATAGGGTTTGCTGGCTATTTTGATGCAACGCTTTACAAAGATGTCCATCTTGGTATTGAACCATCAACAGCAACACCAAATATGTTCAGCTGGTACTACCATAAGTTTCTCTATCAGAATATATTTTTTTATTTCAGTATTTTCTTCATAAATATTTCCAAAAATCTAAGGTTATGCTATATGATGAATGCTGATCATGCAAAATTATGCACAATTTCTTCTGTGTATTATTGTATCTGTAGGTACAGTTGGTTTTGTCATGCGTTGATCCCATATTCATTAGTAAAGATACCATTGTAAAGCACTAAAATATAAGACACCTGCCTACCCTCCCTCAACTGCACAATAAAGGAAAAGTGAAAATTCAATTAAAAAATCTCTGAAAACATAAAATGCACCATGAAAGAAATTGTACATTGGAGTGATGTATTGAAGTCATATATTGTCCTTGAGATGATTGCTCTCTTTTGGTTGGCTTCGATTTCTGCAGGTTTCCAATATTTTTCCCATTGAGGACACCAGTTTGTGTGGAACCAAATACTCATTTGGAGGTCCATTTTTGGCGTTGTTGTGGTTCTACCAAGGTAACTCACTTAACTGATGGGTTAGCATATTTTTTATTGCATCTATTGATTCTTGATTGTGTTAGTGTTGAATATGTTAAAAGTGATTAAAAGGAGATAAAAGTTCAAATGAAATTGAATCTTGCACTTGTAGAATTCTCTGTCGTGGGCTGCATTAAGATGGTCAGATAATCATCTCCCCTTTGGAAACCTAAAATAAATATTATCTGTCACAATGTGTTTGCAATGTTTAATTTAAATTATATGCTAATTATCTAAATAAATTTTTATGTTGTATAGCCTTGAGTAACGGATATACTGGCAATTTGTATACTTGCTGCTGAAAATGATCGTTATTATTCTCTATGGGCAAGAAGTGAATTAGGATTTTTTTTTGGTTGGTGGGGTTTGATCCATCTAATTTTGAAATGGCATTTTTAGTCCTAGGATATGCATAAAAACACTGGGCAAGAAGCAGAATATAGTCTGGGAATTACTCAACTCTCTATGTTGCACCTGATATTATTGCATTTAATTTAATGATCACAGGTTTGGTATGAATGGTGTGTGACATCTCCAAGCGCATCTCCTATGCACAACTCCAATGGTCGCTCACACTGGGTTGGGCTCTAGGTTTCCTAGGCAATGTTGTGGCAAAAAGATCCATTGCCAGAGGCAAGCTGGAGCAAGATGACCCAAACTCTGTTGTATACTAGTTGAACTGAGTAGAGAATTTTGAATGCAGTTCTGGAGAACCACTGAATGAAGTGAGTCTGCAACATCCCATTTACCGGCTCCATTGTTCGAACTATAAAGCCTTACACTTTTTCTCTGTTCCAGTTTTCGCTATTCGTACAATTGGGTATTGATAGATCAACGTGTTTTACTTCTGTTGTAACAAATGGTGGATTTGACTTTTTACTCGTTACCGTAGTTTGTAAAGCATGTTATTTAAACTGCAACAACTTTTTCTAGTATATAAAGCAGTTAAGTTGAGGCTGAGTTTCTCGTTTTAAGCATTTTTACTATTACCCACCTTTTGTTAGACTTATTGAGAGGTCGGGATTTTTAAATTCTGAAATCAAATTCTCCTCTCTTAATGTGTTTGCCCTCTCGCCAATGCTGCCGTGCTGCATCACGGTGTAATGCGAAACCAGCCTTTTAACTCTACTCGTTGGGAAGAAATTGAATATTGTTGGAAGATTTTTATCATTTCTCATTAGTTCCGTTACTTTTGTTTATTTATGGTCAATGTGGCAATCTCTATCCGGGAGCCCGTAGGCTCCATTTTTTAATCTATAAATACATACCTTAATAAATAAGACAGCTTAACGCGAAAGTTGAGATTCAATTCCTTTCTTTTACTTCCTCTAAAAACGTACCTCTTGTGGCACACCACCACCAAATCCATTACAGAAGTGGAATTGCAAGTATCCCTCCGTAGGCGCATTACTCGTGATTCCGAGTGATAATCTACTCCATTAGAGAGAATTATGGATCTCAATCAAAATCCGAGTGACAATCTAATTCGTTAGAGACAGAATTATGGGTGTCATTTCCAATCCTCGACTTCAATACAAAGCATAGTATAAGGATATACTAGATACCGTTATAATGGAATTTTAAGGATGTTTGGCACCCATTAATTTTTTTTAAAATTTTTTTCACTTTCTTAATTATAACCACACATTTTCCAAATAAAATAATATTACACATAATTTAAAAATTTTCATTACTTTTCAACTACACATTCTTCAATCAATCACTATTTCAAAATTTATAATTTTCCAAAAATGGGTGTCAAACACAATCTTAGCCCCTATTTGTCTACCATTAATCCAAAACATTGTTTGTTACAGTAAAATTTTCCACCACATTCACCTAATAAAATATTTTACACACAAATCAATAAAATTACTTTAAATTTCAACTACACATTCTCTAAAAAAATATTATTCATTACATCATTTCTCCCCCAATAATGGGAGACAAAGACACCCTTAAAATAATATACAATTGCATTGGTAGTTGGGAAGCTACATCACCTTAAAAGCAAGAAGAATTTTGCTGTGACAGAAGACACGCACGGAAATTCAAAAGATAGATACAGCGTGTGGGGCCCCTTTTTTTCAATATTTTAAACTCACATGGGCCCACACCCTTTAAATTCTGTTGGAATGCATTTTCTCAAGAAAGAAACAACATGTGACTATTACACCACCTTAAAAAACGAACTGAAGTTTAAAAGTACCTAATAACAAATCTACTAATTGGATAATTCGAGAGAATAGATAATTACCATTATGATAATAATAAAATTAATGGAGGATACGATCACCAACGAAAATTGTCCATAATGGCCGACGGTATTACTAGTGGGATATTCTTACGGAAATCAATATGTTGGTGATTCGAACGTAACTTTCGACAGCAATACCATTGTTGATTGTCTACACACCTCAGTAACAATGTCAAGCTATCACCGATTGACTTTCACACAAACCCGATGAACAAGTACTACTAAACTCACATCGGAGGTTGGACCAAATACTCCATGAAGTAGTCTAGGTCGATTAGTATGATTGAAGTGTTTAACAATCGACAAGTGGTTGAACACGACAAACTAGTCAGTTTTTACAAAACACAGCGATCCATATCTTTTAAACATGCGAATTTTACGATAAATCTTCAAAAGTCCTTATTAAAGAAATTATGATCGACAAATTAAAGTTATTAAAAATTTATTATCAACTACAATACTGGGCATAAATCAATATTTGTTAATGATTTGGGAGTTAGTGATCACCAACTCATCTCTGTCCATATTTATCGATGATAATGTCAATGGTAATCATTAACGGTAGGTTGGGCGCGATTTGGTTTGGATTGGTTTTGACCCAACCCAAACCAAAAACCAAATTAGTTAGTTTGGGTGAATTTCAACCCAAACCGACCCAATCTATGTTTCGTTCGGTTAGTCGGTTTATGTTTTTGTCCAAATTGATTTTTTTTTAAAAATTGTCTTGAGTTTTGGGCCCACTTAGAGTACATATAATTTTGTTTTTGATTTATACAATTTTTTTTAATTAAGGCATTTTCAAGAGACTTTTTAAACATGAGATGTTCTCTATTTTACAGAGTCAACCTTTAAAATCAAGTTTCAAGAGACTTTTTAAATTAACATTTTAATTTAGAGTCACACTCTCCATAATTAAATGCATTCATAATGTTTCAATTTTCAATATAAGAAATTAATAAAATAATTTAAAGAAAAGCTAGTTAAAATAAAAAATAAAGAAAAATAATAGATATTTTTTGAGAGTAGTAAAATTAAATGTTAAATATAAAGAGTTTGTTGAAGTACTTTTAAATCTTAACTCTTCAAATTTATAGATGCTCTCCAAATAATAGAATATGGTCTTTAAAAATAAAGAGTTTTGGAGATGCTCAACTTATAACAACTAAAAATAGTTTTGGAATTTCAGTTTTCAAAAAATGAAAATTACTATTTCAACCTGCATTTTCACATGTAAACTATAATTTATGAGTCAGAACATAACATGTAATTAAAAAGATTCTATACTGTAACAAATACATAACCATATGTCCATAATCATTATCTCAACCTGCATTTTCGAAAGGCGAATAAGTAAATATGCTATATAAAAAAATTAACTAAAAAATAGGGCATACCAACCGAAACAAAAAGACAACGTTTATAAATGACATAAAATAATATCAATATTTTCCTTGAAAGTGTCCTCATAAAACAAAGTTCTTATATAATATTCAACAAAACTACTCAAAGAGACAGTTTGGTCACTTCCACTTTCGGGAGAACATCATTAAGTTTTTGATTTTGAATTGGTTAACTACGTCAAACCGACCCGAGTTGGTTCGATTCGATCAGTTTTTCGATTTTTTTGCCCAGGCATAATCGACAGTACTTTGGTCGTTGATCATACAGGAGAGAAACATTTTTACGACTTTCATTATTTTGTCAGTAACTTAAGAAATCTTTTATTTTATTGAAGTTATTTTCAAGTTTTAATTGTATTAACAACGTAATTTTTGTCTGTTAATATTTAGTTTTAAATACTTTATTTACTGACTAAATTATCATCAATAAATTTAGTCTATTAAAAATTAATGATCACTAGTAATATTTGTTGGAATTCGAGATGAACTATCGTCAATGAATTAATCTACTTGTACAGAAGTCGTTGACACCTTCGTTGACAGAATGCCACATGGCGGCCCCCTATTGGAGGGGCGCCTGCGGCGGGGGGCCCGCAACAGGCGCCCCTCCAATAGGGGGCCGCCATGTGACATTCTGTCAACGAAGGTGTCAAAGATTTCTGTACAAGTAGCGCGATCGATCATCAATTACCATCAGCGATCCCTAATTCGCCAACTCACTTCAATCAGCAATTACTGACCACAATGTTAGTGGCATTCATCGATATTACTTTGGTCGTTTATTGTCGACAAAAAGACATTTATTCTTTCCTTGCTAAATAAATCTTTTCATATTTTAAGTTTATAATATAACTTATATAAAAATTATTTTTTAATTTTAGTTTTATTACAAACATAATTTTCTTTTGTTAATATTTAGTTTTCGTTACAAATAGGAAATCTATTTGTAATATTTAATTGTTTATAATATCTAAAAGTATTTTATAAATTATTTATCTTTATTAATGATGAAAATTCTATTTGTACTTTTAAATTATTATTATGTAATATGTAATTACAGCATAATTTTTAAAATGTTATAAAACTAAAGGAAAAAGAGATACAAAAGAAGAATAGATAAGAGTCAAAACTCAAGTTTGTAAGTTTGTTGCAATAATGGACTCATATTTATAAGGTTTAAAAGGAGAGTTACAATCTAAATAAAATAGGCTCTTACAGAGTAAATAAGATTTATCTGAATATCCTGACAAGACTAAATAGACATAAATAATTATCTCATAGTTTTATAACATTCCTCTCATTAAAAACCTAATTTGACAAAAAATTAGTGGGACAAACTACCGAACAAACATAAAAAGATTACAAATAATTATAACAAATAGTAGTAAAATATTGCCTCATTAATACTTGTCATGAAAATTCAATGAGACAAGACTTGATCGAAGGAAAAAAAAAAAGTACAACTATTTCATTGATTTCACTAAATAAGAATTCTTGTATCGAGTGATCTATATCTTGTACGTCACTATTTTAAGTATCCCAATTCTGCTAAAATGTGTTTCATTTTGTCTTGTTATAGCATTCAAGGAATATTGTTTTCATAGAAGATTTTTATCAATCTTTGTTCGATTTTAGAAAACATGAAAATTCATTGAAAAAAAAGATTTTGTTATTGCTTTCTATGAGTCATACACAATTTGTAGTATATAAGAGGACTATTTGTAAGAGTAAATGTCTTGTAAGTTACAGATATTCATTGCACAAAGAATTTCCAATTTAAAATCATACTAGAAAAATCATATCGAAAAAATTCTAATGAAGAAAAAAGAGTACATTATTCTTTTTAATATAATACTAAAGTTGTTTCATTAGAAACCTTATCATGAAAATCAAAGGGATGAAATCTTGATCCAGGAAAAAAGAGAGTAAAACGCGTACTTATTCCCTCTCAGATAATATCACTTGAATTATAGCATCAAACAATCTCAAATAGAAAATCCATTCTTGAGTTTAAAAATAATCATAGCTCGATCAATTAAATATCACTATAAAATATCACTATGTAGGGGCGGACGCAGAACTTTAAAGTTAGGGGGCACAATCGAACTTGCAAAAAAGTTGGAAAAAATTTTACAATCGAAAATTTGCGTTCAAAAAAATCACACCCTATGTAATTTTGCATCCGAAAATTTAAATGAGATAAAACTTTTTCGGATGTGAAATTTCGAAAATTTTTGATGTCATATTCCATTCAAATTTTTTTAATAAAATAATGAAAATTACATTGAGGAATTTTTATCGCAAAAATAATAAATGTTAATGAAATAATTGAATTTTTTTTTTAAAAAATGCGAGTTAGACATCTTTCTTTAAAACTCACTTTTAACGTAGTTTTAACTATTTTCGATTTCTATTTGAACTATTCGATATGCCCATAATATAGTTTTTGAAATAAGTTTCGAGATTACATAAGCAATTTGTAGATTTGATTAGCGTATGATCATCAGAAAATTTTTAAAATTAGCACAGGGAGGGCAATAATGTATACTTTTCTTTAGCTTTGTATAAGATTTAGGTTCATCATTCAACTTGCCTATAGGGAGGGCAATTACTTTTTATACTTATACTTTAGTTTATAACTTAACCAATATAAAAATTATTTTCTAATTTTAGTTTTATGATTTGTTACAAATTCGAAATGTTGTTATTACGCGTCATTACGTGACAGGAATGATTTACTCAAGAAAATGAAGGTACTTCTCTAGATTTCTTCCTTTTGCTTTTCCTTTTGATTTCCTTTCCTAGAAAATATGCCCATGCCATTTTCTTGCCGAGTGACTCCGACGTGGTACATATATGTCCCCTTCTTTTACTCATGTTTGTCAAGATTACTACGTGTCGGAAAGTGGATAAAAACAAACTATCTGAGATACGTTGGACTCCACTCATATACTATTTGAGCATTCTAACCACTAATCAAAATTTCCCTATTTTTGTGTACCCCATTATTCTATTTCAACCACGCTACGTATACATAATCATTTATCAAATCTTTTATCGAATTAACAAGTGAATAGGGAGCTGCCACTTGGTAAATAATTATATACGAATAGAATTATTCTATCTACAATGATCAATGTAAGGAAAATGCCAAAGTAAGGATCTGATTTTAGGGCTAAGAAGGGTTTTCCAACGTTATATATATATGTGTGTGCGCGCGCGCAAGCGCGGGGGCGGATGCAGAACATAAAAGTTAGGAGGACACAATCGAATTTGCAAAGAAGTTGGAAGAAATTTTACCCTCGAAAATTCATGTGCCAAAAAAATTATACTTCTTGTAATTTTGCATCCGAAAATTTACATGAGTTTCGGATGTAAGATTTCAAAAAAATTTGATGTCATATTTCAAATAAAGTTTCCTACTAAATTGATGAAAATAACATTAAAAAGTTTGTATCGCAAAGTAAATGTTAATGGAATAATTGATTTTTTTTTAAACTGCTAGTTAGACATTTTTCTATAAGACTCATGTTTAACGTATTTTTAACTATTTTTGATATCTATTTGGATTATTCGATATGTCCATAATGTAGTTCTCGAAAGCAATTTGTAGATTACCATTATAGATAGTGTAATAATGGAATTTAATGTAATGTACCATTGAATGGTAGCTGGAAAATTACATCACCTTTAAAGAAACAAAATGTGATTATTACAAATTCAAGCAGATAACATCTACTACTACATGATATTTACAGTAAAAGCTAATAGAAGTTTAAAAGCACCCAATAACAAATCTACTAATTTGATAATTCGAAAAAAGAAAATATAATTACTGTAACGATAATAATAAAATTAGTGTAGCGTGCAATCTCCAACGAGGATTACTTTGGCAAACCAGTCAACGCCGCTTAAGTTACTTCATATGTTTGGTAATAGAAGTTGATTTATATATGTTTCTTGGAAGTTTCCAATTTGTGTTTTATGGCCACCAAAAAAAGAACAAAGTAATTGGGTTAATTTCACTATTGGTCACTAAAATTACAAAACGGTTATTGAAGTTTAAAACTTGTAGAGTCTCATGCACTTTCACAAACGATCACTAAGATTTTAATTTGTTTCACAAACGGTCACTGAAGGACCGTTATGATTTTAATTCAAATTTAAAGGACCAAAACATGTGTATATAAGATTGATTAGCTCAAGTGCAAATTTCTTGTTATTAAGTGTCACGTTTGAAATAAATTAGATGAAGATTGTAAAAGTGATATTTTAATTCTCGTTCCACCCAAATACGTACAAGACCATAAATCTAGATAAGAGATATAAATATTTTTCTATGTTTTTGTGTGATCGTGCATAAATTTCTTAGTTTTTAGTATACTTTTATTTATTTTAGTTCACATAAAAATATAGTGTATTCTTGTTTAAAAGTAGTTGATTTACTAAAAAATTTGCATTTGAGGTGGTCAAGCTTCTATATCAACGTTTTTTTATCCTTTAAGTTTGAATTAAAATCACAACAGTCCTTTAGTGACCGTTTGTAAAACAAATTAAAATTTCAGTAATCGTTTGTGAAAGCTCATGAAACTTCAATTATCATTTCTGCAAGTTTTAAACTTTAGTAACTGATTCTTAATTTTTAGACAAGTTCAATGACCAATAGTGAAATTAACCCCAAAAGTAATTTAATCTATGAGATCCGTCATCTGCAACTGCATATAAATACTAACCTCTCATCTCTCACCCCATCAGACAATTCTTGCAGAATAATTATGGCGTACTTTGATCTAAGATACGCTGCCCTATTCATTGTAAACATATTGAAATCATATACAGCCATGCCTTGGGAATGGGATCCATTTGGTATAGAAATTGGAAACCTCACTTGGATCAAGTTTTGGCTTCTCACTAGCTTTTTCTTTTTCTTCTCCTTCATCTCCATTCAAATCCCATTGACACCTCAAGTTGATATGGGATACATACGCATTCAAGTCAAGAAGTACACAGTTTCCTTATTGGTTTGTTCCTTGGCCTCACTATTCTTCCCACAATATATCTTTTGGAGTATCTATCCCACAGTTTTGCTGCTCTCCTTATACACTCCTCGTATCTCTAGCATGTGGAGGAGTTTTAATTTGAGTGTTCAACTTCTACTGCCAACAATTCCGGTTCTTAACATATTTGTGACTACAGCAACAAATATTGATGAGGAGCCCGACTTAGAAATGCAGGAGATGGAACAAATTGATCAGCAAGTTTAGGACAAATGCAAATCTGGAGCTTTGAATTAGTTGGCCTTTATAATGTTTTGAAGTAGTACATTCCTATTGTGGATCATGTTATTTGCCTATTTTGTAATACATTTCTGCTTGCGTATAGCCAATGTAATTCGAGCAAAAAACTTGTTTCAGAGTGGACAAAAGCATCATGTTTCCGGTGTTTTTTTCTTCTCTATATCAAGTTATGTCAAGTTTCTCTCTCTAGGTTCTCTCTCTCTATATATCAAGGTATGTGAGAGTGAACAAAAGCATCGCGTTTCTCTCTCTTGCTCTATATCAAGGACAAAATCATCATATCTTTCTCTCTCTCTCAATTTGATGGTAATTGGGTGATACAATAACATTACCTAGGGGCGTCTGATAGCCACACGTTCCATTTTTGAACTTTTCACATTTTTCACTTTTTTGAAGAAAATAAATTTTTAATGTTTTGATGGGTAAATATTTTACAGTTTTATTTTAGCAATTAGAAAAAATTCTAAACACAACGGTAAATTTTTTTTCTTTTTTTTCATTTTTATTGACAATTTTCATACAAAACAAAGTCAAATGAATGATATTCGATATGTTATTTTTTTCATTTTTAAATTTTTTTTTTTGAAATAAATTCTAGATTAAATGATAGAAAATATTATCATTTTAATGAATAATTTTTCTGTAAAATATTTTATTCCCACCTATTTGCTACCCTTGCAATCAAACAACCCTGATTATAAATAGGAAATAAAAGATTTACACCACAACTTTTCCTTCCCTTTTACCCTTTTCAAAGTCTTCAAGCCTAAATCGTCCAATCAAATGGAGGGGGAGCTAGAGATCGTGGACTGCATCTCCACGGCGTTGCGACCTACATGCCATCCGATCTCGATCGCCCTTGGTCTCGGCGGACCAAGTACAACTCTCCGTGTTAGACTGAACACTGGGCCGAGATCTGGCCCCGGTGCTCCCACCGCCACAGGCTCCCATATCCTCCGATGAATGCCGCAGGGGTAGTCGCTTCCGACGGGCCCGAATCTTCATGCACTAGTGGTAAGAACCTCGGGCCACCACCTGCTGTATGAAGGTCTTGTAGATTCTTCTCTAATAGTGGAGATATTGAAGCCTCGCGTTGAACCATGGGGCACCTCTCCATGGTAATGAATACAGTCTCTTCATCGTCTTTCCCCTATGTAGGATGCTGATATTCTAAACGGGGCATAATTGGGATGTTGTGTTGAGCATGGGATTAGAGGCAGCCTTTATTTGTTCTCATAAAGTCAGTACTACTTCGTCCATCAAATGTTCGATAAAATGTCTAAACCAAAATTCAACCTCCAACTATGACTTTTGAGGCATCTGGGTGCACCGAAACCTCCAGCCTCCAGCAACTGTTGTGGAGGCAGCTCCAACGCACCCTCACCTCCAGCTTCGGCTGTTGAGGCACTCTTGGTGCGGGACAGGAGCAGCATTGTGCCACAACGGAAGGACTGGTCATGGGAATCGGAAGGAAAAGCAAATTATTTATTAAACTTGCCGAGATTTAGTATTGGTTTCAAGACGGTCTCTAGAAATTCAGAACGTGTCGCACTCTGCGTTCCTGATAAAATGCATAAACAAACCGCTCCTTGCAGGCAGTTTAGAGCACACCGCCTATGTTGCTGAATGAAATTCCTCATCCACATTGAAAGAGATTTCCTGTTGCTTAATAAGTTGTTCGGTGTGAAATTGCGCTGCTTGAATCCTGTCATCCTCAAAGCGTTAAGCTGCTGAGCAAATGGCAGAATCTAGCGATCCACATATGCATATACATAATAACAACTTCCAGGCTCGTTAAAAGTGGCTCAATAATTGAACCTCATCCAACATGGATGCTACGCGTGAGCCACTTTTTGTGAACCTTGATGTACGTTGTCGGAGTCACTCTGTGAGGCGAAGCTGCAAACTAGGCTCGTTGATGGAGAAAGTGAGGCAAATCTGTGAACTAGAAAAGGGACTATTAGGGTTGGCCTGAGAACTTTGAAGCTAGAAAATAATTATGATGAGGTCCTCAGGTATGATATTTTTACCTATTGATCCTTGAGGAAACATGTATTAGTAAATATGAGACCCTTAAACATAACTTTTTTCTCATACCTTAATCTCGTGTAATTTCTATACGAGGCAGTTCAACATGAAATACACGAGCTTGAGTAAAATGTAAAAAGAATTCTTACCTATTGTCTATTGATCCTTGAGGAAACATGTTCAGAGGACATAATAACAAGTAACATAATTGTTAAAACAGGAAAAGCCCACATGTTTAGTATGATATTTAGGAGCCATGCTAAGTGCTGGACAAAAATGTAAAAAACTATGGAAAAAAATTAATGTCATTTTATTGTTTAATTAGTACTATAAATCGAGCCCACGAAAAATGTTGAGAGCTAAGAGCTTGTTTGGGAGTGATTAGAAGTTCCTTAATACGGGTTTCTTTGGCAGCATCTTCTAAATATGTTGTGGATTTGTGATGATTGTTTATTTTTTAATATTGTATAATATTTTCTTTTATAATCTCCAGTATTGTAGAACCAACCCATAATGAATGTCAATGCAAGGATGACATTGGTTAGAAAAGATAGGTTGGGCTAAAATGTGGTCAAACCTTTTGAGTTTCATATAAATCCCCCAAAACAAGGAAATTGACATTGGCATATTTTCTAGGAGAGGAAATCAACCTATATTGGTGAATGAATGACGAGTGAAAATAAAGCAAAAGGAAGAAACCAAGAAAAGTACCTTCATTTTCTTAAGCAAATCATAACCGTCATTCTTGTCGTGCAATAATCTATAATAATAGGATTTATTTCCACTTCCTGCCAGAACCAGAGAACAAATGATTTATTTTTGAGGTCATGGGCCGTTGTTTAGGTGACTTTGGGTGGGCCTGACTGAGAATTTGATAAAAGCTCAGCTCATATGGGATGACCAAGCTCCAGGGAGGTTCACCCCCTTTTCCTTGTTAGTAGATGATGAACAGTCATATTCTGAGTTGTAGTAAATGAAGAACAAACATATTCTTAATGGCTTAATAGCACAAAACGTCCATACGTTTGACAGTTAGTGTGCAAAACATCCCAACGTTTCATTTTTTTTTTTTGCATTTTCGCCCCTATTTCAATGTTTCAGTGTGGAAAATGTCATTTTCACTATTTTTCAGTGTAAAATGACTAATATACCCTCAAATTTAGATAAAACAAAAAAAATGAAATGAAAAATAAAAAAATAAATTGTAATTATACTCCCAAACTTTTTAAAAAGTGCAAGAGTGTCCAAAAGTCTTATTAAAAGGCTTAAACACAAAACGTCTATACGTTTGACACTTAATGTGGAAAACGTCCATACGTTTCAAACATATTTGTATTTACTTAATAGCACAAAATGTCTCTACGTTTGACACTTATTGCGTAAAACGTCCTTACGTTTCATTTATTTTTACATTTTCGTCATTATTTTAACGTTTCATTGTGAAAAAACGTCATTTTCACTATTTTTCATTGTAAAATGACCAATATACCCTCATATTTAAATAAAAAAAAAGAAAATAAAAATAAATTACAATTATGCTCCCAAACTTTTTAAAAAGTGTAAATGAGTTCAAAAATCTTATTAAAACATTCAAACCATCAGTCTTTTCTTCATCTCTGAGTCTGGTGGTTTAGGTGGTAGAGGGAGGATAAAGCTAAGGGAGGAGGAGGAGAAAACTGATGATTTGAATGTTTTAATAAGATTTTTGAACTCATTTGCACTTTTTAAAAAGTTTGGGAGCACAATTGTAATTTATTTTTATTTTTATTTTCCCCTTTTTTGTTTTATTTAAATATGAGGGTATATTGGTCATTTTACATTGAAAATAGTGAAAATGACGTTTTTCTACAATGAAACGTTGAAATATGGACGAAAATGTAAAAAGAAATGAAACGTAAGGACGTTTTACGTAATAAGTGTCAAACGTAGGGACATTTTGTGCTATTGAGCAAATACAAACATGTTTGAAACGTATGGACGTTTTCCACATTAAGTGTCAAACGTAGGGACGTTTTGTATTTAAGCATTTTAATAAGACTTTTGGACCCATTTGTACTTTTTAAAAAGTTTGAGAATATAATTACAATTTATTTTTTTATTTTTCATTTCATTTTCTTTGTTTTATTTAAATTTGAGGGTATATTGGTTATTTTACACTGAAAAATAGTGAAAATGACATTTTCCACACTGAAACGTTGAAATATGGGCGAAAATGCAAAAAAAATGAAACGTTGGGATGTTTTGCACATTAACTGTCAAACGTAGGGACGTTTTATGCTATTAAGCCTATTCTTAATCATTAAGGGAACGTTTCAAATGGTGCATGGATAGTGGGATCAACTCTCCTGTGCCTTTCTTTAGCACATACCTTAAACGTACCGACTTTTTGATAAGTTGAGGGCACGGCAGCTTGGTTTAGTTGGAGACTATTATGAGATTTCAATTTAAAAGTACGACTTGTTCTCTTAAATTGCGAAGCAAAAACGATTATTTATCACTTTATTATGAATAATATTCTCCTTTAAGAAGTTTAGATGTAAGAAATATGAAAAAAAATAATTATTTATATTTATATTTTATACATTTCATATTTACCATTTTTTAGAAAAAATTAACAGGCAAAACTTTTATAAATTGATTGTGATGAGATTTGAAATATTTGTATCCATTTAATAAGGTAGACTTCTGTACATTAATATTATGGTCAAAACATGCTCTAGTAACACTAATAAGATATATGGCAACATTTCTTTGAGGTTTAAAGATAATTTAAGAAATGTCAATGGATTAAAGAAATTGTTAAACGTTTGAACTTGTATGACAGTTTGATGTTTTAGAAGTACAATAAGAGCACTTTGAGATTTTGAACTAGTCTGGGGCGGAGCCAGGATTGGCGTTCAGTGTGGGCACAATTTTGTCCACGCTAAACGTCGAGTTTTTAGTCATGGATGTGAACACCCCAATTAGAATGTAAAGGTGAAAAGCCAATAGGAGTTGAAGAGGATAGGAAATTTGAAGGGGAAAATATGGAATCCCTGGTTAAGGTGGATGTAACTGTTGGATTGAATGGAATTTCTTACCTCATTTGGTGCAAAACAGATGCATTTGGTGCAAGACGAAAATTAGGCATTAAGCTTTCCACGAGCCGAAGCGAATCATACAATCACGTTCACTTATTCTGAGGACAAGGTAGTTTATTACTTTCAAAACAAGTAACTTATTTGTTCTCATCTTTGACAAGGATATCTAAAACTTATTTAACTCTTAAGAGAACTTAACAAACTTACCAAACATGCACTTATAATTGGCACTCACCTCTACAATATCAAAATATTTTTGAAGAAATCATCGCTAGGATGTGAGATGAAGTGTCACCCTGGCCTTTCTACTTCAACCTTGACAATATAGATAAAAATATGGGCTCCTTTTCTCAAACAAATTTACAGAATATTCTGAGGTTTTCGACCCATGGTAAATTAGAGAAACCTACTTACAATTTGCCAAGCTAGTCGTCCCATCTTACATGTGTAAGTTTTCCCTTTCCCTTTTGTAGAATCAATGCAACAAATTTCAACCCACTCACACAGATTAATCAACTTAAATCGTCTATCAGTTTTGTTAATAGAAGCATGTGAAAAAGTATAAATCCCATTGCAGCAAACCATAAGAGAAAATATGAACTTTCACTTGTTCGAATACTCAGTTATCTTAAAATTATCTTGTAGATGAACACAATTATATATGCAGGATGTGACAATTTGAAAACCTGATATTTGGCAAATTGATATCTACAGTTAATTGTAACTGCTGGATTGAATGGAATTTCTTACCTCAGGCTTTGCATTTAAGGCGACATCAAATTGACAAATTCTTTCAAGAGCTCTAGTGGAGAACTTTGGTCAATCTCAACTCCAAGAATAGAAATTGGAACCTAAACCCCTGAAAATTGTTATATTGTTAATGTCACAAAAAACACAAAACGACTCGAGTTCTGATTTACCCATAATAAAACTCCAGATATATTACTATACAAAGACATCCATAACAAACACACTCACTCACGGTCACGTGTGCGGTGTGTCGGAAATGGAGCAGTGCCTGAAGTGAAGTTGTCTCAATGGCTCGCCAACCTTTTCTGTTCAACTGGTCCACTGGATGACCGATGATGCACCGTTCGTCACTGTGCACGTAGGAGGCTGCGGCTGCAGCTGCACAAATGAAGAACATGAGAAGACGGTGCCAATTTGGGGAGTGAAAATGTGATATTAAATGGAGCTGTCTGGGCCTGTGGGAATGAGAAAAAATGTTTACAATATTGGGATGGGCCTCCCTTGGACGCGGGGCCTTGTATAACTAAAAAAAAAAATCGAGCCCAAATATTGGAGCCCAGAAGTCCAGTGTGGGCCTGTGCCCACACTGGACCATGTGTGGCTCCGCCCCTGGAACTAGTAATCGATAAGAAATGATATGACAAAATATGAGAGTGACACAATGAAAGGGTGAATATGTTATACATGAACTAAGTTTGAGGATAAAATTTATTTTAAGGTGGGTAGGTTGTAATGTCACAACATTATATAATTTTCGTTAATAACGGACTATTAAGACAATTAAACTAATTAGAATTGGGTTTGGTCATTATTTCATTAACCTTTAATTCTTGCATCTTGTCAAGTAATGACAATTATTGACAAAAAGGTTCAATTAGGGTCGACAACCCGTGCTAGTTGGAGACTTTTATTATAGTACATTTTTATAACTCACCATGTAACTAACCTTGAGGAGTTGTTCAATTGGTTAGGTTTTGAGTTTGCTCTCCAATGGTCATCAGTTCAAGCCCTCTCAAGGTCACTGAGGTGAGTACCCGACTATAAAGTTCAGATCTTATGGGACTAGTCGAGGTGCGTACCAGCCAACTAAGAAGTAACACTACCACTCAGGGATGGACACATACATTTTAAGTTAGGGGGCACAATCAAACCCTGTATAAATCAAATACTTTTTTCTTGATTTTTGAATGATTCATACTTTGATGTAGGATGAATTAGAGGAAGAAATGAATAACATAATTACGACAAGAAAGAGGAGAAAAGGAAGAAAGGGAGCACGTAGAGGAGAAAGAGGGAAGACATGGGAGGAAGAGTGTGCAACAAGCCAATGTTAATAATTTTCATTCATCCATCAACTAATTCAATTATAATGAAAAATATCCAATAAATAGTAAAAATCTAACTTACTAGTGACGGGTTTGGGCCAACCCACAACTACAAACCCAATAATAATAAAAACGTAATTAATAAAGAAATCAACAATAAAATAAATCGTAATGTCCGCATCAACTCTCCCGAGGTGGGATAAAAATTCGACCATGTCCAGTGAATAAACTTCTACCACGGAGGATGATCTTTTGTAAGAATCAAATATCGAAACTCCAGCAATTTGATCTAGATTTGTTGGAACTTCTTTGTAAGACTCCATGTACGGTCTACATCAGGTGGAACTACTCAACGAGCAATGAAGCACCAAATCCTTCAATTATTGGTCAACACGGTCCGTTCATCTAAAATAATATCAATTGTATCTTTGTGTGCTGTAACAGATGGTATTGAAATAGACATATTAACATGGACATGTTGGTGGTCCACAAAGCTAAATAAAAAATGATCATCAAAGGAATTGAAACAGTGTTTACAAGTAATGAGGTCCTTAATATTTAAAGTAGATTAGTAGGCAAAATGTGATAAAAGATCAATGACATTTACATTTGGACCAACATGCTTCAATCATCTTGAAGTTTATAAAATGAATTACTTGTTTCAAGTCATTTATTGATCTTAATATGCAAATCATGAAGATGCTGTGCAAATGCTTCAGCTGACATAGATACTCTAACATGTGGGGACATGTGAATAAGATCTAAAGGCTTCATAGGCCCAGAACCATGAATAACTTCAAAGGGACTCGTACCTATAGATCGATTCACAGAATTTTTATATATAATTTGAACTGTTGGGACGATCAAATCACAATTCCCAAATATTTCCTTGAAAATGGCATGATGACACAAATCAATAGCACCTTTGGGTTGGATAATAGTACGACATACAACACTTAACTGAGAGGTACCGAGAACAAGGGGTACAATACACATATTCATAGGAAAAGTCCGAATACTACCTAAGAAAGTGTTCTCACTATCATCCAACTCATCAAACTCTTCAAGTTTAGGATCATAGGCTTGATCTTCTGATTACTTATCTATTATATTATTTCGTTCTTCAATGACTAATGCTCGTCTAGGACATTTGGAATTGATGTGGCCAAAGTCCTTACAGTTGAAGTACTACAATTGAGAAGAGGTCCTTGGAATTTTAGAAATTGTACCCTTATTATCGAACACAGAGGAACATTTGATGGGGAAGATCTCTTAATAGAATTAAGAGGAAATGACGCCAATGAGATGAGTGTATGGTTTTCACCATGCTTTTCATATGGAGTACCAATAATCAACTAATAATCTCGGGCTAAGGAGTAAGCGTGATAAAGAGCAGCGACACCCCGAAGGAAAAGCTCACGCCTAAGATAATCTCTTAAACGTTGTCTAAACCTACTCAAAGTCAGGGCCTCATCTGCAATGACATGACATTTCATTCGAAATTCCTCAAATTGAGCAATATACTCAGTCACTAACCGATTCTTTTGTTTAAGGGTAGTCTATTGAGTAAAAACTTCAAAATCTAAGCAACCATAAAAAGTAGGAGCATCTACTTTATTGTTTCTAAAGAAATGCTCCTTATTACGTGAAAGAGAATGAGTATTGTGACGGTCATAACCTTGTCCTCGCATACAAACCCAATCCTCATTCCTACGGTTGTGTCAAAAATATTTTGATCACCTTGTCGACAACGATTTTGTCTATTATAGGACACTTAAGAATTATCAACATCAGTCGAATGAAGGATTTGCTTAAAATTGTTTAGACTAGCAGCTAGGCTCTTACTCTCTTCAAGAGTAGCACCCATCTCAGTTTGGACACCCGTTAATTAAGTTTGGAGCTGCTGTTTGTTAGTGAAAAGTTGTGCTAATTGTTTGGTGATGGCATCAAATTGGTATAGGTCCATGGTCCGGTTATTGGAACGAGATATGATAGGACGGCCACTACGTAACTGCATGCAATATACTACCAAGTGAAGTGTACTGGAGCTAGATTTGACAAAACGACCACTATACAACTGCATGCAATGAACGAAATGAAGTGTATGGAGAGATCAATAAAAACTCGTTTTAAAATGAAAACAATTATACGTGTGTGTGTGTGTGTGAATCCAAATAGACAAGCTAATATTGATGATACATGTAAAATCACGAAGCAAAGGGCAAATACTAGTCAAAAATTCGATCACGTAAAAGAAGTGAGGGTAAAATGGGAATTGAACAAGTCAAAAGATTCGATCATGTAAACTTTAAGTAAAATTATGGGAATTTAACAAGTCAATGGACTCGATCACGTGAACTTTAAGTAAAATTAGAATAATAACAGCATATAAATTAATCGATGCAATTTTAAAATATACAGTAATATAAACCAATAATAAATAAAACAGAAAATCCCCTCTGTTCGTTGAAGTAGCCGAACCATTCAACAAATTCGTCGAAATAAACAAGCTAATCAACAAGATCGTCGAAGTACTGAGCGAACCAACAAGTCAAAGATATACCTAACAAAAAAAAAACGTTAGAAAATAATCTTTTTTTTTTCACACTAATTTTTTTTTTTGTTGCAACTAAAAATAAATTACAGTAAAAATGCAGGCCCAAGTACCAATCAAGCTACAGAATTAAACGGGCCATAATTGAAGACAAAAAATACCAAACACTTTTTTTTACACTAATTAAAGCAGACTCTTATATAATTTGGCCCAAGTTACAAACAAGAAAAACCAAAAAAATTGAGGCACACTAAATTGAGCCCCAAAATACAACTAGGGCTTAAATTAAAAAATTGAGGTCCACTGTCAAGTCGGTCGTGCCTGTAGGTGGGCTGTCGAATCTTGTAGGTCGGAGAGTGAGAGAGAGCGAGAGGGAGCGACGATGGAGACAGATGCCAAGTGCAGTGAGAGGTTGGATTTTGGCGATTGGATATAGGATTTTGGGTTTTGATACCAAATTTGATATATGATGAATTATACGAAGAAATGAATAATAGAATTACGTCAAGAAAGAGGAGATAAAAGGAAGAGATGAAGCACATAGAAGAGAAAGCGAAAGAAGAGGGGAGAAAGAGTGAAGACAGAGGATGAAGAGTGGGCAACAAGCCAACATTAATAATTTTCATTCATTCATCAACTAATTCAATTATAATGAAAAATATCCAATAAATAGTAAAAACTTAATCTACTAGTGACGGGTTTAGGCAAACTCACTACTACAAAACTAATAATAATAAAAATGTAATTAATAAAAAAATCAACAATAAAATAAATCGTGATGTCCGCATTATACTTGATTCAAGACAATGCATATTTACATTAATATTTTACTAATCATTTTCATCCATTTGATTTAGAAGATTTATTTTATTAATATTTTGTTTATCACAAGAAAATGCATATTTACGTTTGAAAATTTTATAATGTATTCGATACAAACAATCAATTCAAGTAATCGAAAGGAAAAATATATAACTAATATTCAATACTAATAATCAATTAAATAAATATAATTCGTCAAATATAAGTTAAATTGGATGTAATGAGTTCATCACATTCTATATACACAGTTTGAGAAGAGAAAATACAAATTTAGGTTCTAATTACTTGAAAATTTGATTGGAAGGTGAAGATTTGTAGTAAATGTGATAATTTGTAGAAAAATTATATACAAATTTTAAAAAATTAGAAGTGTTAAGATTTTGTTAAAAGACAAGAGGAAAAAAGCATGAGAGAGCCAGAGAAAAAAAGAAAAAAATCAAATTTATTGTGATTTTGCCCATATTTGGTGGAGATTAAAATCAAGTTTTTAGTAAATTTTGATAAAAGTTAAACATTTATGGTTCTATTAAATATGTTATTCAAATTAATTGTTAACTTTGATTTAGATTAAGATTAAGATTTCAATCGATATCAAATATGAATTTATATATATATATATAAATCAAAAGTTGGGGGATCACGTGATCCCCCAGGACTCTTTCCTCCCCCCCGCCTTCCCCACACTTGTTCTCTTAGTGCTTGTTTGGGAGAACTGAAAATAATGTTAAAAAGTTGAGGCAAAAGTCATCAATAATCTTTATTACATGTTAAGCTCTTGCTTGATATACATTATTTTTTTTTTATTCTCATTCTTCTACTCATTTTCAACCACACATTTTTCAATAAAATAATATTTTCCATCATATCAATAACTTTTCCTTCATTTTCAACCACATATTCTTCATCACATTACTTCAAAAAAATGCATTCTCTCATTTTAATATGCACCAAACACACTCTAAATATGATCCCACAATTATTATTCACTTTTTTCACCACTCTTTTGTGGGACCCGAGGGTGGAGGTCGAGGTCGGCCTGGGCTGTAGCCCAAACATGTTCCCCGGCCCATATACAAAATTAAGAGCAAAATGTAATGGGGAAAAATTAGCAGACCCATGAAAAACAAAACAATTCACGAAAAACTACACACTAATTTATATATAAATATACTAGGTATTATGACAAATTAAATCAAAATTGCTACATCTTAAATATCTCTAATGTTTTGGAACTGAAACGTGGCAATAACCACGAATTTGCATATAATGAAATGAATTCCCTGATTAATTGCTTGGTTGGGATAATTGTGCAAATTTAAACTTACCATGCGCACCCATTTTTTTTCTTTCTCAATTTCATTCTTTTTTTCTTTCTTCATTTCAACCACATATTTTATCAATAAAATAATATTACACATAAATCTAAAAATCCTCCTTACTTTTGTAGGGAAATTGTTTCAATATTGGATAACGGATTTACAAATATAGTTTTTTGCATATTATAACAAGTCATATTGTATAACAATTTCCATGACTCGTTAATCACAGTAAGAAATAACAGATTTAAAGACTTGTCAATTACAGTAAATAATTAAAAGGAGAACTGCAGAATATTAATATGCAAACCGAGCAACAACAAGTTATTAAAACTGTAAAAGACTTTTAACTCGAGGCCTGTGTCAAACACAGTTTCCTTAAAACAGATTCGCCCTCTCACCGTACGTACTGAGGTAGTATGAGCGTCTGCTTCCCAGGATACAACGGTAGAACCAATAGTTTCCGAGCACCACAGAGACTACTCCAGCGAACTGACTTTATGTTTGAAATATATCACCACCAGACTCGAATAGAAACAAAAATGCAGAAAAGCAGAAATTGTATACAGATGAATTTGCAGATGAAAATTCGTGTACTAGACAGTGGAAAAACGAGACGATATAAAGACTGGCTGCCCATTCATTTCATAGTAATTATAACATGAGTTTTTAGAGTTTCGACAGTTTTGAAAAATCAAAAGTCTGTTGAAAAAATTAAAAATTGTAGCAAAACGTGGACACTCCTAAGAGGCCAATTTTGCTCCTTTCGGTCCGACATTCGTGTACGCAGGTTGCGTCCGCACACAAGTTCAAGGTCCGAAGCCTATTTCGGTTCAAGATTTGCACCCCCCTGCGCGCACACGTGGAGAGAGCATCTATGCTACACATGATTACACCATTCTAAAGTGTAATCCTTTATAGAGTGGTTTTAATTTTCATTCACTTCTTATGTGGGACAAACACATTTTTATGTTTTTCCACCAACATAAACTCTTTTTACATGGCCTAGTTTGAGTTTCAATTTCTCATTCACCCGAGCATCATTTTTGACAAGTAAATATATGATTTCGATGTACTCACGGAGGAGAACACAAATCAACTTTCATTTTCCAAAATAGCCAAGCGGGTCCTGCTCAAAATTAGTGCCAAAGTCAGCCCACAATTCTTTTGTTTTCCAGTTTTTTCCAACAACTTTTTACAATCGCACTATACGTACAAAGAAGGTTGACAAAACTGGGTTACAAAATGATGTGGCAGTATTAAAATAATAATAAAAAAATTAAAATCCCAATTTCGCGTTAACCTCCGGCATCTCTTCCAACCCATCTCCTTCCTCCTAAAGCGTTAACCTCCGGCGTCATCCCCATCTCTGGCAGTCGATCAACTGTGCGTTTGGCTAGCTCCACACATCAATATCAACGCGGTATCCACGGAAAAAATCAGTAGAAAAATCTCGCTTCCGTCGAGTAATATTACCGTTAAAGTGTTGGACAAAACATGGACCTGCAACACTCAATATACAAAAAATCTGTAACTTAAAGAAAAAAGATTTGAACCAGAGATCAGTGAAAACTCACTAGCCTGTTTGTGTTGGGCTAAATTGCATATATAAGCAACCAAACAAAGACAAATAACAAAGGAGACGTGTGTAATTAATTAAACTTCCAATGAGAGCATGAATCGCCGATGGTCCAATTCAGATTAAAAATAAAACTAAAAACCTTGATTGCAAGAGGCAAAGTTCAATACAAGTTGCATAATTACAAGGCAACTGAACAAGTAGTACTAAGTAACGTTTGCAGTTGTTAATAATTGAGATACAAAACATTGACAACATTTAGAAAGAAGAAACTATATCAATGCTGAAATTTTTGCTGGGTTCCTCTACGGCGGTGAGTTCACCTAAGCTTTTTTGCTACCTTCAATGCTGGAATTTTTGCTGGGTTCCTCTACGCTGGAGTGCTACGATGAAGATTCATTGGTGCTTTCGCCTCAGATTCGGATCCCAATCACAAAACGGGTTCACACAATGGTAATGAAAGTAGGTTTCTCGCTACCATAAAATTTGTTAAATCAAGTAAATTCCAAATCCTTTATGCTAGGTTACACCGAAGATGAGAATGTTAACGCCGGAGATTCACATTTTTTGGGCTCCGCCTCCGCCGCGTTGGAATAAGAGGAAACCGGGTAAATGAAATGGAAGTGGGGGCTTTGTACCTTTTCTTTTACATTTTGGCGCCTCCTATTTCTTTTATTTGTTTTACTATCACAGCCGGGACCATGCTACTCGTACAAAGTAACTTGATAAATTGGGTTTACAAAGTGATATAAAAGACTTAAAAGTCCTTCTTCTATTCTTTAGTTAAATCAAGGTTTTCTATTCCCAATATAGGATTATTTTGATTTATTTCTCCTAATAAATGGAAAAGTCAATTATGCTCGTATTTATCTATATATCTTTTATCAAAACAATCATTTAGTGTTTTAATATTATTTTCTTTATTAATTCTGACTATATTTTCTTTTATAGGTACAAGTATATCTCTATTATTTTTCAGAAAATGATCAAGTACAGTATAATATAGTTTAATTTTTTCTCTTTTTCTTTCACAATTAATTTCTAATTTCAGAATGCAATTAACTAAAACGTAATAAATAGCAGATGTGCAAATATTAATACGAGTATTTAACATAAATAAGAACGATCTTACAGTAATGAAGCTGAAGGTAAATGCAGAATAATATCAAAGAGATTTCCCTCGAGCTTGCTCCCATATGTTTGTATACTCAGATATAGGTGATCAGTGTTGTTTGAATTCAAGAAAATGGGTTATGGTCCAACACGACTTCTGCACTCTTATTGATTTTCTCTCTTACTCTTTTGCATATCTCACAATGAATAACACGGAATCACAGTTTTCCTTTCAACTCCTAGTTAAAACATCACCTTGAATGGTAACAGGGTTCTCATGGCTTTCTCTAACAACACCTAAAACGCCTACACACGGCAACATGGCAACAAGATACTTGCACTAACCCTCAAAGTTTTCACTGTTGGAGTATAAGTGAGACAAGAGCTTTTGAGAATATAACAAGGATAAAAAGACAGTGTTTTCAAACAACTTTGATTTCATAAATTCATCACACTAATATCTCTTATAAAAGAGTATACATACATATCTCGGCTACACTCTTGGTACTCTCTCTAAAGAGTTTAGAATTCCATAGAGATTACCTTATTACAAGCTTCGAATGAAAGAGAGAAACTGAAAATGGTTACAAAATTGAAAAATGAGAGAAAGAGATAGTTTTTTGCTTAAGGATTGGATGCTTTCTTCTGAGAATTAGTCTTCCTTTTATAGACTCGAAAAATCTCTATGGATGTTCTTCATTATTGTTGTGTTACTGTATAAGATAATAAGAATCTTACTGTGGCATAAAGTTGTTTGTCTTAACACGGAAAATAATGTAGGTGAAACCCCACAGTTTTTCTTTATCAAAGTGACTTTGATAAAGTAATGATAAAGGGGGTCCATTACTTTTTCATATGAGACTCAAACCATTCATTCGAAAATTCCTCTGGATCTAGTGAGATTGGTGAGCCATCTTCTTCATTGTTACAACATTCGCACTTATGGTTTGGATAACACCAGAATTGTTTACACAGCTCATTTTTTGTCTTATGTGTTCCACTAGCGTCTCCTCCAAAAATATGATCACACAATACATCAATATAGTGACAACTTCTTGCTTAGTGGGTGCCACAGCCTTGTTGTAAATCAAGTGATCTTGTGACTCATACACCCAAATTTTCTGATTTTCTTCAATACTTTTCTGGAGATGCTAAAGCTGTTCTTTATATCCATTTGCTCTACGAAAAGCTGTCATATTGATGACATCTTCTGGTGTAGTTTCGTGGATTTCACTCTTCTCAAGCTGGAGATGCTTAGAAGTAGTGGCAATCCTTATGACATGGCTAACTGACAGCAGCCTATCTTCTTCATTATCTCATTCGGGACTTGCTGAGAAAAACCTAATATATATATTCTTATGTTTAAGAACTTGACAATATCTTTCAATAGCTCGGACTACCTCTTTTGGTAGCATAGAAATTTCATTTAAAGATTCTGATGGGTAAATACAAATTATATTTCCCATTTCAAATAAAGCACGAACCTAATATGCTGGGGCTACTGGATATAAATTCACTTTGTTATAGGTTCCATATGTTAAGGTTTTCATCCAACCTCCAATACTGGTAAACCAGCAACAGGCGAGATTGAACAGTACATATGCCAAAATAAAATCATTTTTACTTTTGATATCCATAACATTGGGAGTGTTACAGGCCTTGGTGATATTTGAGCGATCTAGCTCTGGTAAGAAGATACTTTCCTTTGTAAATTTTTTCTCCTGTGAGGGAGACAAAGTAGTATTCTCTTGGACTGATAGTTTATGTAGTTTTAATACTTCTTGTTCAATATTGGCACTGAGGCCTTCAGATTTATTGGCACTAGGGCTTTCAGATAATATAGCCTTATTGGCTTTCTCAGATATCGGCTTGACGCAGTCATTTCTATTAGTGTTATCTTGGACTCTATAGCAACAATCTTCATATTCATTTCGAACTTCAATGTCTCTAATTCCTTCCTGATTTGCTCCATTCCGGTTAAAAAATCTGGAATAAAATTGTCTTTCCCTTTAATATGGATAATATCAAATTTAAATAGTTCAAACCACATTTGCATTCTAATAAGTAGCCTTTCAGCTACATTTGTTCCAAGTTTATTTGTTAATAATGGTTTTACCTGAGTATTATCTGTTCTAATAAGAAATTTTTTAGGTAGCAAATAAAGTTCAAATTTTGCTACACCTTTCTTAACGGCTAAACATTCTTTACGATTGATATCATACATTGTCTCGGCATCTCTGAATGTACCTGAAGTATAAGCAATAAGCTCTTCTAGGCATTTACATAATGGATTACAAAGAAATTTTTTATGATTTTCTTTTCTTTTTAAAATTGCTCCCCAATGTAATAAAGATGCGTCAGTTTCTAAAATAAAGAAATCATCATCATTTGAAATATTTAATTCTGGTAGATTTTCACATATTATTTTAATTTTATTTACCATTTCTATATCTTTTTGTGTCCATTCCCATTCAACTCATTTTTTGAGTTTTTTTTGGTAAAGTAGACTTTGTATTTAGCACAATTTTTAATAAATTTCTCAGAATAATTTAATAATCCAATAAAACTTTGTAATTCTTTCTTATCTCTAATTTCTTTTGGAAAATCAATAATCTTCTTCCCAATATGAGGTTGTTGAAGTATTTTTTCTTCAGTAAAAATATATCCTAAGAATTCAATTTCAGTCTTACTTATTTCTGTTTTTCTTTCTGATAAGGCTAATTCATATTTTCTAGCAATATAGTTGAATTTATTAAGATGTTCAATATGCTCTTTTAGATTCTTACTTTGAATAAGAATATAATCTACATAAACAATGCAGAAGTTCTTTATTGGTCTAATAATCTTATCCATTATTTGTTGAAATATTGCTGGTGCATTCATCAATCCAAATGACATAACATTCCATTCGAATTGTCCTAATGGATTAGGGGTAGTAAAACTAGTTAAAGGTTTTGATGTTTCATCTAATTTTATTTGCCAATATCCAGATTTACAATCAAATTTATAATATATTTTACTTCCTTGTATTTGTTTTATTAACAATTCTTTTATTGGTAGTTTATAGCTATTTGGTACAGTTTTAGAGTTCAAATCTCTATAATCAATTACCATTCTAGATTTTCCTCTTTTAATTTCACTATGGTTTCTAACCATAAATGTTGGACTATTATATGGACTGGTTGATTCTTTTATAACTCCTAATTGTAAAAGTTCTTTAATTTGTATTTCAAATTCTTTTTTATCTTCTTCGCTATAAGGAAATTATTTTCCTGATATTTTAGCATCTGGATCTTTTAGTTCAATGGTTGCCATATATTTATTTTTATCCCATTTAGTTAATGGGTGTTCATGATAACATTCTTTTAGTTCTAATTTAATACTTTCTAATTCTTCTTCTAAATTGCTAATCCCTAATACTGACATTTTTTGTTTTTGATTAATTTCTGTATAACATCCACCATGATTACCTGCAGAACTCTGATGTTTGAGTTTATGGTGAATTGGTTGATGTGCAATTCCAATGGCTTTATAGATTTTTGGTGTTTTAATTTTGTTATTACAAGGTGTTGTAAATTTAAAACTATCTTTATATTGTGTAAAAGGGCTATAAGTATAGATAAAATTTTCTCCTAAAAGGATATCACATCCGATTTTATCTGTTGCATATATTCAAGGTATAAAACATTCTCTATTTCCTATAATTATAGGAACATTCTCTACAAAATCTCTATAGATTTCTATAGTATCACTGGCAGTTTGTCTATAAGTTGTCTTCTTATAGTCTCTTTTATAGTAATGTCCTGGGAACACGTATCTTTTGCATAGGCAAATACTTGATCCAGTATCAAGTATAGTATGAAATTTTACCATACAGTAATCTGGTAATTTGAGAGTTATCTCAATATATGGACTAAGTATATTAGTTTTGATTGATCTAATTCCTTGTATCATATAAATTGGTTCTTTGTTTTTATTAACTCTAGAAATCATTTTTTGTTTTCCTTCTATAGTTATTTGTAAGGTATTCTTCTGGATATAGAATGGTGAGACTTTTTCAAGAAAGTTCATTCCTAATAATATTGGACTAGTATCTTTTCCTTTTCTATAAGCTTTATGAATTTTAAGATTTAGTTTAAATTGTTCTCCTTCTATATTTGTGAAACTTAGTTCTAAATTAACAAATATTTTAATTTCATATTTAATTCCATGATAATCTGTAAGAGTTATTCCTTGTGGTAATTTTTCTTCTTGTAAATGATCAACTAGGTCTGCTCTTATATGACTAGTACTAGCTCCTGTATTAACAAGTGCTATAATTTCTTGGTAGTTATTCTGATTATTGATATATTCTGTTAGAATAAGGAAATTATCTTCCTCACATTTTCTTAGGTCAATATCAATGCTATTTCTAGGCATTATTGGATAGTTTCTACTTGTAGATGTTCTACTAAAGCTTGAGAGTTCTCTAGTACTAATATTTCTTTCTATTCTTCTATTAGGCATTCTGACTATAAGTTGTCCAGAGTTTTTCAAGGTAACTAATCTTTGATTTCCTATATTATTATTTATTCATCTAGATTGCTGATGAAAATCAAGCAATATATCTTGTGGTAATGAAAAGTTATTATTACTTAACATTTTTGGTGGTGTAAATTGTGCTAGGTCTCTAAAATCTTTATGTATTTGTATAAAATCTCCTGAAACTTTATTGATTTCCTTTTGATGTGATGTAGTAAAGGCATATAAAGCTTTACAATGTAAAGTTACAGCTTTACTTCTTGGTGGCATAATTAATCTATCAATTCTATGATATAGATTTAATCCCATACTTAAATTTTCATCTAATAGGGACATGGCAAATCCAGATCTTATAGTAAATATAATTTTCTTATATACTAGATTTTCAGAGACAACTCCTAATAGAGCGTCGATATGATCATGAAGTATTCTGTTATCCGTTAAGTACATTTGTATAGGAATATCCATTCATTCTCTAAAGTATCCTTTGATCATTATTTGGATTCCTCCAATCACTATATTCTTTAATCTTTCCATAGTAGATCTATTTATTTTTGCTAATTCTCTATTAACCAATTCTTTAGTTATTAGGGGTATATTAGTGTTGCCTTTAACATTTTCGATGTTAATAGGTACTTCATCATATTTAGAAATATATATTGTTTTATTAAACTAAGATAATATTGGTCTTACAAAAACATCTTTATCTTTTAAAGATATTTATTTTTCTTTTATGGCTCCATATCTTTCTTCATTAAACACGACTGTTTGTGAAATTCCTCTTCATTATCTAAGTTGGTCTCAATAGTATCTATAATCTCTTGATTCATATAAATTTGTTCAAATTCTGGTTCTTCAATTTCTTCTATATTTAGCTCATATATTGAGTCTGTTTCAGATAATTCGTCTAAGTCTTCGATTATCTCATAGTCTGAGTCGGATTCTATTTCTTTCATTATTCTAATGGCTTTAACATTTTCTCTTTTATTCTTATTAGGATAATTGGGAGATATATGTCATATTTCATTACATGTAAAACATTTACATTTTTTATATAATTCTTCTTTAGAGTTTTTATGAGGTTTCTTATATTGATTATATTTCATTTTCCAAGATTTTTTCTTCTTAAAATATTTCTTGTGGCTCTTCAATCCTTTGTTTCTCTTCCAAGGTTTAAGATACTTTCTTAAATTTCCTTTTATAATATGGTTTCCTAGTTGGTTGGTGACAACCAAATTGTGGTACTGCTGCTATTTCTCCATAACAGCATAAACTTGCTTTCTTACCATGTTTTCTAAATAGGTGTTGATACATAGATTTTCTGCACCATTCAGATATTTTTCTCTTAGCGAATGAAGTTCTCATTCCTAAAGTACCAGCTTTACGGTTAGGATCTTCCCATTCTATTTTATTCCAATATATTTGGTAATCTTCAAATAATTTCTGACCCCATGGCCAAGGTAGTTTAAGAAAATATCTATTTAGTAATTTTACATTTTCTTCTGATAAATTCCATTCTTTTATGGATTTAGAAACTTTAATATATATCTTTTTGAATTTCTTAGTATATTCGTTTGATTCATACATATAACAGATTTTTAATAATTACATTTCTCTTTCAACTTGTAAGGCTTCTTGAGTAATCATGTCTATTTTTGTTTGTAGTATAACTTCTCCTAAGAGTAAATGTCTAAAGAAATTTTCCATTCGTTTTAAAACTTCTTTAAAATTTTCAGCATCTAAACTTTCATTACTATCTATAGTAGTTGTAGATTTTTCTCCATATTTAATTTTATTTTTAGTTTCTTCAGAAGTTATCCTCCAGATATCTGAAGTAATTCCTCTAAAAGTGTGGATTAAAAAGTTATAAGCTTGAATTGTATTCCATTTATGAAAAGCAACAGCTAAATCAGTAGCTTTTTCCCACGAGTCAATAATTTCACTTTTATTATTGCTATCATCAACATCTCGCCAGATTACTGTTGTATGAATTGGTTCAGTAAATAATTTAACTGGATTATTATCCCTAAGATGTATATGCTTAGTTGACATAATCTTGGGTCCTTTTCTAAAATTACAACATTCTCGTTTTTTAGTCATTCCATGTTCTTTTATCCATTCTAGATTCCAGTCATCAGATTCGACTTGTGTCCAATCTGTAGTAATATTAGTTCTACTTGTTTCTCCGATTAATAGTTGAGTTTCAACTTGTTGATTTAAAGGTGGAGTATTAATTTTAGTAGTTTCCTCTTTGGGTGGAGGATCATTCATATAAATATTCTCGATTTGAATAACTAATTGTTCTAAGCTTTGTTTGTAGACTTCTAATTCTTCTCTAGTAGCTTCAAAGAATTTCGTTTCTAATTCTTCTATAACATAAGCCGGTAAATGTGGTTCAATTGATATACAAGAATCTCTTTTTAGTTTTGATTCGTTTAATTTTGATTCAATTTGTTTATATAAGATTTTTTGTCCTATTTTATTATTGTCATTAACAATTTCTAAATTGGATTGTATATTTATTATATGAGTTAAAACATCTTAATTTATAATATCCATTTTATCTAAATGTTAAGCATAATTATCATATTGTTCTAAAAATTTTCTTCAATTTTGTTACTAAGCTCTGATATCAATTATGAGGGTTAGAATCGGAAAATAACAATAAGGATATAATGGTTAATGACTAAAAACATAAAAATAAAGGAATAATAAAATAATAGACAACTTAATCCTATCCGTCCACTAAATTCATCTAAACCATACACCTAACTTTGTCAACAAGCTTTGTACTTTTAGCTTATTCCATCACAGCCGTCCATTGTCTTCTCATCTCAACACGTCATTTTGTTATAGTTTTGTTACCCAAATTGGTACAAACAGCATTATTGTACTTTTTAACCACACTTTCTTCCATTAATCACTATTCAAAAACTCATTTTTCTACTGAAATGGGTGTCAAATGGAAACTTGCAATTGTTTCGTGACTTTAGTCATCCACAAGGTCACGAACATCACAAGATATTTTTCGACATTATATTTGTAATTCTCGAGATAAAACACATCATATAATTTTTTATGAACTATAAAAATTTACTGATTCTATATATTCATCTCGCCATGTGATTTTTCGGACAATGTAATTTCTTATTACATTAATCATGATGAAAATCTCAACATATTTTGTTATTTGTACTACGTTGCGAATGTGAAGCATCTAAATATAATATTTAATGAATTGAATCATACTGAAAGTGATTATTTAGTTTTGGTTTTAGGGGTTTTGAAATGTATTATACTTCTAGGAAAATCAATATGCGAGATTTTCACCTTTTCTCTATTGTGACACGAGACATCTTGGTATCAGATTCATTGTCAAGTATTCGTCCAATGTTAACAAAATATTGGGAATTGCAATATTAACATCTATCCAGTCCTACTGCAATACTTCAAAAATAAATTTCATACCTATGCCCATTCGGAATTTACAAAAATGCAAAATGCTCATCCATTACTAGTTAACATGCATTTCGAACCCAAAAAAACAATTTCATTAACAATAAGTTTTCATCAAAATCAATATTTTTGAATGGAATTAACTCCTCGGAAATTAAAACAAAAATGCAACTATATCGAGTCGCGCTTGTGTGAATAAGTCTTATCACCATGTTGGATACTTTATGAGCTTCTTTCCTCTTTCTTGGTTGCAAACTTGATTTGATTGTAGTCTTGGCCTTTTCAAATCTCCTCGATTGTCATTTGGAAGTTGTAGGAAATATCACGACTAGTGATAAACCTTATAATTTCGACGAATATTTAAAAGACATGGGGACAACAAGTGATTAATAATAATATATAGAAACATAGAATAACAATGAAGTGAAGTGTCACACAACGTGTTATCTATTAACCGTAACATCCCATGAGACGTTTTATTCATGTAATCATATGTTACACAGAAAGGAGATTTAACAGATCGTGTATGATAACAAATTGTAATGCTTAGAAAAATACATACAAAACAAATTTGTTACAACATAATTACAAATAATGATATCTACATAGAGTTTGAATTGTCCTTTGGTTAACAGTCAATGAAAGTCTAACACAATGTCTATGATAACACACTATAATGATAGTTGCCTTAACCAGTTAAAATTCAGTCCAATTTTATGTAACTGTGACATTGCAGCAGAGGCTTAAACAACAGAAATTACTAATCCAGTGTAATATCGTGTCGGAAATAGATGTCCTTAAATCAAACATACACGATTTAGCAAATCCTTGCAACATATATTCCAACCAAATACCACCTTTTAATATATTCTCAAATGTAGTTAGTCCCAAGTTCTGTTGTACAACTAATTAAACATTCTTATGTATATAACCTAGTATCAAGTAAATGTTGCCCTCACCAGCTCCCACAGCAGCAACAGTAATATTGTTATACCTATAAATTACGCAGCATATGCATGACGGAGGAGGTCCCATATATACCGACGTGGCATCAACTATTCAATTGATTGGGCCTATTTAACTAAATAACTTTGTATTGGGCTTGGAACTCCGCCCCACTTGGCCAATCCATTTCTCCATATATATGTGAATCCATTTTGCATATATTTTCTAAACTCTATCCAAATCATGTCTCCCATTTCTTGCACTCATATTTCTCTCGTCCGGCATTTGAGTTGATCGTCGTAGAGCAAACGGTCGTCGGACCTTTTTCTCGACCAACGGCCTTTGCCTTCTAACGGAATGTTCAGTGTGCATGTGATGTTTATGTGGAGGGAAGGTGGTTGAGATTCTATTGACGTATGTTTTGAGGTCAACAAATTTCATGACTATATGTTTTAGATTTCTCCATGTTCTCACTATCAATTTCAGTGTTGGATGCAAAATCAGAGATGCTGCCTAAAAAATGTGTTACAAACAATTAAAATAATAATGAATTCAATAAAAAATTAAATGCATTTTGACATTTAAGTCTTTCTAATTTCAACACAAAATAAAAAGAAAACATTTCGCACGGCAAACTTTTGAGCAACTCCCTTTCCCCATCACTCGTCCACAGAAAAAAAAACTTATAATTATTAACTTAGAGGTGAAACATGAACTAAATAATTCAATGACAAGATCCGACTAAATAATCACTCATTTTAATTATTTAAAACTATATGATAATAATTCGTTTTAATGAATGGATCTACAAATAAACTTTTTCAATATGTATTATCTCCTCCAGTCTTTTAGCAACCTATAAACTATAACAGAACTTTAAATAATGTTTGAATAAATCACAAATTTAACAGCTTTTGTTTGTACATGAGAAATTAGTTTCAATATCATGCTTTTAAACGATTATCATCGAAAAGAAAATTGGGCTGCCAATGAACCTATAGACGAATCCTAATATTCGAGTGCTGCCTGAATTTAGAATTAAACCGAGGCCATCAAACATATTATAGATGACACAATTTGTTATTAAATTGGGAACATTAGACACCAATTGTGACAAATTAAATTTCCACAGGATCAAAGTTTTCAAGAAGAATATAACAAACCATTGGATTATTAGAGAATTGCAGTTCACATAGCAATCACCGGAATGTTTCAAAACAATTTTCATGCATTATAAAATCTCAACTAAAAATACATAAATTTTTCAAAAAAAAAAAAAAAAAAAAAAAGGAAAAAAAGAAGAACCAATAATAAATTCTAAAAAACAAATTCAAGGGATTTGGTTGCTTTCTTCTTCTTTGGAGTCGAAGTCAAGATAACAAAGAACACAAGATGTTGAATCTTGGCTTTAGAGATTAGGGTTCCCAGTAGGATAACAATGGAATACAGAATCTGAATGCAATCAAAGAAAATTTGGATAAATCAAGGAAGAAGGTAAAGCTTGAAATTAGGAATTTTGAAATGGGAAAGATTTTAGGAATGATTTGGAGATCTAATTTTTTGAGCGCAAATCACGGGTGAAACTTTTATTATTTATTTTTAATTCAAGACAAGTGGTTTCTTAAATTCTTTCATTTCTTGATTAATCATGCATGCTTGATTTTATTATTTAATTGCTTAATCACCAATTAAATATATAGTTGTTTATTGTAGTGCTCGGAGGCTCACAATAGGTTTAGAACACTGTTTGATTAATATATGTGTAATAGATATTAAAAATAATATTTATGACGTGTGCAATCTTTGAGATAATTGTAAAATTGTATGTTTTTTATTCATTCGAATCCGGATTAGGAATAGATTCGGATCGTGACCAGAATAGATTTAATTTATTTTGGAAAAGATAATTAATTATAATAGAATTATCGATTGTCAAGAATGCATGAATAAAACTAGCTACATAATCAATAATTGAAATAGATAATAATAGGCGATTTGTAATCCAACACACTCATTCCATATACATACAAAACTCGAGTTTTTAAAAATTTGTAGATTGATTTAGAATAATTACAAACCACAAATCTCTTTTGTTTGCCCACTTTGAATCTAATTAGAAATTAGTAAACTTGAATTGTGTTTATATTCCCTATAGGACAATAACTCTTAATTCATAACGTATTACTTGTCAACGATCACGTACACTTGTGGTTTTCGTACGAACATTGCGTAGCCTTAAGTAATGGATATACTAGCAATTTGTATACTTGCTGCTGAAAATGATTGTTATTATTCTCTATGGGCAAGACGTGAATAGGATTTGTTTTTGGTTGTTGGCAGAATAAGTTTGGGAACTACTCGACTCTCTATGCCGCACCTGATATCATTTCTTTTAATTTAATGATCACAGGTTTCGTACGAATGGTGTGTGACATCTCAAAGTGTATCCCCTATGCACAACTCCAATGGTCACTCACACTGGGCTCTAGGGTTTTCATGGCAATGTTGTGGCAAAAAGATCCATTGCCAGATGCAAGTTGGAGTAGATAACCCAAACTCTGTTGTATAATAGTTGAATTAAGAGTATAATTTTGAATGCAGTTCTAGACAACTACTAAATGAAGTGAGTCTGCAACATCCCATTTGCCGGCTCCATTTTTCAAACTACAAAGCCTTACCCTCCTTTTCTCTGTTCCAGTTTTCGCTGTTCGTCCAATTGGATATTGATAGATCAACATGTTCTACATACGTTGTACCAAATGGTGCATATACTTTTTACTCTTTATTGTAGTTCGTGAAGCGTGTTATCTAAACTGTAACATCTTTTTCTAGTATATAAAGCAGTCAAGTTGAGGCCGAGTTTCTCGTTTAAGCATTTTTACTCTTGCCCAACTTTTGTTATACTTATTGAGAGGCTGGGATTTTTAAATTATGAAATCAAATTCTTCTCTGTTATGGTGGTTCCCTTCATTCCACTACCCTGTTTGACCGTTCACCAGTCCATGTATAAACACATGGTAGAAGTACTCGACACATGTTACTTTGAATCAAATTGCCAAAAAAATGGACTCATTTTGAAAATCAAATTAATGAATTTCAATACCTATCAAGGTAACCAATGTGAAATGGAATTTGCTATGCTTTGTCGGTCTATAAATACGTACTTTAATTAATAAGAAAATGCAACACGAAAATTCGAGTATTCGATCTCTTTCTTTTACTTCATCTAAAAAACATACCTCTGTTTTCACATCACCATCGAAATAATAGAAGTGCACTTGCATTTACCATTAGCACATCATTCATCGAATTCAAGCGACCATTCACTCTTAAGTTGTGGAGTTTAAATATCATCGATTACAATTATTTTTACTTCGTGGATGTTAGGTTTTAGATGTTTTGTAATGACAATTCTATAAACAAAAGGATTGAATTGTACTATGTTTAAAAAGTCGATGAGTAATGTGCAAATAGTTAAAAATAGGGTTATTAGGTCTAGGGTTTGAGAATGGTAAAATGAGGAAAAAACGTGAATTTTTGTTAGACTGTTGCCAAGGTTTGGCTTGAACTACAAAAATAGAAACATCGTTGCTGGGCTGTCGCCCCTCCTTCGCTCAAGCGATAGGATGTCGCTCGACTGTCGCTGAGCCCTCGCTCGAGCGACGTGGTTATCCGAGAAAATCTTATTTCGCAATTTAAAGGCTTTTTACCCGACCCATTTATTTCATAACCTACCTATATATACCAAAATACATCTGTACGAAAATTCACAAGGTTGAACATTGAGATAACTTCATTTGTAAGAGATTCATTCTATTTTATCTTCAACCTTCGTCTATTTTGATTGTTTTGGTGAGAAAAACATTGTTCCAATAATTCAAATACCAAACTGCATTTTCTCTACATCTGGTCAGAGTTCTGAAAATCGAGAAAAGTTGACTGGAGTTCCAGTCTGTAAAGAACAAGGCGTACTTCGTTGATCCACGGGAGATGTACGATTCCACAAGGTTGGGAGTACTACATGGTAGCAAATTCCATGGAGAGCTTTGTTAATAGCAGTTAATGATTGGTACAGGAAAGCACAAGATCCAGAGAGAGCTGTAAGGAGTGCAGTCGGAAGATCAGATAGTACGGGTCATCTAGTCTGATAGACTGTAAGTTGTTAAAATCATTTGTAGTGGATTGACCGGCAAAGTGTCCGGAGTTTTTTCCAGTTGGGTTTCTTCGTAATCATCATAGTGTTGATTTACTGCTTTCTTTATTGTTTATTGATTGATCATATAAACCGCGGTATTCAAACTTATGACTAAAATGATTTACATGTTTAATCATCTAGAAAAGAATTAAAAAGTGACTTGTTGCTATTTAATTCGTTAGTAATCTTAAATTTCGCATTATACACCTATTCACCCTTTCTAGGTGTTATTAGGGTTGAACTACGCATTTTTCAATGGAGTTGGTCATGGATAGATCTTCATGGTGAGGTCGCAGTGGGGGTTGGAAGAGAGTAGGAGGCCCCAAGGGGGGAAGGGGGAGGCGGAGACACCCGGTCCAAAATTTAATCTAAAGACTGTTTTAAGAATTTGTATTGTAAAATTATATTAAGGAATTCGAGTACTTGTAAAATTCGATTTTGCCTTAATTTATCTTATAAATAGGAAGTTGTGGCTAGGATTTATAATGATGATAAAAAAAAAAAAAAAAAAAAAAGAGAGAAAGAGACGCTAGAGAAGATATGAGTACGATATCTTTTGTAAACCTTTTTTCATCACTGTGAATTACTGCACCGACGAGAGTGGACGTAGTTTCCTATTGAGCCGGACTTCTATAAATTTTGTGTGTTCTTGAATGTTTAGTTTTTATACACACACACACACACACACACACACACACACACACACACACACGCTACCTTTAAAAGAGAGAACCAGATAGTTACTGTTCATTTTGGTGGATGAGGCTTCACATTTGTCAAGATTTCTACTGTTCAAGAATTGGTTCCACCAGTTGTGTCCAATTGGATTTATCGACAACCCAAATGAATACATACAAGCCCAAATCCTACCTATCCAAATATAAACAAATATGTAATCATTTGTTAAACCCTAATTCGCCCCGAACCCTCTCTCAAAATTCAACCCTCAAACATCTGCCCTCGTTTTCACACTATAATTCTCTCTATAAAATTGGCTTCCGTTCTCTCTCGTTTGGAGCTTTTGGACGAGCTCCTCTCTCGATCAAACGACAAGAGGAAGAAGAACGGAGCAATCGTAACTCTCTTTCATGGGATTTTTGCAGATTTACTTGTGTTTTTTCCCTACTCTATCTTTAGTTTGTTCTTGTTGATTTTTCGCCCATTTTTGGTTGCAAAATATACCAACTTTCCTCTTCTTTTGGAGCTTTTGGACGAGCTCCTCTCTTGATCAAACCCCAAGAGGAAGAAGAAAGGTGCAATCGTAACTCTCTTCCATGGAATTTTTGCAGATTTACTCGTGTTTTTTCCCTAATCTATCTTTAGTTTGTTCTTGTTGATTTTTTGCCCATTTTTGGCTGCAAAATCTACCGACTTTGACTAGGATGTGCAGATGTAGAAAGCGTGATATGGTTTGTTTTTTTCTTATTGAACGCATTTTGAAGAATTTTGAAGTGGTATGTGTATGTTTTTCGTTGATTTTATTTGTGATTTTAGCTTTAAACCTGAAATGGGTTTGCATCTTTATAGGTTTTACAACGGGTTGTGAACTCACGATTGTTTACCATGAAATTTTGCTTTCTATGTTCTTCGGACTAGACGGGGGTGTAAATCTTTGGTAATTTTGCATAGTTGTAATCGTGTTGTTATATTTGGAATTCTGAAGTTACGATATCTAATTTCTTGTTGGGTTTAATGGATTTTTTTTTTTTTTGACATTTATGATACAATTAGGATTCTCGATTGGGATGTTATTGTTTTTATCTTTTTTATTTTATTTTAATTTCTATACTGTCTCCTAATCAAAGAAATGACACTCTTATGCCTATGTAGTATTAGATTTTAATTGGTGGATCAGCTCTTGATTTACAAGTTCTGCTAGGTTTCTTTTGAACTTTTGTTGGTTTCTTTTTTCGAAGTATTGAATTTTATTTTGTTTCTGTTCTGAAAATTAAAGTGGGTTCTTCTATTTGTTGTTGTTGATGTTTTGTTTTCATTGTTTTGAGTTTCACTTCTTCCTTCTTGATTCTTTTTCTTTAATTCTTTCACAAGTTCTGCTAGGTTTCTTATGCTTGATCTTTACTATTTTTTGCATAAAGTTTGTTTACGTTACTTAAGCGTATGTGCTACTATTGACTTACCCAACTGGGTTTATAGTGAAACCTAGAAGTCAATACAAAGAGTGAAATTCATAATGCTAATTGGTTCTTGCTCAGTTTATTTGATTAATGCTTTCAAATTTCATTTTAAGGTGTAGTTTTTGTCCGCTGCTTATAGATTTGAAATCTTTGTATTGAGCATGGGATTATTTAATTAACCTTTAATTCTTGGATCTTATCAAGTAATGACAATTATTGACAAAAAAAGCTAAGTAAGAAGTAAACCTACCACTTGTTCTCTTTGTGCTTTGTTTGCGGGAACTGAAAAGAATGATAAAAAGTTGAGGTGAAGTCGTCCATTAAAATCAAAGTCGTGGGACCCACTAATCTACATCAAAATCAAAGTTTTAGGTATCACAAACAAACACTTGAACTGTGATGCAAGAAACGATTAATTATTATTTAGCTCATGTTTGACCTACCTTCTTCAAAAATACATTTTTCATTTACTTATTTTTACTATACATTTATCAATAAAATAATATTACATGCGAAGTCAAAACTTTTTCTTATTTTTAACCATATATTTTCCAATTTCCATTACATCACTTGAAAAATGCATTCTTTTCTCCACAATGTGTATCAAACGCGGCCTTAATTATGAATCCTATTCTCCTTAGTTGTGTTCAATGTTATGGTTCAAACATGCTTTTGTAACACTAGTAAGACGTCAAAATATCACGTTATCTAAATATTTAAATCAATGTCGAAAATATATGAATTTAATTATTTAATTATATTTATTTACAATATTTAGCAAATTTACTCAATCTTTAATGCGTGGAGATTTGAGTTAGTTTTACGAAATTATGGGAGTGTGATTACTAGTTCAATCATTATTTATCATCAATTTTGGTCTCCTGCGCGCTGCGCTCAGGGCTATCTTGCGCAGGAGATCAAATTTTTTTTTATTTCCTCCTGACACACACAGACAAATTTTTTTTTTTTTTTTTTTTTATTAATTTGAGATATTTTGCATATAGAAAAAATCGTTAAAAACTTAATGTACGAATTAATTGTCAAATATGTAATAATTTTTTGATTGAAATATAGGTGAAATAAACCATGCATAATTGGTACGAGATCTAACTTCCCATCAACGTTTAAAAGTGGTTCAGTGTCAATCATTTCATCTTTTGTACAATCACATCAAGCTGCAAGTTGAAAACATACAGTGGATTTAAAACTTCAATGTAGACCATAATAGGTGTTATGTAAAAACGAGAATAGGTAATATAAAAAATAAGGTGGATTTAATTTTCATTTAATTTTTCTTTTTTGTTAAATTATTTGATGAAATCTTTAACAAAATGTCTGCCTCGAGTTACTCCTCCCCAAAGGAGATTTGAGATTAAGGATGTAAATGCAGGGGCGGACGCAGAAGATAAAAGTTAGGGGGGCACACTCGAACTTGCAAAGAAGTTGAGATAAATTTTACACTCGAAAATTTACGTAAAAAAAAATCATATCCCATATAATTTTGCATTCGAAAATTTACATGGGATGTGAGTTTTTCGGATGTAAAATTTCGAAATTTTTTTATGTCATATTCCATATAAAGTTTTCTAATAAAATGATGAAAATTACATTGAGGTGTATCACAAAAATAGTAAATGTTAATGAAATAATTGATTTTTTTTGAAAAAAATGCGAGTTAGACGTTTTTCTTTAAGACTCACGTTTAACGTATTTTTAACTATTTTCGATATTTATTTGAACTATTCGATATACTCATAATGTAGTTATCGAAATAAGCTTTGAGATTACATAAACAATTTGTAGATTTGATTAGTGTACAATCCTCAGTGAATTTTTAAAATTAACATGTTATCGAAATTCAAATTTATTGTGATTTTGCCCATGTTTGGTAGAAATTAAAATCAAATTTGTAGTAAATTTTGATAAAAGTTAAAACAATTATGAATTCTATGAAATATATTATTAAAAGTTATTGTTAACTTTGATTTAGATTTCAATCGATACCAAATATGAACTTAAAAAAAAAAAAAAAAAAATTCAAAACTTAGTGGGGCACGTGCCCCACTAAGCCCCACTGTAGGTCCGCCAGTGTGTAAATGGGTCGGAGCCATCATAACATTCTTGTTCCATTTCAAATTTTCGAAAGGTAGGGCGGGACGAGACTTAAAAAACTATCATTTTTCGTTTCATTTAATTAATTAACTTTTTATTTTTTGAATACCATTTAAACGAGGAACATAACAGTGAAATAAAATACAAAAAATGAAAATAGATTCGGAGTGAGTCCGAAAAATAGGGAATATAGGTTATGCATCTCCCCCTGTTTAGGTAGGACAGTGTGGGATGGGACTCAGGGCGGGTTGAAGGTCAAAATTCTGCAATCCCTAAATATTTGTCCACCTTATAACTAAATATTTGTCCTCATCTTACTCAAAAGGAAAAGGATGCAATAATACAAAAGGACATTGAAAAAGTGGAAAAAACGAAAATAGGAGTTTGCTTTCAAAATAATAATTTGTCACTATTGTTTGATTTTTTACTACAAGCATGTGCAAAGCAATTATATCTTTTTCCTTTTTTGGAACAAAAGCAATTATGTATTTAATATTTAGAGGGTGTTTGGTAGAGATTAAAATCGAATTAAAATGGAAAAATTAGTCGTTATGATTGACTTTTATTAGGCGAGTGAGACCCCATAACAATCATATTTTCAATTTTAATTAAATTTTAAGTCGTACCAAACATGCCATTAGTCCATACATACATATTAAGTGCTTGTTTGGAATCGCTTAAAATGTTAAGGTGAAAGTTAATAATTAATTTTAGTCATACATCTTATGATACCTATAACTTTTATTAAATTTTTATATTTCGTCAATTTTTATCAATTTTTTTTTTTTTTTTTTTGCAAACAATCCCTAAGTCAAAAGTTGGAGTGCTGAAGACTGATAAATATTAATATGTTGCCTCTAAAGTCCAAACAAACCTTCCAAATTAAGAAATTTTGCCCGTGTTTGCCTAATGTTTATAAACTATTTATAAACGGTCGGACCACTTTTATTCACAAATATTGTAGAATTTACAATTAGTGCAATTGGTAAACTATTTATTTTTATCTATTTATCATTAATTTGTTTATTAACACTTCCCAAACAAGCTTTTAATCATATTATTTCTTTGTTTAATCCCTAAAGCATGTCCCCTTCATTGCATAACATACTAAACATAAAAAGTTAATTGAAAATTGGATCGCATCTCTGAAAATGATTAATTAATTAACTAATTAGAGCTATTCCGCAGTGCCAAAATTCATTTTATTTTGGTTATTAAAACTAAGCAGAGTTGCCGAACGGGTTGCTGCATATGATACAGAAACCAATTGAACTATTCATTTTTTATTTTAACCATTTTAATAATAATAATAAGTTGGTGGGTACAAAAGGAATTTTAATAGAAAAAAAAATGCACAAAGGAGAAAAAGGAATTTGCTCTGCTTTGTTGGTCTATAAATATGTACTATAATTAATAAGACAATGCAATGCAAAGATTCGAGTATTCGATCTCTTTCTTTTACTTCATCTAAAATACAAACATTGCTTGCACATCACCATTGAAATCATAAAAGTGTACTTGCACGTACCATTAGCACATCATTCACCGAAGAGTCATGCTACACTACTCAAATTGTGTTACAAAAGGGAGGTGCCCAAGTGATTTGGCACCCCCCTATTGGAAGGGGCGGCTGGCACCCCCCTATTGGGCCAGCCGCCCCTTCCAATAGGGGGGTGCCAAATCACTTGGGCACCCCCACTTTTGTCATGAAACTTGGGTAAAGTAGCATAATTCTTCACGAAATTCAAGTGACCATTCACTCTTAAGTTGTGGGATTTAATTATCATCGATTACAATTATTGAGTACAATTATTGTTACTCAGTGGAGCTAGGGAGCCGTGGTTAGGCTCTATAATGATGATAAAAAAAGAGAGCGAAAGAGAGGCTAGAGAATATATGAGTGCAATATCTTTCGTAAACATTTTTTCATCACAGTAAATTATTGCACCGGTAGAATAGAATTATGATTTCTATAAATCTTGTGTGTTATTGAATGTTTAGTTTTATTTCTTCAATTAATTGCTCTCGGTATTTAATGTAATATACCATAGAATGGTAGCTGGGAAATTACATCATCTTTAAAGAAACAAAATGTGATTATTACAAATTCAAGCAGATAACATCTACTACATGATATTTACAGTAAACGCTAATAGAAGTTTTAAAGCACCCAATAACAACTCTACTAATTTGATAATTCGAAAAAAGAAAAGATAATTACCGTGACGATAATAATAAAACTAGTGAAGCATACAATCACCAACGAAAATATCGTCCTTAATGTGGACGAAACTTTTGACGATGATACCATCGATGATCGTCGACACACTTCTATCAACAATTACGAGTGAAATTATCGTCGGTGATGTCAAGCTATCATGGAACGACTTTTACACAAACCCGGTGAACAAGTTCTATTAAGCTTGGACCAGAGATTCAACCAAAAACCCGATGAACTAGTACAATTTGATTAGTATGATTGGGGTGTTTAACAATCGACTTGTGATTGAAGAGGACTAACCCATCTGTGTTTACAACACATGGGGAAAACCTATTCTTTTAAACTCGCTATTTTATAGATTTTCAAAAACTCTTATTGGCAAAATTATTATCGACAAATTAAATTTATTACAAATTATTTATCACTTACGATACTGGGCATGAATCAAGGAGTTTGTGATCACCAACTCACCTCCGTCCACATTTATCGATGATAATTATGTAAGTGGCAATCATTGATGGTGCTTTGGTCGTACATTTTTTATTCTTTTGTCAGTTAACTTAAGAAATCTTCTATTTTTTCAGTTTTAAGTTATTTTAATGTTTTAATTGGATTAACAACTTAAAATTTATTTGTTAATATTAAATTTTAACTATATTTATTGACGAAACTATCATTAGAAAATTTAGCTTGTCAAACATTAATGATCACTTGTGGTATTTGGCAGAATTCGAGATGAAATATCATCAATGGAAAAAGCTCGAACTACAGGGAATTCTTGATAGAATTCATCCAGATGCTGTCGTGATGACATTTGATTTGTCTATTTCTTTTTTTTTTTTTTACCATCCTCCAATGAATCCACACCGTGTGTTGTCTGTAAAAAAATTATGTACTTCTAGCATGATTGGTCATCTATTGTCGGTGATTCCTAATTCACCAGCCCACTTTGGTAAGCGGTTATTGATCATATTGTTAGTGGCAGTATCGACATTACTTTGGTCGTATATTGTGGACCAAAAAATATTTATTATTTATTTATTTCTTTTATTTTTCATCGATTGCTCAATAAATATTTTTATATTTTAAATTATTTAGAACTTAACCAATATAAAAATTATTTTCTAATTTTAGTTTTATGATTTGTTACAAATCGGAAATCTTGTTATTGCCTGACAGAAATGAAGGCTATGATTTGCTCAAGAAAATGAAGGTACTTTCTTGGTTTCTTCCTTTTGCTTTACTTCCACTCGTCTTTCATTTACCAATATAGGTTGATTTACTGTCCTAGAAAATATGCCCATGCCAGTGTCCTACATTTGATTAATAAACTAACTGAGTGCCATTTTTATCAATTTTCACATTACCCTATGCTGTACTCATTTCAGGTATACGAGTTTCATTCAACCTGTGACTGCAAAATTATACAATGATGTAAATTCTGTCTTTCTGAATATACAAATCCAGTATCATGTTCTATTTGTGTATGCTTAAATTTCTCATACTCACTTTTCTTACACAAAGATTTTGTGCACTATGAAACTGCTTATGTTGTCAAGCTGCATCGTATAGCAAGGCTTGCTCCAACTCAATCTGTAAGATTAATTTTTATATTTTCTTGAAACGTGTGACTTGATATTTGTAGAATGAAAGTTTTAGAAATTCATACTGACACAACTCGTTCCAAGTCATTCTAATGGACCTGAAACGTGTCGTGCGCCGATGGTAGATACCAGCTAAATGCCGGACCCACCACCAAGGCAACTATGACATATTCTAACTGTAACCCATTTTTATAAAAATTTTGACAGAGTTTCCCCTGTAATATGGACTAAACCACCTGAAACCACAATCAATGTACTCAATTCAATACACACAATGCAAAATAGGGCACGCCAGCCCTTCACATCTCAAACTATTTACAATACAATACTTGAAGATCGTCATTGACAAATACTTTACAAAATACGTCCCAAATGTACTCAATATGAAATGAGCCCATGACATGGATACATGAATTACAACTTTAACTTTCTGACAACAAATGCATGTACCCTCAAAAGACGTATGTACTATGTAAACTTGACAAAATGAGTCATACGTAAATAGACAAAATGTGGCTCTACACGGTGGATCGATAGGCTCTGATGCTGCTCAACCAGCTACTATCTGATAAGAAAAGAGTTATCAAAATATGTGAGATTTTAACTCAGTGAGTGGATAGCATATAAATAAGAATATATTTCTTCCAGTTATACACACTTCTTGGAAATTACTACTCTTTTGAAATTTTGAGAAAGTCGAAAATATGAATAAAATCTTAAAAACTGAAACAGGATAGCATCACACAATATTTCATTCTTACTTCCAAATAAATAACTGTAAACATAATGAATAAAATTAATTTCATATATACCAAAATATCTAAAACATTTTTATTGTTCAATGCTATAAGCTGAAAACGTTATACAGAAAACTGAATATTCTAGATTCTATAATCATCAATCCAATAAACTGTAGAAATATTGAACTATCACACCAAAAAGGTACCCCGAATATCTTTACTCATGTATCGATGAACACCGATATACATGGCAAAGCCATTCTATTCTGAAATTCTTTAATTCTTAAATTCTTAAATTCTGAAATTCTGGTCATACACTATGGAAACACATTCACAATAGTGCAGAGCGGGTAAAATCACCTTAACTGATCATACACTGTGGAAACACATTCACACTAGTGCAGATTGGGTAAACTAACCATATGATGTCATACACTGTGGAAACACATTCACATCAGTGCAGACTGGGGTAAAATCACCTGGGTACTTTCTGGTGGTTTTAAAATAACTTTAACATATACTAAAATATGTAATATGAATAAAATATGCTAGAGAATCGATATCACTGAACTGAATTTAACTTTAAAAGAACTGATTATAAAATTCATTTAATTCTGAAAGTCACGTTGTCAAATCAAATATATCGAATAATTAACTTTCTAATATGATATAAATTCAATAAATATTTATTTCAGGAAAATAAACTTCCACTCACTCAAAACAAGCTACCGTCTAAGAAGGTCGGTAGGCTTTCCCAATTTCTTCGTCACCACCTGAAATATCATACGAGATAACTAATACAATCAAGATCAAGTCAAGAAACCTCTAATAAGACATGCTATAGTGCTACAACTAAATTTCTCGATACTTGAATAAATGTCTCAAATTATTCCTTTATTCAAGTGGGACCAATCACTCTTTCTAATCCATTTACCAATAACCACTACACCAACATCACCTCCAATCTAAGAATAATGACAATAATTCACTACAATCTAGTGAAACTAGTAATCAACACCACAACCAATTTAACATGCATATAATTCCATAATCTCATGCTTTCTAGTAAGCATTTCATCAATACAATACTTCCCACTAACAAAACTTATACAACCATCAACTTAAAAATCTAGGGTTTGCCCAAAAATTATACTTCATTAGGGACTGTCCCAAGATCAAAAAAGATAAGCAGAATGGTAAGATGAGAGGTGATATGAATTTGGTTATAGGGTCGAGTGATGACCTTGGTAAGGTTTATTGAGTGTAAACCTAGTTACTGTATGTGCATCTGTGTGTAATATTTTCTGCATGTATGTGATTGTATAATTCGGTTGCATGATTATATGTTGCATTTCAATGTGTTTGATATGTACATTGACATGAATTGGGTGATCTTTTTACTGTGTGTGACTGTTTGCATGCATAGTGGGTTTGTGATGCATTTGCAGTGTGTGGTATGTCTATTGGTAAGGTAGGGTATAGATGCTTAGGGGTACATTGATGGTTTGTACCGTGGGATGTGGAGTGTGGCATTTGGATCACGATGGAGAGGTGATCAAATGTTAGTATCCTTTATCTGTAAGATACCCTGATCAGGTGGAGTATAAGTGAGGCACTCTATCACTTCTGTTAGGTGGAGACTCATTATCCACTTAGGTTGGAGGAGTGATGTGGTGATAGAGGATTATCCTAAGAACTCAGGATCTATAGAGACTTATCACTTAGACATGTTTGTTTGAATGATTAGTCTAGTGAACTTAGTGGACGATGATGTGAGATGTGTGTTCTCGGGAGTGAGTAACACGGAATGGGATAGGATACGTGTGATAAGATCTTCTTCGTGAGGTCATTTATGCATTTGTTGCGTATGTGTTGGCCTATTGATTGACTTGGTGTTAATCTGTTGTTCTATGTGAACATGTTGAAATGATTTGTGTTATCCTATATAATATCTCTATCGCATGTTTTCTCTTGATTGTGCGAGTATAAACTGTGTGTTTTGCTCTTGATTGATTGCTGTGATTATTTGCTTCTACTTGGGTGTTCTTGACCTTAGCCCTAGTGAGTATATGGAGCAGGTATGGTATGTGTTTCGGATGTGAAACACGAGGTAAGGTCTGTAATACCAATTTTATTGTTACCTTGATTGTGCGAGTATAAATTGTGTGTTTTGGTTGCTTGTAGATTTATTGGGAATCAAGGTGGAAATTTGTTGGATTTTGATACTCAATAAATCTCGAGCTATGATATTAAATCGGTTTTAGTTTGGATTATATTTCATAGGCCTCGGCCAATGATTGAAGTGAAAATGTCGACACCACAATCGTTCGGACCAAACAAACAATCTAACTAAACCATTTGAAGTAGCCTAATTTATTAGTGCTGCTCATGGCTCGACCCATTACCTTAGCCCATTTGTTTTCTACTCATTGGGCCCTATTTCTAATACCCTAAAAGCCCACCTTTTGTATCCTATATTAGCTTTGCCCCATTACTATTTGTGAGTGTCTGTGAAAGAATAGTGCCTGTGAGAAAACAAGAGAGTTCTTGCTTGGTGCTCAACCGTGCTCTTCTCCTTTTTCTTCTCCGGCATGTGTGGGTGAAACCTTGGCTACTATATTCCACCACCTGCCCTTTTGTGGGCAAACCCGTGAGCTAGAGAAGCAACCAGTGGGGGGCTTGAGGTTTGGTGTCTTGGTTGTTGATTGTAGTGTTGATCTTGGTGTTAACTGAGCCCGAATCTTGGATCATTTGGATGAAATAATTAACAGATTATACAATAAAGAAACATTTTTTTACAACTTTCATTATTATGTGAGCAACTTAAGAAATCTTTTATTTTATTGAAGTTATTTTCAAGTTTTAATTGTATTAACAACGTAATTTTTGTCTGTTATAAATACTTTATTTCCTGACTAAATTATCATCAATAAATTTAGTCTATTAAAAATTAATGATCACTAGTAATATTTGATGGAATTCGAGATGACTTATCATCAATACCTTCAGTGATCCCTAATTCGCCAACTCACTTCACTCCCCAATTACTGATCACAATGTTAGTGGCATTCATCGATATTACTTTGGTCATTTATTGTCGACAAAAAAACATTTATTCTTTTTATTCTTTCTTTGCTAAATAAATCTTTTCATATTTTAAGTTTATAATATAACCTATATAAAAATTATTTTTTAATTTTAGTTTTATTACAAACATAATTTTCTTTTGTTAATATTTAGTTTTCGTTACTTTATTTATTGAAAAAAATCATCATCAGCCAATTAAATTTGTTACAAATAGGAAATCTATTTGTAATATTTAATTGTTTATAATATCTAAAAATATCTTATAAATTACTTATCTTTATTAATGATGAAAATTCTATTTGTAATTTTATGTAATATGTAATTACAACATAATTTTTAAAACGTTATAAAACTAAAGGAAAAAGAGATATTTATAAGTTGCAATAATTGACTCATATTTATAAGGTTTAAAAGAAGAATAGATAAGAGTCAATTCCCCCTTTGTTTTCTTCCGCAACACAATGCTGATGGTCCCTTTTCAACACAATAAACCTCAATTTTTCTTCGGCACCCCCAAATCCTCAATCAACATCAACTTTCCCTTTCCCAGTTATTCAATTTTTCTTCGGCACCCCAAATCCTCAATCAACATCAACTTTCCCTCTCCCAGTTATCCAATTTTTCTTCGGACCCCAAATCCTCAATCAACATCAACTTTCCCTCTCCCAGTTATCCAATTTGTGCTTCAACACAATATTTGGTGTGACTTTAAAGTCTCATTTGTATGTTTCTAGGAAATTTCTCAATATTTGGTTTGCAGTACCAACTTACAATGCTTCGGCATGTATCAGCTTCATATACGATTCATCACTTCTCCTTAATTTCTCTCACCAAAGCATTCAGTTCCTGGAGAAGAATAATGTCATACTTTGATCTAAGATACGCTGCCCTACTTGTTGTAAATGTATTGAAATCATATACAGCCATGCCTTGGGAATGGGATCCATTTGGTATATTAATTGGAAACCTCACTTGGATCAAGTTTTGGCTTCTCACTAGCTTTTTCTTTTTCTTCTCCTTCATCTCCATTCAAATCCCATTGACACCTCAAGTTGATATGGGATACATACGCATTCAAGTCAAGAAGTACGCAGTTTCCCTATTGGTTTGTTCCTTTGCCTCACTATTCTTCCCACAATATATCTTTTGGTGTATCTATCCCACAGTTTTGCTGCTCTCCTCATGCACTCCTCGTATCTCTAGCATGTGGAGGAGTTTTAATTTGAGTGTTCAACTTCTACTGCCAGCAATTCCGGTTCTTAACATATCTGTGACTACAACAACAAATATTGATGAGGAACCCGACTTAGAAAGAGATGGAACAAATTGATCAGCAAGTTTAGGACAAATGCAAATTTGAAGCTTTGAATCAGTTGGCCTTTATAATGTTTTGTAATAAATTCCTATTGTGGATCATGTTATTTGCCTCTTTTGTAATACAGTTCTGCTTGCGTATAGCCAATGCAATTAGAGCAAATTTAGGTGAACAACGGTAGATTGACACCACAACTTTCCCTTCCATTTTCCCCTTTTCAAAGTCTTCAAGCCTAAATCGTCCAATCAAATGGGGGGAGAGAGAGAGAGAGAGAGAGAGAGATCGTGGACTGCATCTCCACAGCGTTGCGACCTACATGCCATCCGATCTCGATCGTCCTTGGTCTCGGCGGACCAAGTACAACTCTCCGTGTTAGACTGAACACTGGGCCGAGATCTGGCCCCGGTGCTCCCACCGCAACCGAGGCTCCCGTAGCCTCCGATGAATGCCGTAGTGGTAGTCGATTCCGACGGGTCCGGATCTTCCTGCACTAGTGGTAAGAACCTCGGGCCACCACCTATGTTGCTGAATGAAATTCCTCCTCAACCTTAAAAGGGATTTCCTGTTGCTTAGTAAGTTGTTCAGTGTGAAATTGGGCTGCTTGAATCCTGTCATCCTCAAAGTACTAAGCTGCTGAGAAAATGGCAGAATCTAGCGATCCACATATGCATCCACATAATAACAACCTTCCAGGCTCGTTAAAAGTGGCTCACAATGATTGAACCTCATCCAACATGGATGCTATGTGTGAGCCACTTTTTTTTAACCTTAATGTACCTTGTCGGAGTCACTCGGTGAGGCGAAGCTGCAAGCTAGGCTTGTTGATGTAGAAAGTGAGGCAAATCTGTGAACTAGATTCGTTGATGAAGAAAGGCTCACCAAGGTTGTTCGTGGAAAAGGGACTATTAGAATTTTGAAGCTAGCAAATAATTATGATGAGGCACTCAGGTATGATATTTTTACCTATTGATCCTTGAGGAAACATGCATTAGTAAATCCCCCAAAACAAGGAAATTGACATTGGCATATTTTCTAGGAGAGGAAATCAACCTATATTGGTGAATGAATAACGAGTGAAAATAAAATAAAATGAAGAAACCAAGAAAAGTACCTTCATTTTCTTGAGCAAATCATAACCGTAATTCATGTCGTGCAATAATCTGTAACAACAGGATTTATTTTCACTTCCTGCCAGAACCCGAGAACAAAGGGTTTATTTTTGAGGCCCTAGGCTGTTGCTTAGGTGGCTTTGGTTAGGTCTGATTGAAAAGTTGAGAATTTTATAAAATGTATGATTGAAAATGAATTTTAAAAAAAAAAGTTTTTGTAGATGATGAACAAACATATTCTGAGTTTTAGTAAATGAAGAACAAACGTATTCTTAATCATTAAGGGAAAGTTTCAAATGGTGTATAGATAGTGGGGTCAATTCTCCTGCTTTTCTTTAGCACATACCTTAAAGGTACTGACCTTTTGATAAGTTGAGGGCACAGCAGTAGAGATGGCAAAAAATTCCGTCTCGTCCCGCCCCGCCTCGAATGGGGCGAAAAAAACTCTCCCCGACGGGTTGGCGGGGCACACCTAGTTAAAAAAAAAATGAAAAAAATTTGAATATTGTTTGTTTAATTTTGGACATTATTTGTTTTCATTGTTTGGTTTGGATATTGATGTAGTTATTTTAAATATTGTTTGCTTTGGATTATAAAATTTTGAATTTGTATTTAATTGAAATTTTTTGGTTAAAAAAAAAAAGGGATATTAAACGGGGCTCCGCCCCCGTCAAAGGCGGCCACCCCGCCCCATTGCCATCACTACAGCATCTTGTTCATTGTAACTTCTCTCTTAAAAGTATGACTTGTTCTCTTAATTGCGAAGCAAAAACGATTATTTATTACTTTATTATGAATAATATTCTCCTTTTAAGAAGTTTAGAGGTAAGAAATATGAAAAAATAATTATTTTATATTTATATTTTATACCTTTCACATTTACCATTTCTTTAAAAAACTAACGGGCAAAACTTTTATAAATTGAAATCTGTATCCATTTAATAAGGTAGACTACTGTACAGTAATATTATGGTCAAAACGTGCTCTAGTAACACTAATAAGATACATGGTCAAAACGTGTTCTAGTAACTCATATTTACCCTCCTTTCCTCTGTTCCAGTTTTCGTTGTTCGTCCAATTGGATATTGATATATTTGAGTCACAAACGTATTGGATACCTTAGAAACGGGTGATTTGAGTCACAAATGTATTGGGATCTAAGCTCACGTGGATACTTGTTTCTACTTATCTAATGGCCACGTCATCGGACCATTTTTTGGGGTCAACACATTTCATGCAATAATTTGTAATAACATGATTTATTTCTACTTCCTGCTAGAACCAAAGAACAAATGATTTATTTTTTAGGTCCTAGGCCGTTGTCTGGGTGGCTTTTGTCGGGTTTGAATAAAAAATTGATAAAAGTTATAAATTCCATAAAATGTATGATTGAAAATGAATTAAAAAAAAAAAAAAGTTTTTAAGTAGATGACGAACAAACATATTTTGAGTTTTAGTAAATGATGAATTTCAAATGGTGTATTGATAGTGTGGTTAGTTCCTCATGCCTCTCTTTAGCACATACCTTAAGGGTCCGTTTGATTGGCGGAGTTTTTCATGAAAGTATAATTTTTTTTTTCTTACTTTCACTTTTTTGACTATTTGATATGCAAAATTTTCCACAGAAAATGTTTTCCTCCATTTTCTAGGCACGACCTTTGATGCACAAATGGTGGAAAATGTTTTTCACCTAATAAGTGGGAAATCATTTTCCACCTTTTTTTTTTTACAATGGGAACAAATTCTAGACACAATGGTAAAAAAAAATTCACTTTTATCGACAACTTTCATGCAAAATAAAGTCAAACGAATGATATTCGATATGGTAATTTATTTATTTTTAAAATTTTCTTTTTTCAATTTTTTTTTTTTTTTTGACAATGAGACAAATTTTAGACTCAATAGTAGAAAACATTATCACTTTAATGAACAAATTTCATAAAAGAAGAAGTCAAATGGACACTAAAATTTCAACATTTTTCATGAAAAATTATACCAATCAAACACAATTAATTACAATTCTCAGTAAAACATTTTTTAAGAAAATCAATTCCCTGTAAAACATTTTCTTTCATCCATTTTCCACCATTGCAAGCAAATGGACCCGAAAGGTACACAGCAACTTGGTTTAGTTGGAGACTTTTATGAGATTTAAATTTAACAGTACTACTTTTTTTTCCCTTAAACTGCGAAGCAAAAACGATTATTTATTACTTAATTATGAATAATATTCTCCTTTAAGAAGTGAAGATGTAAGAAATATGAAAAAAATAATTATTTATATTTTATTTTATACCTTTCATATTTACCATTTTTTTTTTAAAAAAAATTAATATAAATTGATTGTGATAAGATTTGAAATCTTTGTATCCATATATAATAAGGTAAACTACTCTAGTAGCACTAATAAGTAGGGGTGTAAGCGGTTCGATTTTTGCGATTTTTGACAAATTTTCAAATCAAACCGTTTAAACCAGTTTGAGAAAAACTCAAACCTAAACCAAACCATTTTGAACGGTTTGAAAAAAACTCAAACCTAAACCTAACGGTTTGGTCCGATTTTAAACCGCCAGTTTCACCGTATATTTTTTCGTCCGTTTACTTTTATGACATTAATTCATTGAATTCAATATATATTTATATCTTTCTAGCAATAAATCTAAAACAAATTAAATATATCTACTACAAATTTAAATACCAATTAAATCAAAGTGAAATCATAATAAACTAAAATATAGTTTTTTGTTTGTCATTTTAGGCTAAGACGTTACGATAACGTTACAATAAAAATCTACTAAACTAAATATAAAGTCCAAAAAATATAATGATGTTCAATAAGATCTCGTAATCATCATATCTGAAAAACAAAACTACTGATTAGATAGAGAGAATAACCAACCATAATAATAAATCAATTGTTTATAATATCTAAACATAACAATTACACAAACTTACCGTTGTATTTTGTTACGAATTCAGTTTCTCACATATACTCAAACACCAATTGTTGTCACACATGATTCATAGTTTCCATTGTCAAACAAATGCATTCGTTATATTATCATAGTATTGGATACTAGATTAAAAAGAGAATTTTTAAAAATATGACAATACAAAATATAAACCACATGCCACAATTTTCATTGAATCATCAAATGCTTTTACTTCATCTAAATATTAACACAACAATATAGGTTCATTCTTAATTTGCAACCAATTCTTTCCGTATATACAAGCCTCAACTATCCTTGCACCTAATAAACTCCTAAAGGAATCAAGTATCTGACCTCCATTTGAGAATGCAAACTCAGAAGCAACTCTAGAAATTTGAATTCTAAAGAGGAAAAGAGTTTTTGATAGATTATGTTAGTCTCGAGATTATTAGATATAAATTAGGATTATTTGGTAATTATTATATATATGTAATAGAAAATTATAAATTGACAAAAATACATACAAATAACAAAACTATTGAATTTTGCATATTTGGACGAATTTAAAAAATAAAAAAATCATTATTTTTATTTTTTTATTTTTATATATTTTTTCACTGGTCCGGTTTGGTTTTAAACCGCAAATAAAATTCTCAAACCTAAACCAAACCGATTTTGATCGGTTTGGTCTGGTTCAAAACCATTTCGTTAACAGGTCCACGTGGCACCAAACCGACGGTTTCTAAAATGAGGTTTCGGTTCGATTTTTCTGTTTAGCGATTTTTGCTTACATCCCTACTAATAAGATATGTGGTAACTTTTCTTTGAGGTTTAAAGATAATTAAGAAATGTCATTGGATTAAAGAAATTGTTAAACATTTGAACGTGTATGACAGTTTGATGTTTTAGAAGTATTCATCGATAATATTACAATAAGAGCACTTTGAGATTTTGAACTAGAAATCGATAAGAAAAACGAAATGATGAATACGTCATACATGACCTAAGTTTTAAGGAGGGAAGGTTGTAATATCACAACATTATATAATTCTTGTTAATAACGGACTATTAAGACAATTAAACTAATCAAAATGGGGTTTGGTCATTATTTCATTAACCTTTAATTCTTGAATCTTATCAAGTTGTGTTCAATGTTATGGTTCATATATACAAAACTCAATTGATCTAACTTCACATCAACATTTAAAAATGGTTCATCTTTTGTACAATCGCATTAACCAGAAGCTGCAAGTCGAAAACATACAGTGGATTTAAAACTTCAATGTAGACCATAATAGGTGTTATGTAAAAACGAGAATAGATAGGCAATATAAAAAATAAAGTGGATTTAATTTTCATTTTATTTTTCTTTTCTGCTAAATTATTTGAGGAAATCTTTGACAAAATGCTCGCCACGAGTACTCCTCCCCAAAGGAGATTTGAGATTAAGGATGTAAATGGGTCGGAGCCATCATACCATTCTTGTTCCATTCCAAATTTTCAAAAGATAGGGCTGGACGAGACTTAAAAAAACCATCATTATTCGTTTCATTTAATTAATGAACTTTTTATTTTTTTGAACACGATTTAAATGAAATAAAATACAAAAATGAAAATAGATTCGGAGTGAGTCCGAAAAATAGGGAATATAGGTTATGCATCTCCCCCCATTTACTATTTGAGGTAGGACAATATGGAATGGGTCTCGGGGAGGGTTGAAGGTCGAAAATTCTGCAATCCCTGTTCGGGACGAGGTTAGGAAACATGATCTCTGTCACAAACCCGTCAACTTACTCATAATTTCTAAAGTTTTTTCTATATATATTAAATTTCAACACAAAAAAAAAAAAAAAAACATAAATAAATGGGATGAAAAAAGAAGATTAAAATGTCCCACGTGCCTCCTGAAATTCCGCAACAAGAAGGTCGGGTCTCTGCCATCCGTAAAAGTCTCCTTGGAAGGAGCAAATTGGAGATTTTTTTTTATGGAAAAGATCCTTTTACTAATTATTTTTTCTATTGATATTTTTCAAAAAGTATTGACGTCTCCTCCTCAACTCCCATCCCTCCTCCTTCCTTTTGTAAGTAATTTTTATGCTTTGTACGATTATTATACATTTTGTCATTATATACTTACGCGGCTCTTTTCTCGTTCACTCGATTATTTTACACTATTCACGTCTTGTAGTATGTAAGAGATGTAAAACTCCTTGTAACGTAATGGTAAAGAAGAAAGGGTTTGATATAATTATTTTAAATATTATTTGCTTTGGATTATAAAATTTTGAATTGTATTTACTTGGAAATTTTTGGTTTAAAAAAAAAAAAACTAAATGGGGCATTAAACGGGGCAAAAATCCACCCCGCCCCGCCCCGTCAAAGGCGGGGCGGGGCGCGGGGCGGGGCGGGGCGAGGGTGCCCTGCCCCGAATCCGCCCCGTTGCCATCACTAGTGCCGGGGCGGAGCTGGGGGGTCCCGGACCCCCCCCACAATTTTTTTTTAAAAATTTAATTTTTAATTTTTAAAATTTTTAATTTTTAATTATTTTTGTGTATTCTCCATTCTTTATGGTGTTTGATTAGAACTCTACTAATCGTGCTACATTAATACTAATTATAGAGCAAAATATCCAGTGGAAATAATTGATAAATTAACAAAATTGTATCCTGTAGACTTTGAATCATGATTTTGCTGAAAAAGCTGTAGTTTATCCTTTGTAACGTTCCTTTATCATAACCATTTTACCTTTTTCTTGAGCTGACCTTCTATGTTGTAGGCTTATCACGGGGGAAACATGAACATGAGATTTCATGTTGCTGCTTTTACACAGCAATGTTGTTATACAACGTTATTAAAATATGAGAATTTCGAAGGAACGCTTGTAATAATGTATGATTTTGCTAAATTAAAGATTGATACTTTCTTTTACACGTTTCTTGATTATTATTTTTTTGTTAATAACGTATCAAAAAAAAAAAAAAATTTGAGTCAAAAAGATTGTATGGTTCAAGATTTTTTGATGACACCATTTTGATACTTGAAAGCAAAGGTGTCTGATGCTAATATAATTCCTTTGAATTGGTGTTTTACTCGAACTCGTTCTAAAAAATAGAGATAAAATAATATAACACACATGGATTTATTGAGAATAAGATGCAACAAATATATTTTTTAGTTGAGAAACGAAAAATCAATGGATGAAGCATGTGGTAAAGTTAAAACTAACAACATCTTTGTCACAAGTCATTCAAGAAATCTGAAAAATATACCCTCTAACATTGAAAATAGATTGATATGCTTTGATTGGGACTTGGACCTATGGCTCTTTTTCAACTTTATCTAGAAGATGAATCTATAAGCCTTTTTTTCATGTTTAAATTTGTCTTGATAAGAGAAATTGTACACTTAAACATAAAACAATAATCAACATATAAGAGTTATTCAGAAAGATAATGTTTTAAAATGAAACTCCAATAGAAAGAATTTCAATAGAAAAAATAATTAGTAAAAGAGTGCTATTCCCCTCTAACTAACCCATTTGTCATGTTAAACTATATCTATTTTAACTTATTAAAGCGTTTTCAATGCATCAAGTTTATTGTTAACCCACGATTTGCGAATTGACCATCAAAATCCATTAAAGGGAAAATTTGTTCCCACAAAGTCTATTAGAGTTCGTTTGATTGATTTAAATTTCATGGAAAATGTCACATCCGAAAAATTCAATTTTTACTTTGGTAGTTTGATACGAAAGTGGAAATGAATTTCAAATTTCAAGGTACAACCACTTCAACCTTGTTTTTTTGTCAGTTTTCATGGAAAATGCATTCATATGGGGTACTTGAATTTTTATTTTCTAACTTAAATGGAATTGAAAAAACTTTCTATCTTTGCCAATCAATCAGACCATTAGTTGATTAGGATTCTTTGTGCTTGTTTGGAAGAATTGCATTAGTCTTCAATTGTTACATGGTGGGGGTATTTATAGTGTTACAAATAGAATGGTGACCCTTGGATCAAATTATACTTGTCCTCATCTCCTCGACTGAAACATCAGGTCCTAGCCATTAAGTTGACCTTCCTAACTTTACGAAGCATTTAATGTTCTTAGAGCATCTCCAAAGGACTCTTTAAATATAAGATGCTCTCTACCTTAAAAAGTCGACATTTAAAATCATGCTCAAAAAGACTCTTTAAATTAACATTTTAATTTAAAGAGTTGGTTTGGATGCATTCAAAGTGTTTCAATTTTCAATGTAGGAAAACAATAAAATAATCTAAAGAAAAGCTAATTAAAATAAAAGATAAAGAAAAATAATAATTATTTTTTGGGAATAGTAAAATTAAGTGTTAAATATAAATAGCTTGTTGGAATATTTCAAAATTTTAACTCTTTAAATTTATAAACGTTCTCTAAATAGTAGAATATACTCTTTAAAAATAGAGTCTTTTGGAGATGCTCTTACATCCCATTGACAGGACATGACACAAATACACGTTTTGCAAATGTCACATCAATCATTTGAATAAGATCTTCATCATGAGTTCAATCTTTGCACGTGGATCGTTATTAGCTGAGAAGCCTCGGAGTTATTTGAGCCTCGGATCCAGGAAAGTGCATCGGATAATATTAGAGCCTCAGAATAAGGGCCTCAGATAATGTAGCAAGAGGCCCACGACCAGTTAAGATGGCCCTGTGACAATACCTAGTAACAAATCATAACAATAGTCCTTCAAGTCCATGTGTAATTATTTATGTCATGTGTGAACTACATTAATGAAGTTTAAAAAGTTTTAAATTTGTAGTCCAACAGATTTGTTATATCGTGACTCTATATAAGAAAAATATCCACTTTAAAACTTCTTTCGAAAAACGTACACCTTATAAATAAATATTTGTCCTCATCCGAGATGTGAAAACGAATAACAACTTTATCAAAAGGAAAAGGATACACTAATGCAAATGGACATTGAAAAGTGAAAAGATGAACTAAATTTGAGAATAATAATTTGTCCCTATCGTTTGGTTTTTACCTACGTTTGGAACAAAAAAAATTATGTATTTAATATTTAGTCCATACATATTAAGTGCTTGTTTGGGATCGCTTAAAATGTTAAGGTCAAAGTCAATAATTAATTTAGTCATGTATCTTATGATACCCACAACTTTTATCAACTTTTCATATTTCGTTAATTTTTATAATTTTTTTTTTCAAACAATGCTTAAGTCATAAGTTGGAGGGCCGAAGACCGATAAATATTAATATGTTGCCTCTAAAGTCCAAACGAACCTTCCAAATTGATGTTATAAACTATTTATAAACGGTCGGACCACTTTTATTCACAAATTTTGTAGAATTTACGATTAGTACCATTGGTAAACTATTTATTTTTATATATTTATCAACACTTCCCAAACAAACTTTTAATCATATTATTTCTTCGTTTAATCCCTAAAGTATGTCCCCTTTATTGCATAACATACTAAACATTAAAGTTAATTGAAAATTGGTTCGCATTCTGAAAATGATTAATTAATTAACTAATTAGAGCTATTCCACAGTGCCAAAATTCATTTTATTTTGGATTTTAAAACTAAGCAGAGTTGCCGAACACTGCATATGATACAGGAACCATATAAGCAAAGGTTTCTACTAATCTTCTATGGTACATATTATTCCATTTTTAACTAGACCAACCATAATAATAATAATAATAATAATAATAATAATAATAATAATAATAATTTGGTGGGTACAAAAGGAATTTTAAAAGAAAAAATTGCACAAAGGAGAAAAAGCATACATATTATGTTGACTTTGATCAAAATTGAATCATTCAAACTAAATCTAAATGAGACCCCCACCCCTAGAAAGGTAAGTAATTTGACCCGATCAGGACGGTTCAACTGGTGAAACCGAGAACCTTGCCCAATGCCGAGTAAGGCAAAAAACCCATTTATAAAAAATCGTTGACCTATTTTCGATTTCACTCATTTAAGTTTATAAAGACCATCCAAAGACCAACCCAAATTAAATTCATCTTCTGATTTTTAAAATTTATTTATTTAATTTTTAAAAAAAATCACTGCATGAATCCCTATTCGAATTTGGTTTAATCCTTTGTCAAAGTCGAGTTTTAAAACATTGCTAAAAAGATTAAAATTACTTATTATTTTTCCATCTAAAACTTTCAAAGAGAAGAACTTTTATAGATGTACAAAATTTCTTTGAAATAAAAGAATTTATAACTATTACACAAACAAAGCAAGCATCCTTGTAGGAGTATTAGAGGAAAATATATCTCCTCACAGGGCCGGAGCCAGGATTTAATGGTACGGGGGACAAAAATTTTCAACAATGGGCTACTGAGCTTGAACGGTGGAAAAACAATGGGTATAATAATTTTTTTTTTCTTTTTTTTTTTTAAAGAAGGTGGGCATGGACAAGGGTGTGCTACTACCTCCGCCACTTATCTCCTCCAAGAAAATAATTACACAAACTAGAAAAAAAGTATTACGGTGATCATGAATTTTTTTTTTTTTTTTTTTTGATATCCACAATATATAATTCCATTTTTAATTGGAATATCACATCATTAAATAACGACCGTTTGTAGGAAATAATTGAAAGGCTGCTAGAAATGTGAAGAACACGTAAAGTTAGTTGACTTTTGATCTTAATATATAGATAGCTCCAGGGGTATTTTTCTGCATAATACATTTAATCAATCCCCAAAAAATGAAAATGAATTCAGGAGGGGAAGGCATCAATAATAAAGTCGCGGCCGATGGGAACTTCCTTGAGTACGGTGGCTACCACCACCATCGCCGCCACTTCTCCACCATAGTTCTTAGAATCATGGTGTTGTTTGTGGTGGTGGGTGGTTCCTGCCTTGCTCTTTATCATTCTGCCTATCCTACCCAATTTTTTCAGAGCTTTTATAACCCTATTTCCATTTCTGAAGAAAATTCTACACCACGTGATTCCATGCAAGGCAATTTTCCTTCCTTATCTAATGGCACAACACGGGCAAACTTCTCTTTTCCAATTCAAGACTCTCCTTCAGGAAATCTATCTTCTTTGGTAAGTTACTCATCTTCCTTAAATTTTCTTTTATTATCACTTATCGGAGATGTGGAAGGTAAATTATAAATAACTAAAATTTATATAGTATAAATGTTACGAGTGATTTTTAACATAGAATTACTACATGACTCTTGTGGTTGCGTCTTAAAATTAAGGTTAGACGAGTGACAAAATCGTTACATATTGAGATGTGAATTTTTTACTTTTAACATGCACTCATAAAAAGATGGTTCATTCAAGAATACCTATTGAATCAGACTACTCATTTCAGTGTCGAACCTTAGACGATTTAAATTGCTTATTTGAACTTTTTGGAGTATGACTGATGCATGCAGATTGAGTCAATATTATTAAGACGAATAGATTCAATCATTCTATATTGATTATGTTTTATTATAGACGATCAAGGTTAAAACAGAAAAAAAGTAATTTTGTTCCTTAGATCAAAATAAAAATACATTATTAGATAAATTTTACAGTCTCTCATCAGTCGTGACAATTGCTAATACTAATTGGGATTGGAAAAGAACTGATGATGACGATGATGATACAGACACATTTGAAAATTTATCTTCCCAATTCTATTATACATTTTTTTTTTTAATTCTTCTAGTGGCATGTGTTTGAAAATTCAACTTATTGATTAGGTAGGACTAGTGGTAGAATTATTGTTATATTGAATTTTCAAAAAAAAATAAAATAAAATAAAAAGTCAATTATCTGGAGTTTCTTTAAGAAGTTTAATGAAAATAAAAATTTATTGTTTGTCCACATCACCTTATATGGAAAATGAAGAAACGTATTACAATAAATTTCCTTTCCACATCCCAATTTATTAGCTAAACGATTTATAAAGACATATTGAGTATGATATACCAAGTCCTTGTTTGATGGCCATTATTTTGAAAAAAAAAAATGGATTTTCAAATAATGATTTTTCAGAGAATGTGTGGTTAAAAATTATGGAAAAATATTGGGTTTACGTGTAAAATATTTTATTGTGTAAATGTATGGTTGAAAATGAGTACGAAAATCACATAATTTTGTTTTAAACGAAGACAAACACGGAAGACTAGACAATATAATAGATAAGATTTTGAATTTCTTTTGAATTTACTTTATGTCAATCTTATATCTCATGTGAACTCTCTCCAAAGGGAGGACATTGGTAACATTTTTGTTAGTCAACTCTCTCTATTTGTCATATAAATTAATTCCTTGCAATTAATGTTTGATTTTATTATTCCTTAATTATCACTTCCTTTGACTAAGTTATTATATTAATAATTTTACCTGCCTCCAAACTGGACTATATTAATGATCTAAAACCTTAAATAACCTTTATTTCGCAATCATTTCTCCTATCTGTTCTTAAATAACATTTAGTATGACTTTTGTTTGGTTGGCACGAACCACTTCCTTTCTTTTCTATTTTTTTTAAAAGTAAAATGCATAAAAAATTTCTATATTGATTTGCAAGGTTAAAAGACACAGAAGATTTCAATCAGGTCAATTTGTTGATCTAGCTGTAGGTTCCTTTAAAATATAGCAAATTGGTCTTTAATATTTTATAAAAATTATAAAATCAATCTACGATGACGGAGACTGTCGGTAAATTATCATGTGATCCTAGTATATGTAATAGTATGTAGGAGTTTCACTTCACAACTTGGGTTGGCACCTAAAATATTGAAGTAATGCAAATTCTCACGAGGGTCATGACGTCAAGATTTAGCCCCCTGTTTGAACCAAATTAAAATTTTCATTTTCATTCTTTTACTCATTTTCAACTACACATTTCAATAAAATAATATTTTCCATCACATTAATAATTTTTCCTTTTTTTTCAATCACACATTTTCCATCAATTTATTATTCCAAAATACATTCTTCCAAAATAATGATTGTTCAAATTTAAAGAAAGGTAAGAGACCTACTCGCTACCGATGCTATAAGATTATCTATGGTGTATTTTTCCAGTATATAAAGTACGATAGCGGCGTATTTTTATTTTTTCTCATTGCTGCTGATACCCTTTTTCTCTAGTGCATTTCCAAATTTTGCCCAAGTCATGTAATTAAGTGAAAATAAATGAAATAAATTCCTAATTCTCATTATGTTATGCTGCTTTCAACTTTCAAGAAATAAGCTCATGGCTACGTAATGACACAGTCGAGACTTAAATTATAATACTACATATTTGAGTCTATTGAGTAGGTTTTGTTATCTTCCTGTAGTCAGTGGCGGAGCCACGTTCAGTCCAGTGTGGGTACAGGCCCACACTGAACTTTGGGCTATTTTTTTTTTTTTTTTTTTAAGTTAAAAGAGAAGAAAGGCTTTCCATTTATAACATTGAAGAAGAAGAGATGGTTTTCAATTGTCCTTAATCAACTCCAATTTGATTTATTCTTAGTTATATCACCACTCGAAATAGACATAAAACTATGTAGTAATTTGTTTATCTCCTTTACCTAAAGTGGATTTTGCTAAAATGCATTGATAATAAAACATTTCCGTAGAGAATGTCGTAAATACGTTCTTAGGTTGAAAATGACGTATACAAAGAATGAATTAATAACGTATTAAAAAAAAAAATTTCGGGGGCCGTGGCCTCCCACCCCTTCACCTCTAGGCCCCCCCTAGTCCGACGGGCTGGCTCCGCCCTTGTCTGTAGTATGTTATTTTCATGCAAAACGTTGTATAGTATGTAAAACTTTCTACTCGATGTATGCAACCAATCTACTATATCCATGAAACATAGTTAAAAAATTTACTTTTTTCCATAGCCATGCAGTTGCTTGATTTTTGATGTTTCACTTATTTCTAAATTTTACCAATTTTTTTACTTTTTAGGACAATGGTGAAAATAATTTGGAGAGGGTATTGAACAAGGCTGCCATGAAGGACAAAACTGTAATTATCACCACCTTAAATGCAGCCTGGACAGAACCTAATTCGATATTTGATCTTTTTCTTGAGAGCTTTAGAATTGGAAATCAAACACAAGATCTATTGAATCATGTGGTTTTTGTAGCTTTGGATGAAAAGGCATATTCTCGTTGCTTAGGTTTACGCCTACACTGCTATGCCCTCAGCACCGTCGGCATCGACTTCTCTGGCGAAGCATTTTTTATGAGTGAAGATTATTTGAAGATGATGTGGAGGAGGATTGAAGTTCTACGCGTTGTTCTTGAGATGGGATACAACTTTATTTTCTCGGTAATATCTGTACCTTATCACAAGTTACAATCTATTAGTATCACGTTAACATATCTCAACACACGGGACGTTTTGTGTTTTTCAGATATCAATAAAAAAAGTCAAGAAAATTTAAGAAAAGGTTTTTGGCCTGGTGGCTCGATTGGCTTGGCACAAGCTACGCCAGGCATTCCCAAAAGAGGCAACTAATCCACTTTACACCTCTAAAACTGCTTTTAACTTTCTGAAATTAATTTGGAACATGCTCCATTTCAGCTTCTATATTTGCATCCCTTCAATTTCAATCTCTTTTATTTTCCAGGATGCCGATGTAATGTGGCTACGAAATCCATTTCATCAATTCCATTCTGACGGGGATTTCCAAATAGCATGCGATCATTACTGGTACAACTACAAAGATTTGAACAATTCACCAAACGGAGGATTCAACTACGTTAAAGCAAACAACAAAACAATACAGTTTTACAAATATTGGTATGAATCGAAAGACAAATTCCCAGGAAAGCATGATCAAGATGTTCTTAACTTCATCAAATATGATCCCTTCATTGAAAAGATTGGATTGCAAATTAGGTTTTTGGATACAGCTTATTTTGGTGGATTTTGTGAACCCAGCAAAGATCTTAATCTGGTGTGCACAATGCATGCAAATTGTTGCATTGGTTTAGATAACAAGATTCATGATCTCAAAATGTTGATTGATGATTGGAAAAAATATATGGCATTGTCTGATAGTGATAAGATTTCGGTGAGACCATCTTGGACAGTTCCACGGATTTGCGGGTAATTAAATTTAGTAATTTGGAAAAAACAATAATGTTCTGAAGTTGTTTGTGTAAATTAACAGCTGATAACTGAGTGTAAATTTAAATTACCAGCTGATAAATGAGTGTAAATCTCTATTATGGATCCTGTTATCTGCCTCTTTTATAATGCATTTCTGTTAGCATAAAACCAATGTAATTAGAGCAAAAAACATGTTTCATCTTTTCAGATAGGGAGACCGTAGTCTAACAGCACCCCCTGTTCCTTGGTTTTCTTGTCTCTACTAAGGAACGTCAAGTTTTAAATTTTTTTTGTTTTCAGTTACGGATAAATTACCAGATTCAGTCATCATGAATCCGAATGAAATAGCAAGTTTGTGCGATAAATTGCAGTAGGATGATGACGATGGACTGGTGGTTTTTTATAAATTGACGCAAGATAATAACAATAATGAAATAAACAAGAACAAATAACAATACTAAAATTTATGTGGAAACCCAATATGTCAAAAAACTACAATATGAGAATTTCATTGTAATCAATAATGAACGTGTTTACAATATCAAGATCTCAATGCTCCATCAGATGGCGCCCTAACGCCGGGTGGCGTTTTTCTTAGCAAGGGTGTTGGCGCTGCGATGCCACGATGCTAGGCTTGCTGCCTCCTTTTCCTCAATAGATGTTGCGGTGCCCACTTTTAGTAATTATGCCTCTAAGGTATTTCTTTCATCACAAAGTCATTTTTTAAGTCAAACTCTCATTTTTTTATGAAATTTGATCTCCATTAATTAGGACCCTCAAAATCAAAACTCCTTAGGCTTCTTCTATTCAACTAAACACCCAATTACATGGAATTTGGGTCACACCACAACAATTCTTCACCTTGAACCAAATTCCAATGCAAAGAATTCAAAAAACACATATCCAAGTAACACCACTCCTCCTCTTCCAAATAAACCACAATGGGCTAAATCAATGACAAATACATACTAAGTTCAAGCGATGCTCAAACATAGCAATGAAAAGTGATTTTGTCATCATATCAACATGATTATTCTTGATATCAACATTGCTCACTACAATATCTCTACGAGCAATTACATTACGAACAAATGATATCTCACATCAATGTGTTTAATTCTCTCGTGAAATATGTGATCCTTAGTCAATAAAATAACACTTTGACTATCATAATATACTGTAGAAATTTGCAAGTCTTTACTGATCTCACCAATCAATCCTTTCAACCACATAGTCTCTTTACATGATTCTGTAGTGGTCATGTACTTTGCCTTTGTTATAGACAAAGCTATTGTATCTTGCAAAGTAGCTTTTTAGCTAATAACATAGCCTTCAAAGGTAAACAAATACCATGTAAGTATTCTCCTCTTATCAAGATTCATTGCATAATATGAATCAACATACCCATGATTCCATTTGTATTTCTACCAAAATGTAAACAAGCATTAGAAAAGCTCCTCAAGTATTCAGATATCTACTGCAGTGTTTTCAATGTTGGACCCCTTGGACGCCATTAATAAGTCATCCAAAAATCATTCTACTTGATTATTGCATAAAAAAAACTATTGCAAAATGACTCCATTTCTTGCATACAAAACCATTCTTTGTGTAGAGAGAAAATCTGGTTTGGTAAAGCCTTGTAGTTTGAAGTGTTTCTACTACAAGGACTTCCATCTTGGAAGACGGTTGCCAAACCTCCGTTAGCACCACTGCAGGACAAATTCGTCTTAAAGACAATGTTAAACACATGCCTCATATCTTTTCTTCCCATTTCCTTTCTTGATTTTCCATTTTGTTTCTACTATATTTCTTGTTTTGTTTAACAAGGTTCCTAATTTATTAAACTCTTGCCGAAACTCTATACACCTTTAAAACAATATACCTTATTTCTTCCAACAATTTCCATCCAAGGAAGGATTCATTTTTAATAGTGGTGGTAATCCTAATCAGTTTGGAATAGTGATGGCAATGGGGCGGGTTCGGGACGGGGCACCCCCACCCCACACCTCCCTGCCAATCCCCACCCCTGTCCCACCCCGCCTTTGGCGGGGGCGGGGTGGAGTCTTGCCCCGTTTAATGCCCCATTTAGTTTTTTTTTTAACCAAAAATTTTCAATTAAATATAAATTCAAAATTTTATAATCCAAAGCAAACAATACTTAAAATAACTATATCAATATCCAAACCAAACAATGAAAACAAACAATGTCCAAAATTAAACAAACAATGTTCATTTTTTTTAACTAGGCGGGGCGGGGCACCCTCACCCCGCCCTGCCCCGCGACCCAAGGCGGGGCGGCAATCCTCGCCCCGCCCATCCCCGCCAACCCGTCGGGACGGGTTTTTTTTGCTATCTCTAGTTTGGAATAGTTTTAGCGGCTAGTTCTATTGCAGTGATGTCAGTTTTCCATCGAACAGTTCTACCAGACGCCATTGTTGAAGACACAATAGCAATGATAGCGGTTTGCGGTGGTGACGGTGAGTGTAATCGTGAAGTCGACGGTGTATGTGATTTGGTTTTGATTTGGGTGTAGGGTGGGGGGATTGGGAGAAGAAGATATTTTCTTTTCTTTTATTTTTTGATTTTTAATTTAATTATGTTAATTGTTTAATTTGGAAAATATAAAATTACTTCTGAAATAAAAAAAATGATCAACTAACGGAAATATGAATAAAATCCATCCATTTGGGCATCATTTGCTACGGTTTGAAAGGTTTAAGGTGACGTCTACAACGATTAAAATGTTAAGGGAAAATCTACAAGTGTTTGAAAGGTTTGGGGTCTCAGCTACAATTATCCCATATAATAATTGATGAATGAAAGCAACAACTCCCAGAAATAAATATAAATATTCAATATTTCAATTCATTAATTTCGTACCCCGCTTTCTCAAGTCTCATGCACTTAGAGATGGCAATTTACCGCCACTATTATACCTTTTATTGCTACTACCAAAACATCCAGTGAAGCATGGACCATCTTAGCCAACGCATAGCGTGGACGCAACAACTTAATAAGGGACCCGCAATCGTGACTAAATTTCTGTAGACTGTCAAAGTACGAGCCGATGAACTTGCTCGTCTTGGAGCACCATTTGATACAGAGGACCTCACAGAAAAAAATTCTTGATAGACTTGATGATGAATACAAGGAATTAGTGTGTGATGTCTGATCGTTTGATTTCTCGCAAGTGAACGAGATCGTTATCAAATAATATAGTAATGAATAGAGTGTTGAATCCACGAATACTACGTATTTTATTGAGTTAAAGTTAATAATAACCTTAATCGAATAGCAATAATAATTTGTAATAAGTCTATGTCTAATTTATACGTACTAGAAATTAAAGTAAAACTTTATCAAAATTTTGAGATGCATTGTTAAGATGTAGAATCCCCCTTATTAATCCACTTTTAGTACAACAATTAAAATGACTATTTGTTATAATACGAGTTGGTCGAAATTCTAAATTTATTTAAAAGTGTCTCTCGATAGCAATTAAATTTATTCCCCTCACGCGACATTTCTATCTTTCGATACAAAATACGAACATGATAAATATATTACCGAACTAGAACATCTTTTTGAACTATGCAAAGTATAGATGTATAAATAATTTATTACGGTTTGGGTAAACATCAGTTGTTCAACACATCCAACATATGAATCAACTCATAACATCAGTTGTTCAACTTAATTCTAGTGCACGTATAATATCAAATTTTACAAGGTTAAGTCTCAATCGGTCTAGCATGCATCATATCCCCAGTTCATAAATCAACATCAAATCTCAAATTTAATTATTATTGTCGGTCAGACTATCTAACAAGCACACAACCTAAAACAAGAATATATATATTTGTTGAAAAATTTCAAATTTTTATGATTTGTTTTTTTATTATATACTAAACTAATAACAAAAAACAAACACACAAACACTAAAAAATACACAAAAAGTAAAAATTAAAAGTTTTTCCCACCGCCAAACTTAGAATCGATATTGTCCTCAATGTCATAAAGTATAAATAAGAATATGTGTGAAAGAAAAGAAAGAAAGTACTCGCCGAATTTTTCTGTTGAAGGTGCGAGACATTATGTGTGAAAGCTAGAGATTAATTTTTTTTATCATGCTTTCTCCTTGGTTTGTGTTGTTTTGTGTTGGTTTGAGTACTCCACGACGTCATAGTCTTGCATAGCGGTCAAATCAAACAACAAATATCGAATAACCTAGAACATGTGTCACTTAGACCAAACACTCGAAACAACCAACAATAAATGCAATGACCTAAGGGAAAACATAATAGAATGGTGATACCCTGTAAATTGAAACATGCCAATAACTAATGCAACCTATTAATCAAAAATAAAATTATGTGAAATGCAATACGAAAAATGAAATAAATAAAAAGATTAAAAAATTGGATAGCGTCCCAATAAGCACTGAATTTATAGTCTTTAGTTAGACTTGGCAGTTTGATCGTGGTGGCTCATGCTAGAATCTTGCAACCTTACACTCATTGTAATTTCTAGCATTGCATCATCTTTTTGCCCTTCAAACTTCAAATTCTCTATTCTTATCTCGTCTAAAGCTCTCTAGACATTTAAGTTTTATCCCATTTGACCCTTGTTGAACTATTTCAGCAATAGATTTGGCTACCTTCAGGACTAATGGTTGGTTGGGTGGATTATGTAATTTAAAGATCTCATGTGCGTCTTCCACCCTCACAATCAGCTCACCATTCTCCATGTCAATCAAAGTTCGACTTGTTGCTAAAAATGGTCGACCTAAAATAATTAGCATATCGTGGTCATCTTCGAAGTCCATAACCAGGAAGTCCGTTGGGAATATCAGTTTCCCAACTTCGATGAGCACATCCTCAACATTGCCCCATGGGTATCTGATGCTCCTATCTACCAGTTGCAGCGTCACATTTGATCATTTGACTCCTCAACTCCTAGTCTTCTAAAAATAGATAAATGCATTAAATTTACATTTGCACATGTATCACATAAAGCATTAAAATGAAATTCTTTGCCTAGTGAAATAGGTAAAGTGAAACTCGCTGGGTCCTGAGTTTTGGTGGCAATTTATTTTAGACTTTACACTACTCTCCTCGATTAATGCCATTTCTTCCTAGTTTGGAAGCTTTTTTTCTTAGATATCATATTCTTTAGGAACTTTGCATACATCGGGATCTGTCGTATAACATCGATGAATGGGATATTGATGTGGAGCTTTTTCAGCATATCCAAGAATCTCTTGAATTGATCATCAAGTTTTCTCTTTTGCAATCTTTGCGGAAAAGGTAGTGATGACACAAAATCTTTAGTAAGAGTGGTTTCAATGTTTACATCCTCTGATGCTCTTTCTATCTCTGCTTCTTTATTTTGCTCAGATTCATTCATTTGCTCCTCAATCGTAGTATGTACTTTTTTGTTGTAGCAACTGGTCTCTTTACATTGATATCTGGCAGTTGAACTCCACTGCGGGTAGTTATTGCCTCAATATGTTCTTCCTCTACGACGTTCACTGCCATTACCTGCTATTTGGGATTTATCTCAGTGTCACTAGGTAGTGCTCTGGTAATCTCTCTGAAAGTGCTTTTGCTATTTGTCCCATCTGATTTTCCAATTTTTTATGACAGCTCCTTGAACTTGCAAGCTCTTATCTGTACGTTGCATATATTGAGTAGATATTTCCGCTAGCTTAGTCACAAGATCTTCTAATGAAGATTTCTTCCCATTCTGCTGAAAACATGGCGGTGCAGTTTGTCGTGGTGCAATCTGAGCACCTTGATTATTACTCCAATGAAAACCTAGGTGGTTTCTCCAGCCTGGATAATTAGGTGTTAGGATTAGGATTGTATTGCTGCCTTTGAAAATTTTGAGTATAGTTCACATCTTCCATTGTTTGAACAAAAGGAGATCATACATTACAATCAACACTCTCATAGTTCCCTCCACAATGTTTGCATTTCGGTCCTAATGTCTAGGCTACGTTCATCTGATCCACCTTCTGTGCCAGTGATGCCATTGTGCTAAAATTGCTGTCAAATAATCAACTTCAAATACCTATGCAACTCTCTTTCCACTCATCATTTCAATAGGCCAAAGTACATTGGTGAATGCCAGATCCTCCATGATTTGGTAGACTTGATCCCTTGTTCTTTTTGTGATAGAACCATCGCATGCAGAGTCCACGTTAGCCATACTTATTGGATTCATACCAATATAAAAGTACTGTACCTAAAGTCATTTCTGCAATCTGTGTCGTAGGCATTGGCGGAGTAAACCCTTGTATCGTTCCCAAGCATCCGAATAACATTCCGAGTCTAGTTGCTGGAATGTTGTAATCTCGTTTCTTAGCTTTGCAATCCTTTTCGGTGGAAAATATTTGTTCAGGAATTTTTGACGCAATTGGTTCCATGTAGTGATGCTCTGAGGTAGTCAAGTGTCTAACCACTCTCTGGCTGAGTCTCTCAAAGTGTATGGGAAAAGTCTTATCCTGATAGCTTCACTGGACACCCCTGGATATTCGATAGTTGCGCACGTCTACAAATCTTGATACATGAGTGGTGGGATTCTTCGAAACTCTTCCAAAAAATTGTAACGCATTCTGGAACGTATTGATCACGTCCGTCCTCAAGTGAAAGTTTGTTTGACCAAACGCCGGATATACTATTACAACCCAATTTTAATAAGTCAAAGTCAAAGGTGAAATTGTCAAAGTCAAGGTCAATATGGACTTAATTGGACTAAATTTTTTTTTTTTTGGGTTAATTTTATTATTGGAAATATATGAGGGTTTTAAATGGATGATAATTGAGGTGGAGGACTTATTTATATAACATTGGTAGTTAAAGGACATAAGGTTCAAAATCTCCATAACTTTGACATTTCAACACAATTATCTCATTTTTCCCTCACCATTTCACGCAGGGAACAGAGAAATCGGCCAGAGAAAAAGAAAGGGAAAAAGAGAGAAGAAAAAGGAATGGAAGGGAAGGAAAGGAAGAAGTGGAAGAGAAGAAAAGGGTAAGAGTTGATTTCTTCCATCTTAGGTTTGATTTATCTTTATTTTTTCAAGAGACCGAAATTTATATGTTGATTTCTAGGGTATTATCAAGGTCCGAAGCTTTCAAATGGAGGGAGAGGATCTTGATTTATTGTTCAAGTTTCTTGTTTGGCTAGCTTCCATTTGATTCAAGGTAAGTTATACCATTCTTGCCTAACCCTAGAATTTTAAATTTGATTCTTGAATGAAGATAATTTGTGGAAATGTTTGGGTTGGTAAATACTCACTTGAAAGAATGTATTGATGGAACAAGATGTAAAGGTTATGGTGAAAGTATGATTTCAAGTTTTCATCAAATGGAAGATGGATACTTATTTTATGGTTGATATGGAAGTAATTTTGATAAAGGGCAAGCTAGTGAAGGAACTAGGAAGTGTAATTAGTTCAATTGGATTAAGTGAATTATTTGGGAGATTTAGACAAGTATCGAGATATTTAGTTAATTATTATTGCATTCGATATTAAAGGTTTCTTGGTTCGATAGTGGTTAAGTTGGTTATTCATATCATATTTCAGGTGGTGACGAACAGATTGGAAACGTTTAACAACTAGTCTAGCTTGTAGCACGTACTCTGTGAGTGGAAAAGATTACTTTTCAGAAATGAATAATTATTGAATTTATATCATAGCATAAAGATAATTATTTTATATATATTTGATTTGATAGCATGATTTTCAGAATTAAATAGATTTTATAGTCAGTTCTTTTAAAGTTAAATTCAGTTCATTTAAATCATTCATCTAGCATTTTATATTCATATTACGTGTTTCAGCATATTAAAAGTTATTTTAAAACCACCAGAAAGTACCCAGGTGATTTTACCCCTTCTGCAGTGGTGTGAATATGTTTCCACAGTGTATGACTTCATATGGTTATTTTACCTGCTCTGCACTGATGTGAATGTGTTTCCATAGTGTATGACCAGATTATCAGAGGTCTTTGGGACCCACTCTCGTACACACATAGGCTTTGGGCCGTATACTAGGGTGATTAGCCTTTGGGGCAGCTCTGCGTACGTATGACCAGATTATTAGATTTGAATGGCTTTGCCTTGTACATCAAGATTACTCTGTACATGAGTACGGTTATTCATTGGGTACTTATTGGTGTGACTATTCAGTATATTATATTATGTTTATTCAGTTGTAGATTCACAGATTTTCGAATATCAGATGATAGTTCCTTTCAGACTATAGAATTCAGATACAAAAATACGATTTTAACTTACAGAAATGACAGCTTTACACAGATTTTTGTTGATACCAGATTAGCTATACTCGACATATTTTACGGTTGGCTATTCCGAATAAAGAGTAAGAATTTTATGATTTTAGCATATTTCAGTTCTAAACAGATGATCAGAATTTAGCAATTCTTAAAGCCTTAAGAAATTAAATTTGATTTTTCAGTAAATATGTATAAATAAAATAGTACATGTAATTGCAATATATCCACTCACCGAGTTACAAGCTCATATGTTTTGTAATGTTTTTCCATCAGGAGGCCGCTGAATTTGAGATACTTGGAAAGCCTGCTGCAGTCAAGAGCCTGATTAACCACCATTTAGTTGCATGATCTTAATCATTTCATAGTATGTATTATAATTTGGGGACTCATGTTATTAAACATATGATCTAATATTTTGTTGAGGTGCATTTAGTCGAAGGGTTGTAAAATTGATGTAATGAATGCTTGTGGACAGATGTGTGGTAGTAGAAGTACTTAGTCTAGTTTAGTCTCATGTTGTTTGAGTTGTGGTGGCATTGGTAGGTTCCAAAATATTTGGTGTAAGTGTTTGCATGAGTTTTGTTGACTTTTCAGGTTGATTTTTTTCAATATTATAGGGGAACTCCGCCAAATTTTCTATAAAAATATTTTTGTCAATTAGTCATAGAACAGTCTATGTGGCCATAGTGGTGGGTCCAACATCTAGTTGGAATTCATCATCGGTGCACGCCACGTCTGGATCCACTAGGGTGACTCGGGGCGGGGTCGTGCCATATATAATACTGGATTGACTTTCCACTACCGGTGGAACCATGCACTTTCCCATCAACCTAGCATTTTTGTTGACTGCAACTTTTTGTGGTTGCTGTACACTCAGATTAGCCTCGATGGCTATTTGATTCAGATTTTTTTTACTATATCTTTCTCTTTATATTTTTGGTACATTTTTAACTGTTGTCTTTATCGAATGTTGAATGTAGCTATGTCAACTAGCCGAGTTGAGCCCGAGCTAAAAAAAAAAAAAAGCCCCGGGCTCGGCTTGAGCTTTTGGCTCGGGTCGAGCCGGCTTGGATTTTTTTTTAAAATTTTTTAATATAATGTTAAAATAGATGCCTGCACAGGCATCTAAAGCTACCCTGCTGGGCAGCTTTTAGTTTTTAAATTTTTTTATTTTTATTAAAATAAATATGTAGGTAGGCCTTTTATTATTATTATTTTTTTAAAAAAAATACGTGTCGGGCCGTTTTGGTCCGTGTTGCTCGTCGAGCCACACGGACCGGCCCCAACTTGGGGGATCCGACCCCGAGTCGGGCTTTTTCCGAGCCGAGCTCGGGTCACCCGAGTCGCCCAGCCTTTTTGACATACATAGTTAAATGTTCGTTTGATTTTTGGGTCAAATTGAGC